>JARQOD010000006.1:311287373-311339499 GCA_033576555.1 Oophaga sylvatica
GCACAAGCGCCTCTGCACAGGGCAAGAGCAGTATGTTACAAATGTGGCGAAGTTTTGTTCGCGCCCCAATGTCTACACCATCGAGACGACTCCACTCACCATGAGGCAACGTTTACGAAAGATGGTGACAGACTACATGTCTTTCCTTCTCAGTGTACTCCCAGATGGCTCTTTCCCCCTTTCAAGTTTTGGGTCTCTAAGCTGGATACATGCCGAGCTTAGCCAGTATGCATTGGAGGTGCTGGCTTGCCCTGCTGCCAGTGTATTATCTGAGCGCGTCTTTAGTGCTGCAGGTGGTGTACTACAGACCGTCGCATGCGACTATCCTCAGAGAAGTTAGACCGGCTTACTTTTCTGAAAATGAACAAGGCATGGATCTCACCTAATTTGCCTCCCCGTTTTCAGATTAAATAACTTTTTCCCAAACGTTTTCCATTTTCCTGTTATGTTCATCTTTCTACCACCTGAACTCTACCCCCTGGGCTACAACACTGCCAGTCACAGGGAATGATCAGTTACAAACAAAATGTTATCTGTTTGTTTCGGTAGCTGGGAGTGCGGGTTTAAAAAAGGAAATCAGCAGAGCAGTTGAATCTATGAGATTGCAGTACCCTGACAAACCACCACAACTAGAGGCAGCCTTTGGAGCGTTCCTTTACGTTGGTCCTAGACGCCTCGTCACAGCCTGAGAAACTAACTACACCTAAAGATAGAAAGGGGAAAGCTATCGCCCGGAGCAGATCCCCAAAAACATAGAAAGCCCCCAAACATGTAATGGCGGTTAAAACAAGGAAGAAATACTGACACAGACAGAAAATAGTATGAGCAAACTTTGGGGGCCCCAAACTACCTAAATAGAAAAGGATAGGAAGGGCACTTACTGCAATCCCAAAAACCCTGAAAAGCACCAACTACACTAATTCAAAAACCACCTGAGATCACACGACCTCTACCACCTAAATTAGTTCTCTGGTGTAACAAAATCAAAACAGCAGCCACTGAAAAAAAATGGAAAAAGCAAATGTACAAACATAGTGGCTGAACTAAAAATGAAAGGCAAAAACCCCCGGGGGGGACCATAAAGGCCCCACAGAATGCAGGACAAAATGTAAAAATCAAGCACAAAAACAAAAAGAAAAAAATGTCTTATTGTTAGAGGAGATGCAGACACGACCCCAGCAGGGTACAAAGGAAACAGGAATCAAGGATTGAGACCAGAACAATTGATTTACCGGCAAACCCCGATGGGGAAAGGCGAGTCCTTATAAAGACCAGTCAGTAACACCTGATTCCCAATCCCACAATCTTCACTGGACAGTCCAGTACCGCTTGCAACCACCAGAGGGAGGGCCCCTGCTCAGAACTCATTACAATCCATTCACAACAGTACCCCCCCCTTGAGGAGGGGTCACCGAACCCTCACTTGAGGCAACCAGGGCGTCAGGATGAGTTCTATGATACGCACGGATGAGTCTCCTAGCATGGATGTCCGAAGCAAACACCCAAGAATTGTCTTCCTGACCATAACCTCTCCACTTAACCAAATACTGGAGTTTCCGTCTAGAAAAACGAGAATTCAAAATTTTCTCAACCTCAAACTCCATATTGCTCTCAACCAGAACAGGGTCAGGAGGCAAAGCAGTAGGAACCACTGGCTCAACAAACCTCTTCAACAAGGACTTGTGGAACACATTATGGATCTTAAATGTCCCTGGAAGAAGCAAACGAAAAGAAACAGGATTAAAAATCTCCATGATCTTATAAGGTCCAATGAACCTAGGCTTAAATTTAGGAGATGCCACTCTCATAGGAATATTTTTTGAGGACAACCAGACCAAGTCCCCCACTTTAAACCGAGGACCATCAGTCCTATGCCGGTTAGCAAACCGCTGGGCCCTCTCCTGAGAGAGGGACAACCTCTGCACTACCTGGTCCCAAATCTATTGCATACGCTCCACAACAGAGTCAACACCTGGACAGACAGAAGCCTCCGTCTGTCCTGAAGAAAATCGAGGGTGAAACCCAGAATTACAGAAAAATGGAGACATCAAAGTGGCAGAGCTAGCCCTATTATTAAGAGCAAACTAAGCCAAAGGCAAAAAAGAGACCCAGTCATCCTGATCAGCAGACACAAAGCATCTTAGATAAGTCTCCAATGTCTGATTTGTTCTCTCAGTTTGACCATTGGTCTGAGGATGAAACGCCGAGGAGAAAGACAATTGAACACCAAGTTTAGAACAAAAGGTCCTCCAAAATCTGGAAACAAACTGGACTCCACTGTCAGACACAATGTTCTCAGGAATGCCGTGTAAACGAACCACGTGCTGAAGGAACAAAGGTACCAATTCAGAGGAGGAAGGCAACTTAGGTAATGGCACAAGATGTATCATCTTGGAAAACCTATCACAAATCACCCAGATGACGGTCATTCTCTGAGAAACAGGGAGGTCGGAAATGAAATCCAAAGAGATATGGGTCCATGGTCTCTTGGGCACAGGCAATGGCATCAACAAACCACTAGAGCGGGAGCAAGGCTTGGAGCGAGAGCAAGTCCCGCAGGACTGCACAAATTCCCTGACATCACGAGACAAGGTAGGCCACCAAAAGGACCGACTAACCAAGTCTCTGGTACCAAAAATTCCGGGATGACCGGCCAACGCGGAACAATGAATCTCAGACATCACACTCTTTTTCCAGTGGTCCGGGACAAACAATTTCCCAACAGGGCAGCGCTCGGGCCTATCCTCCTGACACCCCTCCAGAGCCAGTCTCAAATTGGGCGAGATGGCGGAAAGAACTACACCTTCTTTCAAAATAACAGAAGGATCAGATAACTCAGGAGAGTCCGCAAGGAAACTCCTTGAAAGGGCATCCGCCTTAACATTCTTAGTGCCAGGAAGAAAGGAAACCACAAAATTAAAACTGTGAAAAACAAGGCCCACCTGGCCTGTCTAGGATTAAATCGCTTGGCAGATTCCAGATAAACCAGATTCTTATGGTCAGTAAGGACCACCACCTGATGTTTGGCTCCCTCCAGCCAATGTCTCCACTCTTCAAAAGCCCACTTCATGGCCAATAACTCCCGATTACCCACATCATAATTACGTTCAGTAGGAGAAAATTTTCGAGAGAAAAAGGCACAAGTGTTACTTTTAGAGGTCTCTGGATCTCTTTGGGACAACACGGCACCTGCCCCAATTTCAGAGGCATCAACCTCCACCTGAAATGGCAGAGAAACATCAGGCTGCCGTAGAACAGGAGCAGAAGTGAATCTCTGCTTAAGTTCCTGAAATGCAGAGACTGCCTCAGGAGGCCAATTCACCACATCAGAACCCTTTTTGGTTAAATCAGTTAATGGTTTAACAATAACCGAGAAATTACCAATAAATTTACGATAAAAATTGGCAAAACCCAAAAATCTTTGAAGAGCCTTTAATGAAGTAGGTTGGACCCAATCACAGATGGCCTGAACCTTGACCGGGTCCATTTCAATAACAGATGGGGACAAAATGAATCCCAAAAATGAGATCCTCTGTACGCCAAAAAGACACTTTGATCCCTTCACATACAGAGCATTCTCTCTCAAAATCTGGAATACAGTTCGAACATGTTTCACATGAGAGTCCCAGTCATTGGAAAAAATCAAGATATCATCCAAATAAACAATCAGAAATTTATCCACAAAATCCCTGAAAATGTCATTCATGAAGGACTGGAAGACAGAAGGAGCATTAGTGAGCCCAAAGGGCATCACAAGGTACTCAAAATGCCCCTCAGGGGTGTTAAATGCCGTCTTCCATTCATCCCCGTGCTTAATGCGAATAAGGTTATATGCCCCCTGAGGTCAAGCTTGGTAAACCAAGTAGCGTTTTTCACCCTGGAAAACAGGTCATAAATCAAGGGTAACGGGTATTGATATTTCACAGTAATATTGTTCAAAAGACGATAATCAATACACGGCCTTAATGAACCATCCTTTTTGGCCACAAAGAAAAAACCGGCACCTAAGGGTGAAGAGGATGGTCTGATATGACCTTTCTCCAATGACTCCTTGATATAAGACCGCATAGCGTCATGTTCAGGTACAGACAAGTTAAAAGGCGACCTTTAGGGAATTTACTACCAGGCACTAATTCAATAGCGCAGTCATAGCTCCTATGGGGAGGCAAGGATGCAGATTTACTTTCGCTAAACACATCAGAAAAATCAATCAAAAAGTCAGGAACCTCCTGAGCCTGGGGGGAGGCAGAAAAAACAGGAGTGTTGGTATTAACACATTGGCAGCCCCAACTGGTTACAGACACAGATTTCCAATCCAAAACAGGATTATGAGACTGTAACCAAGGGAAACCCAGCACGATAATGTCATGCAGATTATACAGAACCAAAAATTTGCAGCTCTCCTGATGATCAGGTTCAACCCTCATTATCACCTGAGTAGAGAACTGAGGTTTATTCTCAGCCAAAGGGGTAGAATCGATCCCCAGTAGGGGAATAGACTTCTGTAGGGGTATCAAGGGAAACCCACAACGTTTAGCAAAATCAAAATCCATCAGGTCAATAGCTGCTCCCGAATCAACGAAAGCCTGAGCAGAAAATGAGGACAGAGAGCATATCAGAGTAACAGTTAATAAAAACTTAGTCTGAACACTACCCAAGACAACTGAGCGTGCAAAACGTCTTCCCCGCTTAGGGCAGACTGAAATAGCATGAGAGGCATCACCACAGTAGAAACATAACCCATTGCGCTTTCGAAACTCATGACGCTGTGTCCCAGAAACCACTCTATCACACTGCATGGATTCAGAAGCAGGTTCACAAGGCAACACTATTCCACGCATACTTCTCCGCTCACGCAAACGTCTGTCAATTTGAATCGCTAATGACATAGAATCATTGAGACCAGAGGGGACAGGGAATCCCACCATAACATCCTTTACATTATCTGACAGACCCTTCCGAAAAAGGGCTGCCAAAGCGTCGTCATTCCATTTGGTCAGGACTGCCCACCTACGGAATCTCTGACAGTATAACTCAGCGTCATCAAGCCCTGATTTAATGCCAACAAGGCTTTTTCAGCTTGATCAGTGACATTAGGCTCATCGTACAATAACCCCAAGGCCTGAAAAAATGCATCAACATCACTCAAAACAGGATCCCCAGGTGTCAGGGAAAAAGCCCAATCCTGAGGATCGCCGCGCAGGAGAGAGATGACAATTTGAACCTGCTGCGCTGCGTTCCCTGAGGACTTAGATTTTAAGGCAAAAAACTATTTACAATTATTTTTGAAATTCAGAAACTTGGCTCGATCCCCCAAAACAAATCTGGCATGGGAATCCTAGGTTCCACAACAGGCAACCCAGCAAGATAGGTAGCAATACTCCGAACCTCAGTGGCAAGCTGATCCACCGGCCAGACAACTGTGCAAACTCCATTGAGAGAAAAAATCCTCCCCAGCACCCAGAGATACAGAGGGAAAAAAAAAAAATGCAACAAACAGAAAAATATCTCTGACAACTCTGACAACCTTTTTTCTTTCACAATATTTTTCCCTTCTGTGAGTACCATTCAATTTTATTATGGCCGGTGATACTGTTATGTTTCGGTAGCTGAGGAGTGCAGGTAAAAAAGGAAATACACCAGAGCAGTTGGAATCTATGAGATTGCAGTACCCTGACTAACCACCACAACTAGAGGCAGCCGTGGAGCGTTCCTACGTTGGTCCTAGACGCCTCGTCACAGCCTGAGAAACTAACTACACCTAAAGATAGAAAGAGGAAAGCTATCTGCCCCGGAGCAGATCCCCAAAGAACATAGAAAGCCCCCAAACATGTAATGGCGGTTAGACAAGAAGAAATACTGACACAGACAGAAAATAGTATGAGCAAACGTTGGGGCCCAAACTACCTAAATAGAAAAGGATAGGAAGGGCACTTACTGCAATCCCAAAAAACCCTGAAAAGCACCAACTACACTAATTTCAAAAACCACCTGAGATCACACGACCTCTACCACCTAAATTAGTTCTCTGGTGTAACAAAATCAAAACAGCAGCCACTGAAAAAACTGGAAAAAGCAAATGTACAAACATCAGTGGCTGAACTAAACTGAGAGACAAAAGCCCCCGGAGGGGACCCTAAAGGCCCCCACAGAAGTGCAGGACAAAATGTAAAAATCAAGCACAAAAACAAAAAGAAGAAAATGTCCTATCTGTTAGCAGGAGATGCAGACACGACACAGCAGGCTACAAAGGAAACAGGAATCAAGGATTGAGACCAGAACAATTGATCACCGGCAACCCTGATGGGAAGGCGAGTCCCTTATATAAGACCAGTCAGTAACACCTGATTCCCAATCCTCACAATCTTCACTGGACAGTCCAGTACCGCTTGTAACCACCAGAGGGAGCCTCTGCTCAGAACTCATTTCAAGTCCATTCACAACAGTTATCCCCAACAAATAGACTCAACGTAGGGTCACGGAGTTGCGCCGTACCAAAATTGTCACCTGACACATTTAAGTATTACAATTCTGTTCCCGGTGGCAAATCTTCCATCTCCCCAACTAACACTTCTATAGGAGAGGTGTTTTCCTCCTCCACCGAAGGCAAAGGTAATACTGACCACTGCACACATGTGTTATGCATAGTGAGACTGATAGTAGCCAAAGTTGTTGTCCATGGGCTCAGTCAGGTGGGGGCAATCAGCTCTCACATGTCATGGTTCTTGGCACCGCCAACAGATTATGGGGCCCCTTTCGTTCCCGGCCCTCAGAGTCTCTGCTCGCCGAGCTGTGGGTGAAGGTTTGGTGAATTTAATTGGTAGCTTCCGGGTAGTCTCTCCCTGTATCTCCTTGGTAGGCCCATATCTTTCAATGAGGTCTACCATTTGGAGACCATCAGTAGGGGCTGCCTGTCCAACCCATGTTTGAAGGGTGTGGGGCAAAGTTCGCCCGAATTTATCAGTCACTATACGATCCAGCATATCGCGGGGTGACAACACCTCAGGCTGAAAGCACTTTTCTATCAGGTGTATCAAGTCATAATACTGGGACCGAGCTGGCTCGGAAGGGGAAAACTTCTATTGTTGTACACGCTGGGCCAGGAAAAAAACATTTACCCCAAGACGTGCAAGTATCTCACCATTCACGCTCTCATAGTCCTCCTGTTGCTGGGGGGTTAGGTCCCTATAGGCTTTAGCGGGTCCTGAAGTCAAAAACGGAGCCACGATCTCGGCCCACTGGTCGCGGGGCAGTCTCTCCCTTTTAGCCACGCCTTCAAACATCTCCAGCTACACCTCAACGTCATCTGATTGCTCCATCTTTCGGATCGCTCTACGCACCGCTTTCCGGACATCATGGCATCCCCGGGCAGCTCTTACTGTCTGCGGCGCTGTGATGTGCTGCATCAGTAAACTATTGGTTTCCTGTTGCTGTCGATTAAATATCTGCTGCTACATAGCCTGCTGCTGTATAGCCTGCTGCCGCTACATAGCCTGCTGTTGTATAGCCTGCTGCTGCTGCATAGCCTGCTGTTGCTGCTGTGTAGCCTGCTGTTGCTGTCGCATGGCCTCCACTAGCATTTTTACTTTGTTCTCCATCTTCGGACAGTTATCCAGCCGGTTTTGGTGCACTTTCTAAAACCAGGACATTTACTGTCATGCATGAAAAACAGCCTGACCTCACTGCATTGCCCGCATTCTCCACCAATTGTAGGGAACCGCTGTGGTAGGCAGGGCTGGGCCGCAGTAATGAGGCAAACACACAGCCTTTTATTTCAAAGTTCAGTGATTTTAATCATGAGTTCAACAAAAAGTCCATATAACAAAATGAAAACACAACATAAATCACTCCAGTTTGGAGAACCACTGGTCACAGACTCACCCTTGCTTGTGACGGGCTTAACTAAGCGGCTGCAGGTCAGCTGAGACCGCCAGGTCACATTCCGGGTGGTCTGTTACTCGCTTCCTGGTGCACACTGCCACACAGTAACAAAACAATGTTCCAGGCTTACTCCAGCCAAACTCCTTCCTTCCACACAACAACTACAACAGCTCCTTGTTTTATAGGCCTACAAAACACCATCAGGTGACGTACACATCAGCTGACCAGATCACGTGACTATGACCTCATCACAGGTCGTAGTAATCATGGAAAATCATGCGCATACTTCAGTCTGGTTGAAGAAATATATCTTCCATCTTGTCAAATCAATTGTCTACCACCTCTTCTATAATATTACGCAGGCGATTTCTGTAGAAATAATGCACTTGTAGAGTTTCAATAAAGTGAGAAGGGGGCTAATTGAATTTTTCCATAATCTCCTTGGATGTCAGCCACCTACACTCTTTTAGGTGCATGAGATGGAATACTGTATGTATACCTTTAGTATGCCACGTCTCAAAAACGCGGTCTGTCACTCCCACTGGGAATTCTGGGTGAGCCCATAAAGGTATGTGTTTAGATAACTGAGAAGACAACCCATGCGCTCGTCTGGTTGCCTTACAGGCAATTACTGTATCGCGTAGTAGCGCTGATCACTATGACCGGGAGTTTACAAATCACAGTGTCAACACATGAGGCCAAAATACAACCCTCTGTCAGTCCAGATTCCAGCAATACATCTGAGTAGGACTAAGTCCCCTTAAACCAATCTCTCCCCACTCTGATCAAGCACGAAAAGTTATAACTCCTAACGTTTGGCACGGCCAGGCCCCCATCTTTTACTGCACGCATAATTTTTCGTATTGCTATTCTGGGCCGTTTTCCCCTCAAGATGAATCTGGTCAATGCTTTTTTTATCCGTGAAACATCATCTTTACGTAACAGGATTGGAATAGTCTGAAGCGGGTATAATAGCCTTCCAAAAATAATCATCTTAAGAAGGTGACAACGGCCCAGAAGAGACAGGGGCAAATCATGCCACCGCTCCAATTGACGTACAACCTTGTCCAATTAGGGTTCATAGTTAAGTTTGTATTGAGAACTAGAATCTAGTCCTATTTTGATTCATAGATATGTTATAAATAAATGTTTTAATTACTTCTGTCCCCCATCAGTAAGCACACCAAAGCTCATGAGGATTAGGCTTTAACAATTGAAAAATTTCACTCTTGTAGTCTTTGAAGCGAAACCACAGAATTAGTTAAAAAATTTTTATCCAGTCTAATAGCCCTTTGAGATGGTCTTGGGGATGTGCCATATAAATGAGTATATCGTCTGCAAACAATGTGAGTTTGATCTGCCGACCCCCTACCTTTATACCGTCATATACTGTGTTATCCTCCACGTGTGTAACTAATGGCTCAAGGGCTATATCAAAGAGCAAAGGTGATAATGGACATCCCTGAGGAGTTCCCCTCTGTATTGTGAAAGTAGCCGAAAGGTGACCTGTGTTGTGTATTTGTGCCTGTGGGTTGGCGTAGACACCTGATAGGAAAGTCATAAACGTGCCTCTCATGGCAATTTTGTCCAGGACCATTGGCAACCAACTTCAGCTCACCCTATCAAATGCTTTATCGCCATCTAAGGATAGCATGACAGGACTCGATGTTGTCAGACAACGATATTTATCTACAACTGCTATTACTTTCCTAATGTTATTCATGGGCGATCTTGGTCTAACAAAGGCCACTTGTGATGGCCCTATCAGCGTAGGAAGAATGCTACTCAAACGATCTGCCATGATCCTGGACAAAAGCTTGATATCCTGGTCAATGAGTGAGAATGGACGATAGGATCCAGCCAGATGTGAAGGTTTGTTGGGTTTTAGTAGCACCTTCATGTGTGCCATGTTTGAATGGATGGGCAACCCTCCTGTCTCCAATATATGATTGAAGGTGCCTACCAATGTGGACGGGATATCCTCACTCAATAATTTTAATAATTTGGCTGTAAACCCGTCAGGTCCTGGAGCTTTCCCGGATTTAAAGTCACTTATCGCCGCTGTCACTTCCGTCACCTCAATTGTTTTTTTTAAAAGGAGAAGCTGATAGTTTGTGAAGGATGGTAACCGTATTCCATCTAGAAAGGTCTGACCCTCCGCACTATCCGTATGTTCCACCTTATATAAGTCTGAGTAGTATTCTTGTAGAATCGTGATTATGCTTCGAGGGTCTGTGTTCATGATCCCATGTTTATTCGTTAACGCAGTAATATGTTGATGACGAATGTGATTTCCTTTCGCTAGTCGTGCTAATAGTCTCCCTGATTTGCTACCATAACGATATACATCGGCTCTATAATTCATATTACTGCTTCTCTCGCGTCGATATACCCATACGTGTAAGTCAGCCTTAGCCTGCTTACATCTATTTTTATCCTGTGTTGATGAAGTTGTCTTGTTTGCCGTGTAGCTATCGCGTAATATCCTGCTAGCGTGCGAGTAGTTTGTCGCTATCTTCTTTTTTAGCATTGTATGATAACCTATTAGTTTCACGCGCATTAATGCCTTCCCTGCTGCCCATAAAAGTTCCGGCCTATCCCTAGTATCTCCATTATCCCTTACATATTAAAAACACCATTGCTTCACCTGATGTCGAAACTTCTCATCCATTAACAAATAGGTCGGGAAGCGCCAAGTTTGGTCTGGCCCCATCTGAACCATATCTGGCAGGGTCACTGATACGGGCGCGTGGTCAGATTTAGCTACGTTGTGCACATCTGCCTCTTCCACTCCCCTTACTAGCTCCTGTGATAGCAATATATTATCTCTTCTGGACCAAGAGTCATGTGGCGCCGAATAGAAGGAATATTCACTGCCATCTGGGTTCAGGTGTCTCCAAAATTCTACAAAGTTATTCGTGTCTAGCAAGGGTTATAAACGTGTGTCATGTGATCGCACATTCGTTCGCATCGACCTACAGTTCTTCACTGGTTCGATTCACCGTATTTAAGTCACGACGCGGGGTGGTTTTAATGCTCTCCTATCAGCCCGATATGCTTGGACACCTGGGAGAAATTCAGGAGCGTCTCCAAACCCCCTCCTCACATGTCAGCGCAGGAACCGGAAGAGGGAACGTGCTTGTTTTGTTGCTCATAGGTGGAGTTTTATACAGTAAATGATTACTGCTGTCTTATTTTTTGCGTCCCTAGGGCAGAATAAGGCTGCGTAAAGTCACATTTTACAGACACTCATATAATAGACACACGCTACCCTACCCGTCACACAAGGAAGGTATTGTTACAGGATAAAGCCTTGCGCAACCAGACATGCTTTTAGCCTCTTCAACATTCTACAAGCCAAAAATGCATGATTGCAGCCGCAGCCTTTATTGACGTACAGTATAACATCGACATTACCCATCAGAGGCTGCCCACTGTCTACAACAGACATAGTATATACCTTTGCTATCCGTAGCCTTTGTTCCACCTCCACTTGCAGGCACCCACTTAAATTGTGACAATGTTTTTTTCCCCTTACGTCCCTCAGGACAGCACAATGGAGGATGTCCTCCCTTGACCTATAGCGGGACAGGATCACAGAGAGGTTAAAAGGCCCCACCCACCTCCACCCTCCAGTGTTTTTCCTGTCCCTACAGGGGACGGTTGTATGAGAGGTTGCTCCAGGAGTGGAGCGAAGATAGAAGGTGGAAGTTTTACAAGACCCAGGGGGATCGTGCTGCTGGATCCAATCCTTCCCCCTGTTAAGTAGCACCGGGGCTGAAACTCTCCTAGGGGGAGTACCTCAGCCACAAAGACCAGTGAGTGGATGAAGCTCCTGGGTAGAGCCGCTTCCTCCTTAGTGGAGGCTCTCGGCTCTGACACTGGCCGGCATTCCAGCGCAAGATACCGGAAGTTGTGCGGTGCCATGGCCCTTCTGGTGACGTCAGGGCGTCGGTGCTTGAGGCCAGCGTGCGTTCCAGGGTTGAACGCGGAGGTGCAGAACGAGACAGGCAACAGACAGGTTTCCTGGATCTCGGAGGGCACAAGAGAGGAAATCACTGGCAGTAATGCAGCATTCCTGGTGGGACGCCGCTTCCCTCCATACTGGGCTCTCGGCGTTTCCAGCTCCCCCTGTCTTTCTAGCAGGTATGGAGCCAGCACAGGTGAGTGCATCATGGAATGTGTTGATGGCCTAGGCCTCTGGACTGATGCTAGTCTCATGCCTTTGTGCCGAAGCTGAAGCATAGAGCCTCATATGCTGAGGTGTGTTTCACATGTATGCAGTCAGGCCTTGGACCTCTAAGCTATAATAAGGCCATATGTCCAGGCTACATCTCATGATTTGACTTCAGTTAAGTTACAACTTAACTACTCCATCCATAGGAGGGCTCATAGTGTTAATGCAGCACATCGTCTCCATGAACACTGCCCTCCAGCTGTGGGGCATTAATTAGCTCCTTCGGGTGGGGTCAATCTGACAAATGAGAACTACTATTCGGCTGGAGATTTATCTGTAACTCTGAGAGTTTGCTCTCTTGGCTCTAACTGGGACCTGGTCTCTTGTTTGGACACCTTCAAGCAGGGTATAGAAGTTGTACTGCAGCATAGTGCTTCTAGCATCATATTGAGTGCCTCTGTGCATCATATGAGTGCCTCTGTGCATCATATTGCATCAGAGTGCGACATCATAGCGCTTCATAGTGCCTTTGTGTCATGTTACATTATATATCATATTGCATCATTGTTCCTCAATGCATCTTATTGAGTGCCTCTGTGCATTGTACTGCATCATAGTGCCTCTATTCATCATATTGAGGGCCTCTGTGCATCATATTGAGTGCCGCTGTGCATCATATTGCATCAGAGTGCGACATCATAGCGCTTCATAGTGCTTTCGTGTCATGTTACATCATATATCATATTACATCATTGTTCCTCAATGCATCTTATTGAGTGCCTCTGTGCATTGTACTGCATCATAGTGCCTCTATTCATCATATTGAGTGCCCCTGTGCATTCGTACTGCTTCATAGTGCCTCTATTCATCATATTGAGTGCCTCTGCGCATTGTACTGCATCATAGTGCCTCTTTTCATCATATTGAGTGCCTCTGTGCATCATATTGCATCAGAGTGCGACATCATAGCGCTTCATAGTGCCTTTGTGTCATGTTACATCATATATCATATTTCATCATTGTTCCTCAATGCATCTTATTGAATGCCTCTGTCCATTGTACTGCATCATAGGGCCTCTATTCATCATATTGAGTGCCCTGTGCATTGTACTGCTTCATAGTGCCTCTATTCATCATATTGAGTGCCCCTGTGCATTGTATTGCATCATGGTGTCTCTATTCATCATATTGATTGCCCCTGTGCATTGTACTGCATCATAGTGCTTCATAGTGCCTTTGTGTCATATTACATCATATATCATGTTGTCTCTATGCATCATATTGAGTGCCTCTGTGCGTGGTACGGCATCATAGTGCTTCTATGCATCATATTGATTGCCTCTGTGCACCATATTGCATCAGAATGCTTCATAGTGCCTTTATGTGTTATATTACATCATTTATCAGATTCCATCATTGTTCCCCTATGCATCATATTGAGTGCTTCTGGGCATCGTATTGCATCATAGTGCCTCTAGACTTCATATTGAGTGTCTCTGTACATCACATTGCATCATAGTGCCAGATTCATATTGATTCTATGCATCATATTGAGGGCCTCTGTACATCACTTTGTATCATAGTGTCTCTATGCGTCATATTACATCATGGTGCCTTTGGGCATCATAGTACTTCATAGTACCTCTATGCATTATATTATATAGTTCTACATAGTACTTCTATGCATCATATTACATCATTTTGCATCAGGGTGCATCTTGGTGTTTCATAGTGCCTTTGTGCAGCAGATTGCATCATGTTGCTTTATAGTGCCTCTAGCATCAGGTTGCATCAAGGTCCATCATTCTGCATGGGTGTCTTTCTGCATTATATTGCATTATATTACATCATAGTGTCTTTGTGCATCAAGGTGCATCATAGTGTCTATGCCTCATAGTGTCTTTCTGCATTACATTGCTTTATATTTCATCATAGTACATCATATTGCATCATAGTGTCTTTCTACATTATATTGCATCATATTACATCATAGTGTCTTTCTGCATCGTATTGCATCATAGTGTCTGTATGAATTATACTGCATCATAGTGGCTGGGTGCATTTTATTGCATCATACTGCATCATAGTCTTTCTGCATTATATGCATCAGGTTGTAGGTCCGCGGGGACTGGGTTCTCTCCCTTCGGTATCACCCTGTCATTGGGAATTTGTTTGCTGTGGACTGTGTCTGTGGCTTTGTGTGTGGCCCCTTCTCATGTACAGCACCATGGAATTGATGCCGCTGTAATAATATTGCATCATAGTGCTTCTGTGCATATTGCATCATAATGCTTCAGTGCCTCGAGACGTGTCATTCGTGTGTTATATTACCTCAGTGCTTCATAGTACATCGGACATTGTGGGTTTGTGCCTCTGGCTTAGACCTTCTGACTGGTGCCTTATTGCGTGGCCGCACAGTGTATGGTCGGCCCACCACTTCACATTTATCTCGGGCCAACTCTGGTTATAGAGTCCTTATATTTTAGAACCCAGGTCCAGCTTCGGTTGCTTCATTCTTTGCAACTAGGCTTAGCCAGATGTTCAGCTATGCCTAAATTGGCCTAGTAACTTAGCATTTCTTCAGGATTGGAACAGAACTCTCAAGTGAGTTACTGCCTTGAGGATTAAAGGCAAGTCTCTTCCATAGTTGGTTTTAAAGGGAGACAGACGTTTTTGGGGCTCATCCTGTAAGTGGACATACTACTGTGCTGAAAGCAGGAAATCTCATGAAGTGAGGAGGAAACCTTCCCGTCTCCACATATGGCAGTCGGACTAGTGTCTTTGATCAACACCCGGTAAACAGATTCTTGACCCCTAAATCCGTTGTATTAAGTTTACCAGGGTCGGCATTATTGCCTTTGTACTTTATGGCAAATCGGCGGCACTGTCATGTGGCAGAAGATCTCATACCCACTGCTTGTACAGCAGTCAGGGCTCCTAATGTAAGAGAATCTGTATCCAGGTCTCTTACAGTTAAGGCCTCATAGTCCTTCTGACTCACAGTAAAAAATCTCCATCTCGAGAGGAAGGAAACTACTTCCCTCTAGTTTTAAAATATGGTTCCTCCCACCAGGGCAGTCGGGGTGTATAAACATCTCTAAGAAAGTTGCCTTTTATGATATAATATATAAATAATTTGGCACATACTGTATATATAATGTCGTAGCTAATAACTCACATAGAGACAGTCAAATATCCTGTGTCAAAGGATTTTTACCAACATTCCCCCCCCCCACCGCTTACTGTCATCGTTTCCAGAGTCCAGACTCCCCGTGTCTAACATCAGTAAAGCAAGAGTGGTGATCCATATCTTCCTTTTAACACTCCTACTGAGAAGCCCAATGTTGGTACTAGCAGGAGATATTACCTGCCAGATGGAGTATTTCCTTAGTTACAATAATATCCAACCCTTACTGGGGGTTGAGACTTCTAAGGTTTCGGAGTAGACATGATCTCCAGAATGAGTAGGGTACATACATCCCAATGCTCTGCCATTTTCCATGTACTAACTGTTATTTGGCTTGATCTTTCAGCAGTCCAGGGTCTCTGTCCTGCAAGTCTCCTCGTAGTATGGTAAGCCGGTCTCTAACCAAGGTTTAATCTGAGCCCAGGAGGACCAATGAAAGAACAGTCCCGTGTTGTTAAGCACATCCAGCCGATTACTGGTCTGTACAGTCCTCATCGTGTGGTGATTGTAACTATCACAATATTTTTGGCTGGGCAATAAGATTTTTAAGACTATTCTGTGGCTGCGGTGTCTATATCTATCACAATAACTGTAATTTTCTGCGGTTCATTAGTGGTATTGGGGTACAACGGCTGTGTTTCACTCTCCGTCTCTGCGGCATATCTGGTTTACCACATTCATACTGGAATTGGCCATTATAAACATATATCGGACACTCACTACTGTGATTATCTTTACGAATTTCTTTAGATATCTATATTTCTTTTGATCTTTCAGATCATTTTTATATCTAGCCTGGTTCTTACCTGGGACTTTGGTCCTTGAGCTTCTGTTCCCACCCTGGGATGTTTCTTTGGTATTCTCCATTGTGCTGTCCTGAGGGACGTAAGGGGAAAAGGAAATTAGACCTACCGGTAATTCTATTTCCAGGTAGTCCCTCAGGACAGCACCCTTAATTCCCTCCCTTATGTTTCTCTTTAGGATTGCAAGGGATCAATCTTTGGTGGATGGTCCGTCGAGTTGCCAAGGCTAGAGATAAAGAAGAAGCTGTTCAATGGTTTCTTACATACGCGTTTGTAAGGGCGCGTTTAGACCATTTCCTGCCATCCTTCGGTGGTACTTTGAAAAAACACTGGAGGGTGGAGGTGGGTGGGGCCTTTTAACCTCTCTGTGATCCTGTCCCGCTATAGGTCAAGGGAGGACATCCTCCATTGTGCTGTCCTGAGGGACTACCTGGAAAAAGAATTACCGGTAGGTCTAATTTCCTTTTTTATAAAAATTTTATTTTTTTTTTATCGTACATTAGTGCGTCATCTCATCACTTTGATGAGTCCATGCTGGACATGTAATAAATGCTGTCCGAAATAACAATTTTCGTGAGTGAAATAACTGAAATCTGTGTGACTGTCACAGGTTTCTTGTAATGATGATGATGAGTGACTATTACAAAATCCATTGTCTTCACTATGTTATGGTTTAACATAGCGTTCCTTACGCATCATTCCTAAATACAAAAATGGACTTTTATTCATAAATTTACATCACTATATTTTGTAAAAATAATTTTGGGTGGTGTGTTGTTCCATTTCTTGTTGCCATGTGCTTATATGCGTTTATATTTTAAGGGTGTTCATTTTTATTCTTGGAATTGAAATTCATCATTTTATTGTCCTAGTAAAACTTCATTTTTTATAGTTTGAAGTACATACATTTGCAATGGCCACGTAACAAGGCAATAACTCAATATTTAAATTTAAAACCCTTCTTGACCCTGGGCTTCAACAACGCCAGTTGCTGATCAGAAGTGTTGGATGCACAGATCAAAACAATCGCTGATGTGTTTGTGGGGTTCAGTAACGCCTGCTGTTCCCCTGCTGGGTGTCTGGCAAAAATTTTTGCTGCTAACTCCAAATTTAACTTCAAACATCTCATATTAGGCCTCTGCCTACACCCTCCTTGACCCTGGGCTCCAACACCGCCAGTTGTTGCTCGGAAGTTCTGTTAGCACAGTCAACACTTGCTCCTGTGTTACTGGGGTTCACTAATGTCAGCTGTTCCCTTGCTGTGTGTACGGCAAAAAGTCCTGCTGCCTCCACCCTGTTCTCTTCTCATCCCTGAATTATTTAAGAAATTAAATGAAATTAAATGGAAATTAAATTCAGGGAAATTAAATTCATAGAAAGAGGTTATACTTTACACTTTATGGGTTAATATGAAGAAGAAGAATAGTTTAATAAGAACAATCTGAGTAATGTTAACAAAAAGATGAATAGCAAGAAGTTTAAGAAGAAGATAAAGAAGGTGAAGATGAAGAATAATTTGATGACAAAGATGATGCTGCTGAAGATTATGAAGGAGAAATGTGGCAAAAGTTAAAAAGGTGAAGAGTATGGAAGTTTTGAAACATACATATTTGCCAAAATAGAAAAAAGGTTAACAACATTGTCAATTTCTTCGTCAATCCGAACGTATTTAAAAAAAAATATATTAATGCTATTCCATTGGATTGGGTTAAACATCTATGCCTTTAATGTCTCCTCAACCTCCCCCAATACATTCTACATTACTCTTTGTTGTTTTCCTTCATGTACAATTATCCAACAAGGCAAGAATGGGTTTTTTTTAATTCCGATATTTTGTTCCCATAGACTTACATTGGATTTCCGGTATCGGTATCGGGTATCGCCGATATTTTGTGTGTATCGGCGATACCATTCCGATCCGATACTTTTGGATATCGGAAAGTATCGCTCAACTCTACTCTTGGTGCTAATGTATCCAACGTGACCATCAAACGTGTCTTTTTCTGCAGCATTTTATGTTTGCTATTACCACCCCATATGCCCATGTAAACATGGTTGATCCCACACACTGCAAATCCCTTGGGATTTTTGGTTTTGCATTTTCATTTTTTTATCCCCTTCTTCCTAGAGCCATAACTTTTTTATTTGGTCAAAATGGCCATGTGAGGGCTTGTTTTTTTTAACTACACCATTGATTTTACCATGTCGTGTACTCGAAATGGGGAAAAAAATTCCAAGTTCGGTGAAATTGCAAAAAAAAGTGCAATCCCACTCTTGTTTTTTGTTTTGCTTTTTTACTAGGTTCAATAAATGCTAAAACTGACATGCCATCACGATTCTCCAGTTCATTACGAGTTCATAGACACCAAACATGTCAGGTTCTTTTTTTTAATTAAGTGGTGAAAAAAAATTCCAATCTTTGTTAAAAAAAAATTAAAATGGCGCCATTTTTCTGATACCTGTAGCATCTCCAATTTTCGTGATCTCGGGTTAGGTGAGGGCTTATTTTTTGCTCGCCGAGCTGACTTTTTTTAATGATACCATTCTGGTGCAGATACGGTCTATTGATGGCCCGTTATTGCATTTTAATGCAATGTTGCGGAAACAAAAAATGTAATTCTGGCATTTTTACTTTTTTTTATAGCTACGCTGTTTAGCGATCAGGTTAATAATTTTTTTACTGATAGATCGGGCGATTCTGAACGTGGCGATACCAAATATGTGTATGTTTTGATTTTTTTTTTATTTTGAATGAGGCGAAAGGACTTTTTTTTATATATTTTTTTTTTTAAACTTTTTTTTCACTTTTGGCATGCTTCAATAGTCTCCCTGGGAGACTAGAAGCTGCCATAACCTGGTCGACTCTTCTACATACAGGTGATCTAATCATTGCCTGTATGTAGCAGCTTTGCTCACTTGCTATGAGCGCCAACCACCATAACAATCTGTAACTGACAACCATAGAGGACCCCAGGAGACCTCTGGTTGTCATACCAACCCATCGGTGACCCGCAATCACGTGACCGGGGTCACCAATGGGCGGATTTCCGGCATGATTGCCGGAAGTGCATGTTAAATGCCGCTGTCAGCGTTTGACAGCGGTGTTTAACAGATTAATAGCCGCGTGTGGATCGCAATTCCACAGACGGCTGTTCCAGGCACATGTCAGCTTAGCCCCTGCAGGTACAGGGCTGATCAGGGAGCAGGCAATGTCAGTGAGGGTGCAGGCACTGGAAGATGGCCGTTGCTCCTTCCCCCTCCTTCCACTGTCCCCTGCACTCACCCACAGTTCGTCCAGTTTCTGGTAGAGGCACCACTCTGCTTGTCTTGGCGGCCCTTTCTCCTCACGTGGGCACCCAGTATGTGTGCTGATTTGGGCCCTTCGAAGTGCAGCACCTGACCTGCTCTATGAGCCTGGCAGGGCCGTGGTCTGCAGGGATGTTTCCAGGTCTCTCACCGGTGGTTAGCTCCACATGATCAGGACCGACTTCTGGGGCTCCCCCATCAGTCAGAGGGTTTACTGTAGCTAACAGATGTCTGCAGGTCTTAGAGGGTTGGCTGGAGCAGATATTCGGTGGATTGTAGGAGAGCTCTCCTCCATGTGTCTGCTCCCTTGAGCTTCCAGACACGCCCCTATTTGTAAGCTAGCTCGAGAAAGACCCCCCCCATGCCTGAAAAAATAGGTCTGCCTGGTGGGCAAAGAGGGTGCTTGTGAACCTTAGGCAGCAGATAAAAAGTGGGAACTATGGGATGTTCCGGCAGCGAAGCTTCCCTCATTTTATAGGGGATAACAGAGGATTCCACACCGTCGTCAAGAAGATCCGAAATGATGTTCAGATCAGGGGATTGTGAGGACCATTATAAAACCTTCAGCTTGCGCCTTTTGAGGTAGTCTATTGAGGATTTTGACGTGTGTTTAGGATCTTATCCGTTAGTAGAAGCCATCCTCTTTTCAACTTCAGCTTTTTTACAGGTGGTGTTATGTTTGCATCAAGAATTTGTTGAAATTTCATTGAATCCATTCTTCTCTCGACCCATGAAATGTTCCCTGTGCCATTGGCTGCAAAACAACCCCAATGCATGATTGTTCAACCCGCATGCTTAATAGTTCGCGAGATATACTTTTCCTGAAATTCTGTGCCCTTTTTTCTCCACTCATACCTTTGATCATTGTGGTCAAAGAGTTCTATTTAAGCTCATCTGTCAACAGGACTTGTTTCAAAAATGCATCAGGCTTGTTTAGATATTCTTTTGCATACTTCTGATGGTAAATTTTATGGTGAGGATGCAGGAGAGGTTTTCTTCTGATTTCTCTTCCTTGAAGGCCATATTTGTGCAGGGGTCTCTGAACAGTAGACAAATCAGAGTCTGCTAAATTTTTCTGAAAGGCTTTTGCAGTCAAGCCAGGGTTCTGATTTGCCTCTCTAGCAATCCTATGCTTCTTCCAGACCTTATCTTGACTTTCACTCTGCATCGGACTGGAGCACCTTGGGCCCACCAGGGAAAATCATTCTACAAGACCACCAATTGTGTGGTAAAACATGCTAATATCAGGGTATAATATAAGGTAGTACATGTCTTAATGATATAGCGGGATTGGGGTAGCCCCCCTCATAGAATATAATGTAGCCCCCTCATAGAGTATAATTCCGCCTCCTCATAGGGTATAATGTAGCCCTCCCCATAGAATATAATGCAGCCCCGATAGAGTATAATGCAGCGACTCATAGGGTATAATGCAGCCCCCCACAGAATATAATTCAGCCCTCTCAAAGAATATAATTCAGCCCTCTCATAGAATATAATGTAGCCCCCTCAAATAGTGTAATGCAGCCCCCATATAATATAATGCAGCCTCCTCATAGGATATAATGCAGCCTCCCCCCATAGAATATAATGTAGCCCACTCCATAGAATATAATCCAGCCCCAAAGTATTATGGCCACCAGTGTTTAAAAAAAAAACCTCACAATACTCCCCTCTCCTTCTCGTCCCCCCGCTGATCCCGGCTCTGCTCCGGTCTCAGCAGCTGCATTGTTGTCTGCCTGGCACACAGCATGGTGTGCGAGGAAGTGACGTTATCATGCATCAGCTGTGTCAGAGGTAGAGGGGGGAGAGAGCGTCATCTGACGCGCTCTCCCTCATTATTGTTTTCAACTGTATCAACATCTATGATGCCGATACGGTCGAATTCGGTGCAAGCTGGGGGGGCAGCAGTGGTGGAGCAGCGGGTGACAGGAGGCTTGAGCCGGCTGCTGCGGCTACAGCCTGTGTCCGCTGCTAAAGAGAAATTAATATTCACTGCTTCCCACGCCGTAGGCAGCTGTAGGCCCTGTATGGCAGCAGATGTCAGTGTCTGAGCCCACAGGAGAATTCTCCGGTTCTCCGATGGACTAGTCTGATCCTGCCTCCACTGTTCTTGTTAACTGTTATTTCTTAATAACATTTCAAACTGAGGAAAGGGCAACTTGAAAACACTTTGCTATCTTCTTATAGCCTTCTCCTGCTTTGTGGGTGTAGCGCCGACGTCCCTGCCCCCTACCAGGCAGGGACGCTGTTCCCCTGCAACAGCGTCCTCTGCCAGGCAGGGACGTCGCCCCCCTTACCCGCACCCAGCGTCCTCTTTCCGTCCTGCTGGGGCCGCGCGCTCCTTCCCTGCTTCTGGACTTAGGGCACACGCCCGCGCGCTCCCCCGCTCTTAAAGGGGCCGCGCACATTTTTCAAAAAGGTCCCCGGCCAATGCCGGAGGACTCCACCCTATATAAAGTACTTCCTCCTTAATGGAGGTGCCCGAGCAATGTTGTTGTTGCACTGTTTTACTCTGCTTCAGCCCTCAGGTGCCGTTACCAGTTACCTGCCTGTTTCCTGCCCGTTTGCTGTCCGTACCTGTCCACAAGCCTGCCTGGAGGTTCGGCCGTCACATGTGGTGACCATCAGCTATTCCAGAGACTCTCGCCGGCTCACTTGGGAGCGCTCATCTGCCATCTGACTGCAGTCCTACCCGGAGGTCCGGACGTCACATGCGGTGACCCTCGGCTAATCCAGAGACTCTCGCCTGCTCACTTGGGGCGCTCATCTGCCATCTGACTGCAGCCCTACCCGGAGGTTCGGATGTCTCATGCGGTGATCCTCGGCTATTCCAGAGACTCTCGCCTGCTCACTTGGGAGCATTCATCTGCCACCGTCCTGCTAGCCTACCGGGAGGCTCCACCATCTCAGGTCGTATATACCTGCCTGTCTTTCCAGAGACTGCCCCGGTCACTTGCCGTGACTCCCTGCCTACTTATCCAGAGACTGCCCCGGTCACTTGCCGTGACTCCCTGCCTACCTATCCAGAGACTGCCCCGGTCACTTGCCGTGACTCCCTGCCTACCTTTCCAGAGACTGCCCCGGTCACTTGCCGTGACTCCCTGCCTACTTATCCAGAGACTGCCTCGGTCACTTGCCGTGACTCCCTGCCCATTTATCCAGAGACTGCCCGGTCACTTGCCGTGAATACCTGTCCGTTTATCCAGAGACTGCCCCGGTCACTTGCCGTGACTACCTGTCCGTATATCAGAGACTGCCCCGCTCACTTGCCGTGACCCCTTCCCGTCTGTCCAGAGACTGTCCCTGTCACTTGCCGTGACTTCCTATCCGTCTCCCCGGGCGCCACCCGCTCCTTTACAAGGAAAGCCTTCTTGTATAATAAAGCTCAGAGGTTCCGCCTACCAGACCCGTTACAGTGGGCCTCCACCATTTTCATTTTCATAGTGCTAGGCAGCTGTTTAGAAGAACCCATGGCTTCTGTTTTTTGGCACAAATTAGAGGAGGCTGAAGGGTATGCCACACTAAACAATATCGCTAACGGGATCGCTAAAAAACGTCACTATTTAGCGATCCGTTAGCGATATTGTTCAGTGCGGCAGCTTCCAGCGACGAGCTTCCTGCTGTGATCTCGCTCGTCGCTGGAATCGTTCCGGACCCTATTTCATCGCTGGCGCTCCCGCTGGGTAAGTATCTTATCGCTGTGTGGCACCTTTTCTTAGCGATTTAGCGGTACTTTTGTACCGCTAAAGTCGTTAAGAAGATCGCTAACGGCGATAGCGTCGTTAACTATATCGCTAAATGTGGCCGCATTTAGCGATATAGAAACGATCCCGCTAGCGATCTCATTAGTATGCAACGCTAACGAGATCGCTAGCGGGATTGTTTAGTGTGGCAGTACCTTGAGTTTTAATAAAGCTGGGAAATTTACATCACCTGACCTTTTTTAACAATGATGGTGAACAAGTCATGACCCTAAGAGGCTAATTAAGGTCTGAAACCTTGGTCAAACATATCTGAGCACACAAATCTGTTGCAAGGGTGCCCAAACTCTTACATCGACCCATTTTCATTTTTTTAATTATTGAAATGAAAAAAAAAAAGACATTATATATATATATATATATATATCATATGTACAGTATGTATATATATATATATATATATAATATACCGTATTTTTCGGACCATAAGAGGCACTTTTTTTCCTCCAAATTTGGGAGGAAAGTGTGGGTGCGTCTTATGGTCGGAATGTAACATGTGGGGAGGGGCGCAGGGGGCAGCGGTGGAGTGAGATCGCAGGAGGCAGGAAAATATCCCCTCCCTCAGGAATCCAGGGCTAGGGAAACACTGGTCCCGATACTTAAGTGCAGAGAATATTAATTAGCCGCTTCCCCGCCCACCTATCAGCTGAGCAGTGAGCGGGGAGCAGCAAATGGTTCCCCAGCACCTGATTCCTGCAGCAGCTGGGGAGATGTGTGTTGGAAGGAGAAGGAGGCGACAGGAGCAGAGTGCAGCAGGAGGCATCCATACCTGACAGCCTGGGGGCTGTGCTGATGCCATGCTGAATGCTCCTGTGGAGGACCTGTGATGAGGTCATGAAGAGGGCGGGCTGGAGCATCACATGACCACACAAAGCCCTGCCTCTTCATGATGTCATCACAGGTCCTTCAGACACACTGTACAAGAAAAAAATAATTAAAAGGTTAGTAAATACAGCACATTAAAAAGCACTCTGCCATCCTGTGGTGGACTATAACTCCCAGCATGCCATAGGATCTGCAGGACATGCTGGGAGTTATAGTTCTCCCATGGGATCTTAAAGCAGCACTCCAGTGTTATCAGTGCTGGAGTGTGGCTTTAAATATAAGCCCTATGCCCCCATTCTTATACTCACCCTCCAGCGTCTTCACATAGTAATTTACAGACACCACACTGGTCCCGCAGCACCATCTTCTACCCGTAGCTTCCAACATAATAACATACTATTATATATAATAACACCACATATAATAGTATGTTATTTATGTTATTAAATATTTTACCACATTTTTTGCTTCAAATATATTTTTCCCTATTTTCCACCTCTAAAACCTGGGTGCGTCTTATAGTCCGGTGCGTCTTATAGTCCGAAAAATACAATATATATATATATATATATATATATATATATATATACAGTACATTTCTTTGCCTAAAATAAAAATGAAATGTGTCATCTTTAACTTTAGGCCTTTTAGAGATAATTTCATCTATCTTTACCTTGCTGAACTGTTCACAAGAACAGTAATTTTGATTAGGGGTACCAAACTGTTACATGCCACAGTACATTGGTGGAGGACGGGTCTACCGGCTGTATATCGGGGCTCACGTGGTATGTAAGGGGCTGTGTGGGGGGCTCACGCAGTATGTAGGGGGATGTCAGCATCCTTAATTCTGAGCAATATTAAGTGGTATAATTAATATGAATATAATGTTAATAATAATATGTTAATAATATTCAGCAGAATTAATTTCAGCCTATTGGTTCGGCCTTCTACAACAGTCATGGTCTCTCACGTGGAAAATTAATTGCCCACCCCTGGAGGATGACATTGAAGCTTTCTGACTTGACTTCTGGGCTCAGGGAGTTTGGTGACCCTGGCAAAGGCCACACTTCTGCATGTGTGAGTCCCTTGGAAGGGGGTGAGGGTAAGGTGTCTCCACGGAGACACCAACTATCCCAAGTGGGAGTGGTCAAGGACTTGTTGCTTGCTATTGTTATCCGGTAAGATTTTCCTTTGGTAAACCCGGAGGACCCTGTAGTCCAATATGTCTCCAGCAGTCAGCATTGGTAACAAAGGCACATGATGTAAACTGTGAATTTCCGTTCACTGTTCTGGCTATAAAAGAGGATGAGGAGGCATACCCTGAATCCAATATCCCTGACCTGGAGGAGTTCCAGGATAACTTTGGGACTGCCCAGCTCAGAGACTTAACAGTGAAAAGTACTCTGGAAAATGTAAATGGGGTTCCCCAGGAATCGGGAGCCGATAGTCAGTTTCCACAAGGGGTCAAAGTGAAGGGACAGGTAAAAGAGCACCTCCTTAAGTCCCAAGAGGAAAAATTCAGAAGTTATCATTGATCGGCTCGTGTGAGACAATTTAAGTCTGGGGATTGAGTACTTGTATTAGTGCCCACAGGAGAGAGCAAGTTCCATACCCAGTGGCAGGGGCCCTATAATTTGGTGGAAAAGGTGGGATAGGTCAACTTTAAGGACACCAGCTAGGGAAAAGGAAAGCCTTTCCCATATATTATGGCAACCTACTAAAACCCTGGAAGGGTTGGGGCCCACTCGAAACCCCCTACTTGTAGGCCTGGTCAGAGCCAACTTGGTAGCTATGAAAGTGGCACAAACTTTGCTGCTTTCCCAAAATCAACATGGCCAAAAATCTGTACCAAAAATAGGGGCAGGTTCTTGGAGGTACTTGCTTGTTCTCGTGCCAACAAGCATATGAGCCTCACGTTCAGGTCAATTTAAAGCCCTGTAGACTCTGTGTTGGCAGATGGTGCGCAGCCCATAGCATTGGCCACAAGGAGGGGTGCAACAAGGGCAACCGGGGTGGTAGTCCTGACCAAGTTCACCCACAAAACACAGTCCGTAGACACCCCGGTCCCTTGCACATGCAATACAGAACGGACACAGCTTCCCCCAGGGATTACCTTTTACTCCCTCAGCCACGGTAGTCAAGGTAATTAAATCCAGGCTTGCAACTGTGGTCCAACAGGGAAAACAAATTTTAATAATAAACATGATGAGAAAAGAAGGTACAACACCGGCTTCCTGCTCTTTCCCTGACACTATCCACGGCTGCACCCACAAAAGCCACGGTAGCTGAGATCAAACAAGTAGTTCGCATGCTGGAATCTGGACGCTCACAGTCCCTTCAGCGAGGGGCCCTTCCAAAGTTCTAGGGCCCGTATCGTAGTCCTTCCGTCCTTGGTCCGGGGCAGCAGATTTCCTCCCCTTCTAGGGTCTGGCAATGCCCCGACTGTTGCATTATGTCTGCCCTTGGCCAACGTGCCCAGGCTACTCACTGGGAGCAGCAGCTCCCTGTACTCTTGAGGCTGCAAGTCCAGCCCACAAAAATTTACTAGTTACTTTCCCTAACTCTACACATAACACACACATTGCACATTAGACATAAGACAGTACATACATTTCAATAGTGAACATTAGGACCAGACAAGCACAGCATGATGCAGTAAGAATACATAGCATATATTACAGTAACGGACAGTATACAAGGTAAACATAGAAACACATTTCACATTACAGGAATCATAAGAAGGGCCACATAGGTTCCGTGTGAGGGTGGGGCAAATGAGGGTTCCTGCCACCTCCTTACAGGGGTATGTAGCAAAGCCAGGTTGGCTAGGGTTAAATCCTAGCTCTACAGGTTCTAATTAGATCACCTGACTAGTCCTGCATATAACTAGGCTAGTTGAGCTCCTTAGTCAGCTCAAGGAAGCTGGCCAGACTGGATGTGTCTGTGAGATAAAGAAAATCACTGCCTATACCATGGTTGTCCCTTCTCTAGTTTTCCCTTACACTCTCCTCTATATCTCCACACTGTTCCCCCGCCATGCTAACCTCTCTCCATTCTGTGCCCCAGTTTCATGCTGCCCCCCTTCATATCCATTCTTTGCCCCTTTCCACACTATGCCCTCATACTGCCCACCATGTTGTCATCTCCAAACTGTAGCCACCCCACACTGTTCTCATACACGGTATGATGGTGATCATCGCCATCCATACAGTGTGATATCCATGACATACCTCCAATATACACTATGATGTCCACCAAAGCCCCCTATACAATGATTCCCCCCTCCCACAGACCTGTTTACAATGATGCCACCCACATATTCTATGATGTCCCCATAGCCCAGGTATAACGTCCCCACAGCCCAGGTATAATATCGCTCACAGTTCCCAGTATAATGTTCCCCACAGTCTCTGATATGATGTCCTCCACATCCCTTCTTGTGATAGCTCACACAGCCAGCCCCTTGTATGTCTCTGCAGCCAGCCTGTCTTATGTTCCCCCACAGCCAGCCAGTCTTATGTTGTTCCACAGCCAGCCCCCTTATGTCCCCCATACCCAGCTCTTCTTAAACCCCCACACCCAGCCCCTCTTAAGTCCCCAACATCCAGCACCGCTTATGTCCCCCAAACCCAGCCTCCCTTATGCCTCTCACACCCAGCCCCCCTTATGCCCCACACCCAATTCCTCTTATATCCTCAACACCTAGCTCCTCTTATATCCCCCGACATCCAGCCCATTGTATGTCCCCACATCTAGCCCCACTTGTCCCCCACATTGAGCTCCACATATGTGCCCCATAGCCAGTCCCTCTTATGTCCCCTCATTCACTGGCAAAATACAAAAAAAGCTTTATACTCACCTAATCCCGGCTCTCTGTACACCGCTTCTGTAGCCTCCTCTTGCTTCCTGTACACAAGTGGACGCTGAAAGGTGCGATGATGTCACCATATTGCACCATCCAACATTCCCTGAGTGTACCTTCTCCAACAGGGCACAGGCCGGAAGTAGCCTGTGTACTGCTATAGATCCTGGCTAGGCAGGGAGCTGATGATAGCTCCTCTGCTCCTTTTCTTGGCGGTGCGGCTTTGACATCAATTGTATTTGCATCTTACAGATGCAAATACAATTGAGTGCCATGAGGAAGTGATGGTTGGGGCGCAGGAGAGAGGGGTGAGCTGTGTCCATGACTGACACCACTCACCTCCATGCCTGAGAACGGCCATCACAGAACTGAATGTCTGCGGCCGGAGAAAGATGCTGGGCGGCCGCAGATATTCAGCTATGGCATTTTTTTTTCCCAAATGAACTTCCCTCTGGGAGGGAGGAGGCAGCACCCTAGGCAGGTGCCTACCCTCCCTACCCCCTGCCCCGACCCTGCACAGATTGAACCAGTGGTGTGACCACGACACTGGTCTTCAGTACTGCTCTGCATTCAACCATCCCCTTTAGTAAACAGGAAGCTGAGAGGTAAGAGAGCGTTGTGTTCCTGAAAAAAAGAGATTCCAATCCTAATAAAATCATAATTTCTTTAGAATCTTTATATTGCCACAATGTACACTGTGTGCAGAATTATTAGGCAAATGAGTATTTGATCAATCATCCTTTTTATACATGTTGTCCTACTCCAAGTTACAGTCTTGAAAGCCAACGCCAATTATGTAAATAGGTGATTGCATCTCTATAATGAGGAGGGTGTGGTCTAATGAATCGACACCCTATATAAGGTGTGCTAAATTATTAGGCAATTTCTTTCCTTTGGAAAAATGGGTCAGAAGAGAGATTTGACGGACTCTGAAACTCAAAAATTGTGAATGTCTTGCAGAGGGTGCAGCAGTCTTGAAATTGCAAAACTTTGAGTGTGATCACCGAAAAATCAAGCGTTTCATGGAAAATAGCCAACAGGTCGCAAGAAGCGTGTTATAAAAATAAGCGCAAATAACTGCCTGTGAATTGAGGAAAATCAAGCGTGAAGTGCCAAGATGCCATTTGCCACAGTTTTGCCATATTTCAGAGCTGCAATGTTACTGGAGTATCAAAAGCACAGTTGTGCCATACTCAAGGACTGGCCAAGGTAAGAAGACTGAAAATTGACACCTTTGAACAAGAACATAAGATAAAATGTCAAGACTGGGCCAAAAATATCTTAAGACTGATTTTTCTAGTTTTAATGGATATAAAAGGGAGATTGACTCTTGATGGCCAGAGGATGGCCCAGGCTCGATCAGTAAAGGCAGAGAGCTCCACTCTCAGACGCCAGCAAGGTGAGGTGGATACTGTATGGCTGGTATCATCAAAGATGAACTTGTGGACTTTTCGGTTGAGATAGTGATCATTTACCCCCATGCTTCGAAATTTCTGAATAAAAAAGTTTTTTCAAAAAATGTTTTGCGCAATGTCTTTCACAGGGCAACAGAAAATATCCAAAATGTGGCACTCGGCAAACCGGGTCATAAACCCTTTTGGGCGCACCGGCAGGGCTCAGGGGCGCAACTTTTTAAGAAGCTGAATATTTAGCGGTTGCCGCGCATTGGGGTTCTGTGTGATAAACATTGGGTCAAAGGGGTTTGGAAATGCTAGGAATTTGGAGCATAGTGAGGCACTTTGAAAGGGAGAAGATATAAAAAAGAAAGATTTGACAAATTGGAGCATTTTCATTATGGGAACATATATTGGATTCCTAAAATTTTTGGGAATTTGGTAAGGAAGCTATATGTGGCATACATGTTGGCGCAGGGGGTAGAAAGGGGAGGCTTTAACCTTATGAATATTGAATTTAGCCTTGCCATTTTTGAATTCCGTGTCCTATGAGCCAAAGGACCTTAAACTAGCTCTAGAGTTTCTAATGGCTTAGTTTGAAGTTGTGAAATTTCGTATTAAAAAAATGAAATTTCAAAAATTTTTTTTGTATTTTAATCATTTTACTGGAACAGATTATTGACCAAAATTTATAGAATTTCCTTCTATACATAGAAATTTGGGAAAACATTTTTGGAAGTAAAGGGTAAAGGAAGCGCCATTTT
The DNA here is from genome assembly GCA_033576555.1 of Oophaga sylvatica. NCBI lineage: Eukaryota > Metazoa > Chordata > Amphibia > Anura > Dendrobatidae > Oophaga > Oophaga sylvatica. The sequence goes on from JARQOD010000006.1 coordinate 311,317,337, forward strand.
AAGAAAATTACAAAATTTTTAGGGCCACTCACATTTGAAGTCCTTGGGCTATTGGAGTCCAAAGTGACCTTTTGAAACTGACCCCTAAAACTATCAAGAAGATTTTAACCCTCAGGTGTTCACAAACTGACTGGAAAAAAAAGAATATTTTTCACAAAAATTTCTTTTAGCTCATTTCATTTTACATGGGCAACGATAAAATGTATCTAAAATTTGTTGGGCAATTCTCCTGAGTACACAGATACCTCATATGTGGTCATAAACCACTGTTGGGCGCACGGCAGGGCTCAGAAGGGAAGGAGCGCCATTTGACTTTTTGAATGGAAAATATGCTGGAATATTAGCGGTTGCCATGTTGCATTTGGAGAGTCCCTGTGTGCCTAAACATTGGAGCTCCCACAAGTGACCCCATTTTGGAAACTAGACCCCTAAGGAACTTATCAGATGCATAGTGACACTTTGAACCCCCAGTTGCTTACAAATTGATCTGTAAATAAAAGAAAGTACTTTTTTTCACAAAAAATTTTTTTAGCCTCAGTTTTTTCATTTTCACATGGGCAACAGTATAAATTTATCCTAAAATTGTTGGGCAATTTCTCCTGAGTACACGATACCTATATGTGGTCAATAAACCACTGTTTGGGCGCACGGCAGGGCTCAGAAGGGAAGGAGCGCCATTTGACTTTTTGAATGGAAAATATGCTGGAATATTTAGCGGTTGCCATGTCGCATTTGGAGAGTCCTGTGTGCTAAACATTGGAGCTCCCCCACAAGTGACCCCATTTTGGAAACTAGACGCCCCTAAGGAACTTATCTAGATGCATAGTGAGCACTTTGAACCCCCAGGTGCTTCAAAATTGATCATAAAAAAAGAAAGTAACTTTTTTTTCACAAAATTTTCTTTAGCCTCAGTTTTTACATTTTCATGGGCAACAGTATAAATTGGATCCTAAAATTTGTTGGGCAATTTCTCCTGAGTACACAGATACTCATATGTGGTCATAACCACTGTTTGGGCGCACGGCAGGGCTCAGAAGGGAGGAGCGCCATTTGACTTTTTGAATGAAAATATGCTGGAATATTTAGCGGGTTGCATGTCGCATTTGGAGAGTTCCTGTGTGCCTAAACATTGGAGCTCCCCCACAAGTGACCCATTTTGGAAACTAGACCCCCTAAGGAAACTTATCTAGATGCATAGTGAGCACTTTGAACCCCAGGTGCTTGACAAATTGATCCGTTAAAAAAAAAAAGTACTTTTTTTTCACAAAAATTTTCTTTTAGCCTCAGTTTTTATCATTTTCCATGGGCAAACAGTAATATTGGATCCTAAAATTTGTTGGGCAATTTCTTTACCAACTTACACAATTTTGGCAAAACATTGTTTTTTGTGGAGTAAGGGCTAAAAGGTTGACGCCGATTTACTTTTTGAAGCAAAATTACAAAACTTTTTTTTAGGGACCACCTCACATTGGAGAGTCACTTGAGGGGTACTATTGGCTGAAACATACCCAAAAGTGACCCCACCTTTGAAAAACTAGACCCCTAAGGCTACTCTAATAACGTATCATTTAACCCAGGTGTTTACCATCAAGGTGTTTCACAAGGAACTAAAGAACGTTTTTTTTCAAAAAAATGGATTTTATTTTTCCAACAAAAATTTCTTTTACATCATTTTTCATACATGGGCAACAGTATAAAATGATCCTAAAATTTGTTGGGCAATTTCTCCTGAGTACACAGATACCTCATATGTGGTCATAAACCACTGTATGGGCGCACGGCAGGGCTCAGAAGGGAAGGAGCGCCATTTGACTTTTTGAATGGAAAATATGCTGGAATATTTAGCGGTTGCCATGTCGCATTTGGAGAGTTCCTGTGTGCCTAAACATTGGAGCTCCCCACAAGTGACCCCATTTTGGAAACTAGACGCCCTAAGGAACTTATCTAGATGCATAGTGATCACTTTGAACCCCAGGTGCTTCACAAATTGATCTGTAAAAAAAGAAAGTACTTTTTTTTCACAAAATTTTCTTTTAGCCTCAGTTTTTACATTTTCACATGGGCAACAGTATAAATTTTATCCTAAAATTTGTTGGGCAATTTCTCCTGAGTACACAGATACCTCATATGTGGTCATAAACCACTGTTTGGGCGCACGGCAGGGCTCAGAAGGGTAGGAGCGCCATTTGACTTTTTGAATGGAAAATATGCTGGAATATTTAGCGGTTGCCATGTCGCATTTGGAGAGTTCCTGTGTGCCTAAACATTGGAGCTCCCCCACAAGTGACCCCATTTTGGAAACTAGACCCCCTAAGGAACTTATCTAGATGCATAGTGAGCACTTTGAACCCTCAGGTGCTTGACAAATTGATCCGTAAAAAAAAGAAAGTACTTTTTTTTCACAAAAATTTTCTTTTAGCCTCAGTTTTTATCATTTTCACATGGGCAACAGTATAAATTGGATCCTAAAATTTGTTGGGCAATTTCTCCTGAGTACACAGATACCTCATATGTGGTCATAAACCACTGTTTTGGCGCACGGCAGGGCTCAGAAGGGAAGGAGCGCCATTTGACTTTTTGAATGGAAAATATGCTGGAATATTTAGCGGTTGCCATGTCGCATTTGGAGAGTTCCTGTGTGCCTAAACATTGGAGCTCCCCCACAAGTGACCCCATTTTGGAAACTAGACGCCCTAAGGAACTTATCTAGATGCATAGTGATCACTTTGAACCCCCAGGTGTTTCACAAATTGATCTGTAAAAAAAAGAAAGTACTTTTTTTTCACAAAAATTTTCTTTTAGCCTCAGTCTTTACATTTTCACATGGGCAACAGTATAAATTTTATCCTAAAATTTGTTGGGCAATTTCTCCTGAGTACACAGATACCTCATATGTGGTCATAAACCACTGTTTGGGCGCACGGCAGGGCTCAGAAGGGAAGGAGCGCCATTTGACTTTTTGAATGGAAAATATGCTGGAATATTTAGCGGTTGCCATGTCGCATTTGGAGAGTCCCTGTGTGCCTAAACATTGGAGCTTCCCCACAAGTGACCCCATTTTGGAAACTAGACCCCCTAAGGAACTTATCTAGATGCATAGTGAGCACTTTGAACCCCCAGGTGCTTGACAAATTGATCCGTAAAAAAAAGAAAGTACTTTTTTTTCACAAAAATTTTCTTTTAGCCTCAGTTTTTTTCATTTTCACATGGGCAACAGTATAAATTGGATCCTAAAATTTGTTGGTCAATTTCTCCTGAGTACACAGATACCTGATATGTGGTAATAAACCACTGTTTTGGCGCACGGCAGGGCTCAGAAGGGAAGGAGCGCCATTTGACTTTTTGAATGGAAAATATGCTGGAATATTTAGCGGTTGCCATGTCGCATTTGGAGAGTTCCTGTGTGCCTAAACATTGGAGCTCCCCCACAAGTGACCCCATTTTGGAAACTAGACGCCCTAAGGAACTTATCTAGATGCATAGTGATCACTTTGAACCCCCAGGTGCTTCACAAATTGATCTGTAAAAAAAAGAAAGTACTTTTTTTTCACAAAAATTTTCTTTTAGCCTCAGTTTTTACATTTTCACATGGGCAACAGTATAAATTTTATCCTAAAATTTGTTGGGCAATTTCTCCTGCGTACACAGATACCTCATATGTGGTCATAAACCACTGTTTGGGCGCACGGCAGGGCTCAGAAGGGTAGGAGCGCCATTTGACTTTTTGAATGGAAAATATGCTGGAATATTTAGCGGTTGCCATGTCGCATTTGGAGAGTCCCTGTGTGCCTAAACATTGGAGCTTCCCCACAAGTGACCCCATTTTGGAAACTAGACCCCCTAAGGAACTTATCTAGATGCATAGTGAGCACTTTGAACCCCCAGGTGCTTCACAAATTAATCCATAAAAAAAAAAAAGTACTTTTTTTTCACAAAAATTTTCTTTTAGCCTCAGTTTTTTTCGTTTTCACATGGGCAACAGTATAAATTGGATCCTAAAATTTGTTGGGCAATTTCTCCTGAGTACACAGATACCTCATATGTGGTCATAAACCACTGTTTGGGCGCACGGCAGGGCTCAGAAGGGAAGGAGCGCCATTTGACTTTTTGAATAGAAAATATGCTGGAATATTTAGCGGTTGCCATGTCGCATTTGGAGAGTTCCTGTGTGCCTAAACATTGGAGCTCCCCCACAAGTGACCCCATTTTGGAAACTAGACCCCCTAAGGAACTTATCTAGATGCATAGTGAGCACTTTGAACCCCCAGGTGCTTGACAAATTGATCCGTAAAAAAAGAAAAGTACTTTTTTTTCACAAAAATTTTCTTTTAGCCTCAGTTTTTTTCATTTTCACATGGGCAACAGTATAAATTGGATCCTAAAATTTGTTGGGCAATTTCTCCTGAGTACACAGATACCTCATATGTGGTCATAAACCACTGTTTTGGCGCACGGCAGGGCTCAGAAGGGAAGGAGCGCCATTTGACTTTTTGAATGGAAAATATGCTGGAATATTTAGCGGTTGCCATGTCGCATTTGGAGAGTTCCTGTGTGCCTAAACATTGGAGCTCCCCCACAAGTGACCCCATTTTGGAAACTAGACGCCCTAAGGAACTTATCTAGATGCATAGTGAGCACTTTGAACCCCCAGGTGCTTCACAGAAGTTTATAACGCAGAGCCGTGAAAATAAAAAATCATTTTTCTCAAAAAATGATTTTTTAGCCCACTATTTTTTATTTTCACAATGGTTACAGGAGATATTGGACCCTAAAAGTTGTTGTCCAGTTTGTCCTGAGTACGCTAGTATGTGTGGGGGAACCACTGTTTGGGCACACGTCAGGGCTCGGAAGGGATGTAGTGATGCTTTGAAATGCCGACTTGATGGAATGGTCTGCGGGCATCTTGTTACGTTTGCAGAGCCCCTGATGTGCCTAAACAGTAGAAACTCCCCACAAGTGACACCATTTTGGAAACTAGACCCCGCAAAGAACTTATCTAGATGTGTGGTGAGCACTTTGAACCCCCAAGGGCTACACAGAAGTTTATAACGCCCGGGCATGAAAATAAAAAAAATCATATTTTTTCCACAAACATGATCATTTAGTTCCCAATTTTTTTATTTTCCCAAGGGTAACATGAGAAATTAGACCCCAAAAGTTTTTGTCCAATTTGTCCTGAGTATGCTGATATCCCATATGTGGGAGAAAACTACTGTATGGGCACACGTCGGGGCTCGGATGGGAAGTAGTGACTTTTGAAATGCCCACTTGATGGAATGGTCTTCGGGCGTCATGTTACGTTTGCAGAGTCCCTGATGTGCCTAAACAGTAGAAACTCCCCACAAATGACCCCATTTTGGAAACTAGATCCCCCAAGGAACTCCTATAGATGTGTGGTAAGCACTTTGAATCTCCAAGTCCTTCACAGAAGTTTATAACGCAGAGCTGTGAAAATATAAAATCATTTTTTTTTCCACAAAAATAATTTTTTAGTCCCCAATTTTTTTTCCCAATGTTAACAGGAGAAATTAGAACCCCCAAAGTTGTTGTGCAATTTTTCCCGAGTACGCTGATACCCCATATGTGGGGATAAACCACTGTTTGGGCATACGTCGGGGCTTGGAATAAAGGGAGCACTGTTTGACTTTTTGAACGCAAAATTTGCAGGAATCAATGGTGGCGCCATGTCGCGTATGGAGACCCCCTGATGTGCCTAAATAGTGGAAACCCCTCAATTCTAACTCCAACTTTAACCCCAACACACCCCTAACCCCAACCCTAACCCCTACACACACACTAACCCTAATACAAACCCTAACCCCAACACACCCCTAACCCTAATCCCAACTCTAACGATAAACCTAACCACAAGCCTAACCCTAATTCCAACCCTAACCCAAATTCCAACCCTAATCCAAATTCCAACCCTAACCCTAATTCTAAACTTAACCCTAATTCTAACCCTAATGCTAACCCTAACCCTAGTTCTAACCCTAACGCTGGGTTCATATTGTGTTTTACCAGCCCGTTCAACATGTAGCGTTGACCGGCTGGTAACGGTATAGCATAACGCGTTATGCTATACCCGTTAGCGCAGATGAATCAGCAGATGATTCATCTGTGCTAGCGGTGACGGAGCCCAGACGCTGCAGCCCGTGTCTGAGGCTCCGTCACTGAATGACAGCACGTCGCGAACGCATGCCGCTTTAACGGCATAAGTTGCGATGCGCACACAAATGGGGTGAATGGCAGCGTTAACGGACTGCGGTGAAACGCAGTCCTTCTAACGGACTGCCATAATGCAATATGAACCCAGCCTAACCCTGAGGCCCCGTGCACACGTTGCGGATTCACTTGCGGATTTTTCTTAAATCCGCAGGTAAAATGACCTGCGTTTTATCTGCGAATTTAGTGCGGATTTGCTGCGTTTTTTCCCTGCGGTTTTACACCTATAATGGAATAGGTGTAAAACCGCTGCAGAATCCGCACAAAGAATTGACATGCTGCGGATTTAAAACCGCAGCAAATCCGCATGTGCACAGCGTTTTTTTTAACCATTTATTTGCATTGTACTGTAAATGGTTTCTGGATGTGCTGTGGATCCGCAGCGCCAAATCCGCTGCGGATCCAAAGCAAAATCTGCGGATCAGCAGCAAAATCCACTGCGGATCCCCAGCAAAATTCGCTGCGGATCCCCAGCAAAATCCGCAGCGGATCAGCAGCAAAATCCGCCACGGATCCCCAGCAAAATCCGCCGCGGATCCCAGCAAAATCCGCCGCGGATCCGCAGCAAATCCGCCGGGATCGCAGCAAATCCGCCGCGGATCAGCAGCAAAATCCGCCGCGGATCGCCAGCAAATTAGCCGCGATCGAGCAATCGGATCCGCAGCAAAATCCGCCGCGGATCCGCAGCAATATGCGCGGATCGAGCAAACGCCACATGCGGGATCCAGCATGCAAAATCCGCCACGGGATCAGCAGCAAAATTGCTAGGAAAAAAAAAATTTATTTTATTATTTGTCCCTACCTATGACAGGGGGGTTCATTTACTTTTTTTTTATTTTGATCACTGTGACAGTTTATCACAGTGATCAAAATACATTTTTGTACACTGGAGGGCGCACTGCGCATGCTCCGGCCGGAGCCAAGATAGCGGCGCCATGAAGAATCCCGGGCAGCCGCCGGGACGGATCCAGGGACATCGGTGGACCGGGAGAGGTGAGTAGGGGGGGTCGGAAGGTGAGGGGGGGATCGGAAGGTGGGGGCAGCGGATCGCAGGAGCAGGGGAGCAGATAGTGACGGCGGTGACCGTCACCGCCATCTTTCGGTGGCGGCGGCCGATCACCGCCGTGACTCGATGTGGGGGGGTCAGATCGCGGTCTCCAGCCATGGCAGATGCTATTGCAGCATCGGCCATGGCTGGATTGTAATATTTCACCAGTTTCATTGGTGAAATATTACAAATCGCTCTGATTGGCTGTTTCACTTTTAGCAGCCAATCAGAGCGATCGTAGCCACGTGGGGGTTAAGCCAACCCCCCTGTGGTGATGCACTAAGGGTCCTGTGCCTGTGGGTCGGGTGACCTTTCAGTGACCCCGGTCACCCGACCCGCAGGAACATGATTTATAGCATGACGCCTACGTTGGCGTCATGGGTCGGGATGGCACAGGTTTTCATGACGTCTATGTCGGCGTCATGGGTCGGGAAGGGGTTAAAGGGGCCCACTGAGACTCTTTCGCCCGGGGCCCATAAAAACCTGGAGCCAGCCCTGATCACATGCATCCAAATACTCCTCAGCGTGGCTGGCCAGTAAAGGTCTCAAAGAAGAAAAAATAATGACATGGCCCCCTTTTTCACCTGATCTGAACCCCATAGAGAACCTGTAGTCCCTCATAAAATATGAGATCTACAGGGAGGGAAAACAGTACACCTCGGAACAGTGTCTGGGAGGCTGTGGTGGCTGCTGCACGCAATGTTGATCGTAAACAGATCAAGCAACTGACAGAATCTATGGATGGAAGGCGTCTGAGTGTCATCGTAAAGAAAGGTGGCTATATTGGTCACTGATTTTTTTTTTGTTTTTGAATGTCATAAATGTTCATTTCTAAATTTTGTGTTGTTATATTGGTTTACCTGGTGAAAATAAACAAGTGAGATGGGTATATATTTGTTTATTGTTAATTTGCGTAATAATTCTGCACAGTAAGGCTAAGTTCACACGTTGCGGAATTGCCGCGGAAATTTCCGTGGCAATCCCGCACTTCTCCCGCAGGAAATACGCACGTTTTTTGTATGCTGATTCCCGCCAGAATAATAGCGTTTTGCAAGCGTAATTAGCTTGCAGAATGCTAGCGTTTTCCTAGCGATCTGTAGCATCGCTTGGAAAACTGATTGACAGGTTGGTCACACGAGTCAAACAAGTGTTTGACTCGTGTGACCAACTTTTTACTATTGATGCCGCCTATGCCGCATCAATAGTAAAAAGATCTAATGTAAAAATAATAAAAAAAATAATAAATAATGATATTCTCACCTTCCGGCGTCCCCCGCAGCCTTCCCGCCTCTCAGCGACGCTCCCGGCAACTCGCGGTCCCAAGGATGCATTGCGACAAATCACACCGATGACGTAGCATCTCGCGAGACCGCTATGCCATCTGGGTGATTCTCGCAAAGGACTCTTGGGACCGGAAGTTGCCGGGAGCGTCGCTGAAGGCGGGAAAGCTGCGTGGGACGCCGGAAGGTGAGAAATATCATTATTTTTTACTTTAATTATTGTATTACCAGGGATATGGTACCCAGGGCCTGGAGGAGAGTCTCCTCTGCTCCAGACCCTGGGTACCATCCGCACATGAACCGCTTACATTGCGCATAGTGGGCATAGCCACATGCGGAAAGTAAGCGGTTCAATGCATTCCTATGGCGGCGGAATCACCGCGGTTACGCTAAATTAATGAACATGTTGCTAGATTTTCCGCGAAGCGTTTTTTTCGCGGAAAATACAGCAACATGTGTACAAAACATGCGGAATCAATTAACAAGTATAGAATGTTTAATGCTTGCGTTTTTTTCGCGGTTTAACCGCGGAAAATCGCGGAAAAGAAAAAACCGCGAAAAAAATGCAATTATTCCTGATCGTGTGCACTTAGCCTAATAGTTACCTGCACAGATATCCTCCTAAGATAGCCAAATCTAATAAAAACCCCACTCCAACTTCCAAAAATATTAAGCTTTGATATTTATGAGTCTTTTGGGTTGATTGAGAACATAGTTGTTGTTCAATAATAAAAAGAATCCTCTCAAATAACAACTTGCCTAATAATTCTGCACACAGTGTATTTATTTTTTAGCACATTCTACTCTCATGTCTACCAAACACAATGATATTTTCAGTTGTTTCACTGCTACAGGTAATTGCGGACTGGTATTTGGACAAATCTTATGATTTCACGTTAATGTACTTTTATTGTATTTTTCATCTTTCATACCACAGCTTACACTCCAGTCATTCTGCTCATGTGGGGATCAGTTTACATAATATTTTTTTTTTCTGCTTGACTGCTGTTTTCTTGTGGGTCGTCTGCTTTGTCTGTTTTTAAAAGGATATATTTGTAGCAAGGAAACTGACGTAAGAACACTTTCCTCTTTAAGAATCTTTGTATATATTGGTTTATTTATGAACTCTCCAGGAGCACAATATTTCATTCTTCACTTGACAAGGGTGATACACCATAATTTTTGTTTATAATATATGTTAAAATCCTTACCAACAGGTTCAAAACCCTACTCCTAGTCCAAACTGGATTCATGCCCAATAAAGGGACTTTTTTCTGCTTCGGGCCACTTTACTCCTCATGTATACGCTCTTGCGAGACCCTTTAGGAGAGTTTTTCTGTACAAGTCTTTTACAAGTTTGCAAAAAACTTAATTAAACAAATATGTCGACCCATACACAGATGATATGATATGATAATATAATTTGTCGGACCCGTGTCTCCATTTCCAATTAGGGCCTTTGCAAATAATAATGAATTCTGTAGGCACAAATGCGTAAAAATTAACCCAACTAAGTTTCATATTTTTTCCTTTTATAGATGTATTTACTAAGACCTAGGAACAATCAGTACAACAATGGCTACAGTGAAGTGGCGCTATTAAAACAGAAGTGAGCAGATACATCCCATAAAAAATGTTTTCATTAATGGGGGTGGATTAATAAAGCTTTAGGGTTGTGTTGCAGCCAATGGCAAGGGGAACATTGCCATTGGCAATTTTCCTTTCTATGTAAAGCGCATGGAATAAATGGCGCTATATAAATGTATAATAATAATATAATAATAACATTTCGGGTAGAGGGAAGAATGGATTCAATTAAATTTCAACAAATTCTTGATGAAAACATAACACCATCTGCAAAGAATATGAAAAGAAAAAGGCAAAAATCCTCAAAAAATGCAAGCTGAATGTTTTACAATAGCCCTCACAGTGACCTGATCTGAACATCATTGAAAATCTGTGGCTATAAATATAGCAGTGCATGCAAGAAGACCCTGGAATCTCACAGAACTCCAAGAATTTTCCAAGGAAGAATGGATGAAAATCCCTCAACAAGAATTTCATTACTCTTGGCTGACTACAAAAAGCATTTGCAAGCTATGATAATTGCAAAAGGTGGTGCTACTAGGTCAACCCAAGCCCAACTTTTGCATAAGCCCATTTTTGTTTTTGTAATTTTTAAAATGTAAAAGATGAAAATATATTTTTTTACCTAAAATACAAAGGAAATGTGTCATCTTTAGCTTTAGCCCTTTTAGAGATCATTTCATCTTCAATTTGTTTAACTGTTCAGAAATTTTGAGCAGGGGTACTCATATTATTTGTCACGTGGATTCCGTGACAGAAATGGGCCAAAAGATGGTGGCATCTGGATTCACGTACTCCTGCAATGGTTAGAAGTATTTCACCATCTTATTAAACAGTGCAGTTTTTTTTTCTTCCTGGCAGTACAAAGGTTAATCTGTTCAGTTGAAGCTCCTGGAGCTTTTCTACCTGCATTGTCTCAGCTGTTCGGTGTTGGACACTCCCCTCTGCTATATATGCCTGCCACTGGCAATTAGTAATTGCCAGTGTTAATTCTTACTGCCTGGTTTGAGGTGTAGTTCGTGGTTGGAGTTGGCATTTGGAGATTTGTTCAGGAAATTGTTGCTGGGAGTTTTGTTTGCATGGAGATCCTCATCCTCTCCTATATGGTTTCTCCTTCCTTTAACTCCTCTGTGGTCCATGCTGTTGTTTTGGTGAGTTTGATTGTTTGATTGTTAATTTCATTTATCCCTGTCCTTCTTTCCTTGTTTGTTTGGTTAACCCCTTAACCCCCAAGGGTGGTTTGCACGTTAATGACCGGGCCAATTTTTACAATTCTGACCACTGTCTCTTTATGAGGCTATAACTCTGGAACGCTTCAACGGATCTTCGCGATTCTGAGAATGTTTTCTCGTGACATATTGTACTTCACGTTAGGGGTAAAATTTCTTCCATATAACTTGCGTTTATTTTTTAAAAAAACACAAATATGGCAAAAATTTTGAAAATTTTGCAATTTTCAAACTTTGAATTTTTATTCCCTTAAAACAGAGAAATATGTCACACAAAATAGTTAAGAAATAACATTTCCCACATGTCTACTTTACATCAGCACAATTTTGGAACCAAATTTTTTTTTTCTTAGGAAATTATAAGGGTTAAAAGTTGACCAGTGATTTCTCATTTTTACAACAAAATTTACAAAGCCATTTTTTTAGGGACCACATCACATTTGAAGTCACTTTGACGGGTCTATATAGCAGAAAATACCCAAAAGTGACACCATTCTAAAAACTGTACCCCTCAAGGTATTCAAAACCACATTCAAGAAGTTTAATAACCCTTCAGGTGCTTCACAGGAGCTGAAGCAACGTGGAAGGAAAAAATTAATATTTAACTTTTTAGCCACAAAAATGATCTTTTACAAACTTTTTTTTATTTTCACAAGGGTAAAAGGAGAAAATGGGCAGATAAAGTTGTTGTGCAATTTCTTCTGAGTACGCCAATACCCCATATGTGGGGGAAAACCATTGTTGGGGCACACGGCAGAGCTCGTAAGGGAAGGAGCGCCGTTTGACTTTTTCAAACTAAAATTGGCTGAAGTTGAGATTGGACGCCATGTCGTGTTTGGAGAGCCCCTGATAGCCTAAACAGTGGAAACCCCCCACAAGTGACACCATTTTGGAAACTAGACCCCCTAAGGAACTTATCTAGATCTGTTGTGAGCACTTTGAACCCCCAAGTGTTTCACAAAAGTTTATAATGCCTGGGTGTGAAAAAAAAAAAAAACAATTTTCCACAAAAATGATTTTTTAGTCCCAAATTTTTGATTTTTCCCAAGGAAATTGGACCCAAAAGTTGTTGTCCAATTTGTCCTGAGTACGCTGATACCCCATATGTGGGGGGGGGAAACTGTTTGGGTGCACGACAGGGCTTGGAAAGGAAGTAGTAACGTTTTGGAATGCAGACGTTGATGGGGGTCATGTTCCGTTTGCAGTGCCCCAGATGTGCCTAAACAGTGGAAACCCCCAAGTGACCCCATTTTGGAAACTAGACCCCCTCAGGAGCTTATCTAGATCTATGGTGAGCACTTTAAACCCCCAAGTGCTTCACACAAGTTTATAATGCCTGGGCATGAAAATAAAAATCCTATTTTTTTCCCACAAAAATTATCTTTTAGTCACTAATTTTTTATTTTACCAAGGGTAACAGGAGAAATTGGACCACAAAAGTTTATGTCCAATTTGTCCTGAGTACGCTGATACCCCATATGTGGGGGGGAACCACTGTTTGGGCGCACAGCAGAGCTCGGAATGGAAGGAGCACCATTTGACTTTTTCCAACCAAAATTGGCTGGAATTGAGATTGGACGCCATGTTGCATTTGGAGAGCCCCTAATGTGCCTAAACAGTGGAAACCCCCCACAAGTGACCCCATTTGGGAAACTAGACCCCCTAAGGAACTTATCTAGATCTGTGGTGAGCAATTTGAACCTCCAAGTGCTTCACACAAATTTATAACGTAGAGCCGTAAAATTAAAAAATCATATTTTTTCCACAAAAATGATCTTTTCACCCCAATTTTTATTTTTCCAAGAGTAACAAGACTCCAAAAGTTATTGTGCAATTTGTCCTGAGTAAGCTGATACCCCATATGTGGGGGTAAACCACTGTTTAGGTGCATGGCAGAGTTTGGAAGGGAAGGAGCGCCGTTCGACTTTTTCAACACAGAATTGGCTGGATGCCATGTCGTGTTTGGAGAGCTCCTCATCTGCCTAAACAGTGGAAACCCCCAACAAATGACACCATTTTGGAAACTAGACCCCTCAAGGAACTTATCTAGATGTGTGTGAGCACTTTGAACCCCGAAGTGCTTCACAGAAGTTTATAACGTACAGCCGTAAAATAAAAAAATTTTTTTTTACAAAAATGATTTTTTCGTCCCCAATATTTTATTTTCACAAGGGTAACAGGAGAAATTGGACCTCAAAAGTTGTTGTCCAATTTGTCCTGAGTACGCTGATACCCAATATGTGGGAGAAAACTACTGTATGGGCACACGTCGGGGCTCGGAAGGGAAGTAGTGACGTTTTGGATTTCAGACTTTGATGGAATGGTCTGGGGGCATCATGTCGCATTTGGAGAGCCCCTGATGCGCCTAAACAGTGGAAACCTCCCACAAGTGACCCCATTTGGAAAATAGACCCCACGAGGAACTTATCTAGATGTGTGGTGAGCACTTTGAACCCCGAAGTGCTTCACAGAAGTTTATAACGTACAGCGGTAAAAATAAAAAATCCTTTTTTTTTTTTTACAAAAATGATTTTTTCACCCCCAATATTTTATTTTCACAAGGGTAACAGGAGAAATTGGACCCCAAAAGTTGTTGTCCAATTTATCCTGAGTACGCTGATACCCAATATGTGGGAGAAAACTACTGTATGAGCACACGTCGGGGCTCGGAAGGGAAGTAGTGATGTTTTGGATTGCAGACTTTGATGAAATGGTCTGGGGGCGTCATGTCGTATTTGGAGAGCCCTGATGCGCCTAAACAGTGGAAACCCCCACAAGTGACCCCATTATGGAAAATAGACCCCACAAGGAACTTATCTAGATGTGTGGTGAGCGCTATGAAGCCCCAAGTGCTTCACAGAAGTTTATAACGTACAGCCGTAAAAACAAAAAAAATATTTTTTTTAAAAAAAATGATATTTTTACCCCCGTTTTTTATTTTCCCAAGGGTAACAGAAGAAATAGGACAAATTGCATAATAACTCTTGGGGTCCAGAGTACACTGATACCCAATATGTGGGGGTAAACTACTGTTTGGGCACATGGCAGAGCTCAGAAGTGAAGGAGCACTGTTTGACTTTTTCAACGCAGAATTGGCTGGAATTGAGATCAGACGCCATGTCACGTTTGGAGAGCCCCTGATGTGCCTAAACAGTGGAAACCCCCCAATTCTAACTCCAACCCTAACCCCAACACACCCCTAACCCTAGTCCCAACCCTAACCACAAACCTAACAATAACACACCCATAACCCTAATCCCAACCCTAACCCTAATCCTAACTTTAGCGCCAACCCTAACCCTAACTTTAGCCGCAACCCTAACCCTAACGGGAAACTGGAAATAAATACTTTTTTTTAAATTTTATTATTTTTCCCTAACTAAGGGGGTGATACAGGGGGGTTTGATTTACTATTTATAGCGGGTTTTTATGATTGGCAGCTGTCACGCTAAAAGACGCTTTTTATTGCAAAAATAGTTTTTGCATCACCACATTTTGAGAGCTATAATTTTTGTATATTTTGGCCCACAGAGTCATATGAGGTCTTATTTTTTTTGCGGTACGAGTTGACGTTTTTATTGGTACCATTTTTAAGCATGTGACATTTTTTGATCGCTTTTTATTTCGATTTTTGGGAGGTTAGAATGAACAAAAATCACCAATTCATGAATTTCTTTTGGGGGAGACGTTTATACCGTTCCGCGTGTGGTAAAATTGATAAAGCATTTTTATTCTTCGGGTTAGTACGATTACGGCGATACCTCATTTATATCATTTTTTTATGTTTTGGCGCTTTTATAGAATAAAACCAATTTGATATAAAAAATTATTATTTTTGCATCGCTTTATTCTGCGAGCTATAACTTTTTTATTTTTTCGCTGATGATGCTGTATGGCGGCTTGTTTTTTGCAGGACAAGATGACGTTTTCAGCGGTACCATGTTTATTTATATCGGTCTTTTTGATCGCGTGTTATTCCACTTTTTGTTCGGCGGTATGATGATAAAGCATTGATTTTTTGCTTTGTTTTTTTTTTTTTTTTTAAGAGGTTCACTAAAGGGGTTAACTAGTGGGACAGTTTTATAGGGGGGGGTCGTTACGGACGCGGCGATACCAAATATATGTACTTTTATTGTTTTGGTTTTTTTTATTTACAGGAAAAAATGAATTTATTGGGGAATATTTTTTTTTTTTTTATGATTTTTTTAAACAATTTTTATTTTTATTTTTTCAACTTTTTTACTTTGTCCCAGGGTGGGACATCACTGTATAGGGTCAGATCACTGGTGTGACAGTGTGCACAGCACTCTGTCACACCAGCGATCGCTCTGGCATCGCTGTAGGCTTCTCAGTGCCTGCTCTCAGCAGGCACTGAGGAAGCCCCCTCCCTGCAGGACCCGGATGGACTCCGGCGCCATGTTGGATCCGGGGTCCTGCAGGGAGGAAGGACCCTCGGAACAGCGCGACACATCGCGCTGCTCTGAGGGTCTCAGGGCGATGCTTCCCTGTGCCCCTGGTACACCATGATCATGTTTGATCGCGGTGTGCCAGGGGTTAATGTTCCGGGAGCGGTCCGTGACCGCTCCTGACACATAGTGCCGGGTGTCAGCTGTGATAATCAGCTGACACCCGGCGGCGATCAGCTGCGCTCCCTTCGGGAGCGCAGCTGATCGCCCTGGACATAATATTCCGTCCATGGGAATTAAGTACCAGGTCACATGGACGAAATATTACGTCCAATGGGATTAAGGGGTTAATGTTATCCTATACACTTCGGCTTACCACTTCACTGAAAATATTTCTTGCAGTTGATAACGTGGTTCAGCACACCATATCTCACCTTGTCATTTAGTGGCGGTGAAATTCAGCTGTCTGCAGAGCTCATGCAGTTTAAAAAAACATTTTTTTTCGGTTACAAACGTGATACAGCACGCCATATCCCACCTTGTCATTTAGTGGCGGTGAAATTTAGCTGTCTACAGAGCTCATGCAGTATTAAAAAAAAAAAAATTCTGTTACAAACGTGATACAGCACGTCATATCTCACCTTGTCATTTAATGGCAGTGACATAGTTCTGTGATTTGAGCTATTGTGCAGAAAAAAAAATTGGGGGGGGGGGGGGCAATTGCTAACGTGATTCAGCACGCTATATATCACCTTGTCATTTAGTGGTTGTGAAATTATTCTGTGATGTGAGCTGTTGCACAGTAAAAAAATATTTTTGGCAACTGCTAACATGATTCAGCATGCCATAGCCCACCTTGTCATTAAGTGGCGGTAAAATTCAACTGTCTGCAGAGCTCATGCAGTATAATAAACAATTTTTTTCTGTTACAAACGTGATACAGTGCACCATATCCCACCTTGTCATTTAGTGGCAGTGAAATTCAGCTGTGTGCAGAGATCATACAGACAAAAAAAAATTTTTTTTTCTGTGACAAATGTGATACAGCTGACTAGATCTGAGTTTGAAATTGTTTTGAGCATATATTCTATTGTATACAGGCCTCATCCACAGTAAGAAAAATACTTTCTTCTGTTAGTAACGTTATACAGCAGGCTTAGATGTCAGTTTCAAATTTTTGGGTGCCGATATTGTTCTCCATACAGGGGTACACATGATAAAATCAAAATTGGTTTTCTTACTATCGTGCTACCTAAAGCAGGCTAAATTTCATCTTTTCATTCTTTGGTGCAGATATTGTTCTCCATACAGGGGTACACATGATAAACTCAAAATTGATTTTCTTACTATCGTGCTACCTAAAGCAGGCTAAATTTAATCTTTTCATTCTTTGGTGCAGATATTGTTCTCCATACAAGGTATGATAAAATATAAAAGTGTTTTGTTACTACCATGCTCCAAAAATTTGCCCACATCTGAGGTTGTAATTCTTTTGTGCTCAGATTCTGCTGTTTCCAAGGCTCAACCACAGTAAAAAAAAATCTATTTTTTTCTGTTACTACCGTGCTACATTAAGCAGGCCACATTTTATCTTTTAGTTATGTTGGGCTGGTATTGTTCTCCAGCAGGAGTCCACATTTCACAATATAAATTCTTTGTGCTAATAGCGTGGTCCTTAAACCATGCCACATTTAGGCATTGGACAAGGTTTGGAGCAGTATTTCTTGCTTAAAGTATGAGCAGTAACTGGTAGATGAGTGACCGGTGTAGGCCTGGTGATATGAGATCTGTGCCAAATTCAAGTAACAGAAATTAATGAGACCCAACTTGGATACCAAACAGTACCAAAAATTATGGGCAGATACCACAAAACGTGGCATCAATTTCTATTTATTTATTTTTTTAATCACTTATATAGCGCCAATGATTCCACAGCGCTTTACAGACATTTACAGACATTAGTGGCACTGTCCCCGTTGGGACTCACAATCTAAATTTCCTATAAGTATGTCTTTGGAGTGCGGGAAGAAAAATGAGTGTTCCGAGGAAACCCTCGCAAACACAGGGAGAATATGCAAACTCTTTGCAGATGCTATCCTTGGTGAGGTTGGAACCTCAGGACTCCAGCGCTGCAAGACTGCTTATGTTTTTGTGTTGACAACTCAGGGTTGGAAGCCTATCTCTACGATGCACACTGTGTGCCTCACTGCTGTCTTGGGGAAAATCACTGTCAAGATTGTCTTCAAGCATGTTTTGATACTGCAAAATGGGCACGTCCCTTTCCAGGAGGGAAAGCAACTGGCAAAATGTACTTTTGGATCGTAGACTGGCAACCCAGTTTTCAGCACTATTTATAATACTAACAATGCGGGCAACAATCATGTTGCAGATAGTGCTGAAAGAAGGCGCTCATGAGTCGGTCTCTTTCATGAAGTCCAAATTCAAAGTGTGTTGGTGGCGGGATAACACTCAAGCTTGCTTCCCCCATCCCCTCCTGGCAATCACGGACAACAGAGAGGGAATCATTATGTGTAGCCCTGGTACACAATACCAGGAGGATGAGTGGAGAGGTAACAGTTAAGGTCTCTTCATGACATCATGTACACTTCTGACACACCCAGCAGGGGTGTGGAAGGGAGTGATTTTCTAGTCAGTCAGTTTCCTGTCCTTGGACAGAGTAGACGTGTCCAGTTTGAGCCTGTCATCAGTTCAGAACGTGGAGGCTGGTACAGGTGGTCTAATTCACCTTAGTCTAGTCAGAGCTGTGCCCCACTGGAAGAAAGACTGAACTAGCTATTAAGAGTTGAGCAAATCGAAGGGCAAAGTGGAAGGAAGATTATTGGAAAAGTGCGTTTGGCTTGGAAGAGTCCTGCACATTGCTACCGGTCACTGGGGACGAAGGATCACTATTAGCTACAAGCATAGTGAAGAGAAAACCAGAGATTTACCGGACCCTAGGTCGCGGCAAACAAGCCCCTTATAGTCAGTACGTAACTGGGGTCAGGGGAAGTGAAGACTTTGAGTCTCTGCAGGACAAAATAAGAATTCAGCTCCCTCACAGAAAGGCTCCACCACAAACCTGACTGGGAAGTACAGCTATAGATTAGCTGGAGTTTTTGAGAGAACTACGCTGCAAGCTGGTTGTACTCATCATTGTGTTGAAGGTAAAGGAGGCCCCTAACTTGCTTAGCTGTTGCCTCAAAGCTCATCCTCCACCAACCCATCAGCCTCCCTGGGACCTGCTTGAACATCTTACAAGTAAAGGTATGGAAAGACGCTGACGGTGTGAGACTGAGTTATTATTGCATGCCTGCACAATCCCTACCTAACTACCGACCTGAGGGAAGAGTCCCACCTGTAGGGGACCCGACATCTAGCTGCATCACCATCCCCTCAGAGATCTACAGCAGCGCTGGTACTAATTACCAGAATACTACAGGTGGCGTCACGAACTGTACATAAATCAATCCCCTGTAAATATATCCCCAACATACGCCAGACCGCCAGGGCCACAGACCGAGCCACAGCTACCTGTGACAAACCCCATAGACTTCCATGGGCTCGGCTCTGAGTACCCCATTGCCCTGGTAATCCACAATTGTGGTGGCGGGTCGACACAAAAATTTGGCGTCACGAACAGGATCCGAAACTCGCAGAATTGCGAGCCCTGTGTGCCTAAGGAATTGTTTTTGTGAGAAGGACTGTTTGCACTTTTGGCGCCAAAATCGCCATTTTTGTCGCCATATTCGCGCCCTCAGGCGCTGGAGAAGAAGGTGGGCGTACCTTCGTGGGCGTCTACCCCCTGTGGCGCGAAGAAAATGCCTGCCCTCTCAAAGTGCTATTACAACATGCGATCCTGCCCTACAGCAAAGGAGGTCCGCCTCCTCTTCACCTTCCCTGCGAGGAGGAGGAGACGCAAACCCACCTCCACGGAAGAGACCGGATGTCTCCGCAGGAAGAAGAAAGAATCTTCTGGAACATCATGGAGGCAGGACGTGTGCAGCCGAGCAGGGAAGCGGAGGAAGGCAGGCCCCGTGCCCCAGCCAAGCTGCCACCAGCATCGGAGTTATCCGTGGTCCTGCACCTGCAACAGGCGTTGCTAGAGATTCGAGAAGAAAATGCACGCCTGAAGAAGATGGTCCAGTACCAACCTGGTTTTGAAGAAATCGAGAGACGCCGGCGTACCCTGGAACAGCGGAGGCTGTGGGACACGGTGATCTCTCCCCTCAACGAACCCCCACGATTCCAGATACCGAAGAGTCTGCTGCCCAAGGCGAAGGAGCAACCGGAGGCTGCCCCCGAAAGTACCGATCCCGATCCCACCGGTGAAGCGGTGGAAGCGAAGGAGGTTGAGGAGGTACAGCCAATCCCGGAACGCCCGCCCGGCCAGGAGGCCGCAGCAGATGATCGGTCCCCGGCAGGGACACCGGAGGGGTCCTGTCCGTCACTACCAGATGTGGACTGGGACGAAATGGCGCGCCTGGATGACGTCGCCTATACCGCCCAGTGGGAACAGGAATGGCAGAGTCGTGAGGAGAAGAAGAAACGCCAGCAGGAGGAAGAGCGGGAAACTCAGCGGAACCGTCAGCGACAATATGCCGAGCTGATCGCGGACAAAGAGAGTGTCCGGAGAGATAAAGGTACCCTGAGGGAACCGCGGCGGCAGGGGTGTGTGACTGAGTTCCAGCTCCGGAAGGGCTGGGGCTTTATCCGTGAAACCGGGCCTACCCAGGGGTCTTTGTCAGCAGGCGTGATGTAGAATCCCACCTACCGCAAGGCCATCCCGGGAGGGACTTAGCCAATGGAGACATCGTCACATATACACGGCATTGGGGAATGAAGGGATGGTATGCCCTTAACGTCACCATCGTCCGTGACCCCGTCCCAGACGCAGGTAACGTCACCACTACCGCAGCGTTCCCGTCTCTAGATCAAGCAGTAACCGGCCGTGCCCCAGCATCGCCCCTGCAAATTCATCGCAACTAGCGACCCAGAGTTCATCGCAAAAGAAAGTTATATCTTCATCGCAACATGCGACCCAGTCTCAATCGCAATCTATGACACGGTCCATATCCTTAACTGTGATTGAAACGCAATCGGTGTCACGTGAAGAGAATGTACCCGTTGCGCCCCTAGAGGTTCGCACAAGAACTGTGGCGACCCAGACCCTAATCGCAGCGCATGACTTGCTAGTCCTGGGATCTAGGGCCCATTGCATTGTTCCAGCCCCCGGGGTGGAAAATGTATTAGAAAGTGTATTATTTGAAAATGAATAAATAAGTAAAGAAGAATTGGTGAGATCCATATCGGGTCTACCATAAGTAGAAAGTTTGAAAATGTTTTATAAAGTTTAGCACCAGTTGAAGAGTATATATATAGTGCATATATATTTTGCTAACCGTAGAATGCCCGGCTGGGTAAATAGTAACCAGAAAAAGTTTTGCACTTTAATATAATAATGTGATATTATATATATGTTTTTGGTTTTACATTGGACTTGGAGGTTGAGGACTGTGCCAACCCAGAACTTACTTGTAAATAGTTGCGCTTCGGTGCCTTATCTTGGTTTTACATAAACCAGTACAACTACCTCTGAAACAAAACCCGTGTGGTGTGGCACTGAGTGAGGTCTGCAATTGGATGTCCTGCAGCCCACCCAGGACCCACGTTGAAGGTTTGGTGCGGGTCCTTCACAAGTATACCGTATATTTATTGAATGCTATTTAATACTTTTGTATTTCTATATAAAATGTTAATGTTTGCAACGTTCAAGATATCCTCACCTCCCGGATGGGACGAATTACTGTTTACTGTTTAATGTTTTCATGCATAAACAAAAATGTCTCTTTATATTTTACAGCCCGGGAGTGCTGTCGTTTACCATGGGGGAATGTGTAGCCCTGGTACACAATACCAGGAGGATGAGTGGAGAGGTAACAGTTAAGGTCTCTTCATGACATCATGTACACTTCTGACACACCCAGCAGGGGTGTGGAAGGGAGTGATTTTCTAGTCAGTCAGTTTCCTGTCCTTGGACAGAGTAGACGTGTCCAGTTTGAGCCTGTCATCAGTTCAGAACGTGGAGGCTGGTACAGGTGGTCTAATTCACCTTAGTCTAGTCAGAGCTGTGCCCACTGGAAGAAAGACTGAACTAGCTATTAAGAGTTGAGCAAATCGAAGGGCAAAGTGGAAGGAAGATTATTGGAAAAGTGCGTTTGGCTTGGAAGAGTCCTGCACATTGCTACCCGGGCACTGGGGACCGAAGGATCACTATTAGCTACAAGCATAGTGAAGAGAAAACCAGAGATTTACCGGACCCTAGGTCGCGGCAAACAATCCCCTTATAGTCAGTACGTAACTGGGGTCAGGGGAAGTGAAGACTTTGAGT
>JARQOD010000006.1:311339599-311568918 GCA_033576555.1 Oophaga sylvatica
TGTTCTCTGGGGTCTCGGCTACCCCAGGCAGCCGAGACCCCGGAGAAAATCCGACGCTGGGGGGCACTATTTACTTTCTCCACAGCTCCGTGAATTTACGGCGCTGTGGTTTAAGTACCCTTAACTACCGCCGTTAAAAGGCGTATCGGCGGTCGTTAAGGAGTTAAAGTGCTGTGCTACTGTGATCAGACCAGTACATAGGAGAAAAAAAAATGTATAATAAATCCAGGAAGAAGAGCAATAAGACAAATGATAAAATGGTAGCCAATCTACACTTCCGCTTATTAACAATACATACAACTTTTAATGAGCCCCAAAGAGGGCTGGTACTCTGCCTTAAATCCTCCTCCCCTGAGTGGAAAGTCAGCATGGTCTATTAACGTACCACTTATGCCTGGCCATTACATACAACAAACCCAGATGAAACATAAATGACTCTCTGTAAGCCATTGTGGATGTATCCCTCTATAACCCACAGTTTCTGCACCTTGCTTGGCTTACACTCCCTTCTGCACAGTTAATAGCCATTTTATGCTATCAATAAGTACTCAGTCGGACCCTTTGCTGTTGACTATTGGATACTTAATATGAAAATACAATAAATCAATTTAACTAAATCTCTAGTTGACTCTACAGGTATCTTTATCAAAGTACATGCCATTTTTGTTTTTCAATATTTTTATTGGATTTCAACAGGGGAAGGAGAAAGTAGGGAAGAGTGGGGGGGGAGGATAAGCAAGGTAAGTAAAGGGGAAGGGACAGAGGTAACAAACATAACATACACAAGATGAATAAAGTACATGCCATTTTTGGACACTTGTCATGGCTGATGTCCACGCGTAGCCCCAGCCTATATTGTTGTAGACCTTGTTTTTGTTACAATTTCTTGGATCGCAAATATTATTAACCCCTTTACGACCTTAGACGTATCCATACATCCAGGTCATCTGGCACTTAACGACCCTGGACATAGGGATACGTCCAGGCAATTTTGCGCTCACAAACGCTGTGCGTGTGATCACCACTGGGTGTCAGCTGATTCTGACAGCTGACACCCGGCAATCAGTACCAGTAGTGGCCTGCACTGCTGACACACCTGTGGTGTCAATATGATCTCTTCACCCTAGATGAATTCGTATAGAGGTGTAGTTTGTAAAATTGTCACTTATAGGGGGGTTGTGCTGTGCTGGCACCTCAGGGGCTCTCCCAGTGGGTCATGGCACCCGCAAATCATAAAAGTAAAATCTGCACTATAATATTTTGCAGCTTCCCTTCTTTGCTTTGCACTTACATGTAGGGTATTGGCGCACTCAGGAAAAAAATGGACCTCAGTTTGTTGTAAAAATTTCTCCATTAGCCCTTAGAAAAATTATGAAACTTGGGGCTAAACCAACATTTTAAGAGTAAAAATATAATTTATTCATTCTTCACCGCTCAATGGTATAAAATTCTGTGAGATGCATGTGTCAGTATGATCACTGCCCCCTTAAACGAATTCATTGGGGGTGTAAATTGTAAAATTAGTTCACATATTGGGGGTTTCTACTGTTCTGGCACCTCAGGGGCTCCGCCAATGTGACATGGCACCCTCAGACCATTCCATCAATATCTGAGCTCCAATATGGTGCTTCTTCCCTTCTGAGCCTTGTACAGTTACTCAAGAGTAGTTTTCTCCCACATATGGGGTATCGGCGTACTCAGTAGAAATTGCAAAACTACGGTAATTGTATGGTGCAATTTCTCCTTTTACCCTTGTGAAAATTACAAAAATAGGGCTAAAATAACATTTTTGTGGTGAAAATGTGATTTATTTTTATTTTCACTGCTCAACGCTATAAACTTTTTCTGTGAAGCACCTGGGGGTTCAAGGTGCTCACCACATATCTAAATAAATTCCTTGATCAGTCTAGTGTCGAAAATAGGGTCTCCTGTGGGGATTTCTGCTGTTTAGGCTCATCACGGGCTCTTCAACAGTATATGGCGTCCGCTAATAAACAAATTTTACATTCAAAAAGTCAAATGACTCTCCTTCCCTTCAGAGCTCTGCTGTGTGCTTAAACAGCAGTTTTCTCCCACATTTGAAGTATCGGCTTGCTCAGGAGAACTTGCATAACAAATTTTGGGTCCATTTTTTACTGTTATCCGTGTGAAAATAAAAAAAAATTGGGGTCTGAGATAAAATTTGTGAAACATTAAATGTTCATTTTTTTCCACATTCCAAAAATTCCTGTGAACCACCTGAAGGGTTAATAAACTTCTTGAATGTGGTTTTGAGCACTGTGAGGGGTGCCCTGCCATGCGCCCAAACAGTAGTTTTCTCCCACATATGGGGTATTGGCATACTCGGGAGAAACTGCACAACAAACTTTGGGTCTAAAGTATTTAACTTTGTTCCACAAAGTTTTTGTTCATTTTTTTTCCTTTTCCTTCTGCATTGCATCAGTTCTTGTGAAGCACCTGACGGGTTAAAAAAATGTGATTTTGAGCACACCTTGAGGGGTGCAGTTTTTAGAATGGTGTCACTTTTGGGTATTTTCTGCCATATTGGGCCCCCAAAGTCAATTAAAGGGAATCTGTCATCCCATTTTGGCTATATCAGATAAATATATGACTGAATAGTGCGTCCCATAAGTAACCTATCGGTATGTATCATATATCCTGACACCCCCGTTTTCATGCCAAAATACCTTTGTAAAGTTCGGATTTCGGTTTGCAAATTCGGGCGGTCTGGTCCGGAGGGCGGTGTTGTTTTTTTCTTCCTTACCCCCCGCTCCTTGGCTACTCTTGCGTAGGTCCGCCTGTGCATAGCACAGACGACGTAGTGTTCCCACGATTGCGCGTTTTAAAATCCCCTCGCGCCTGCGAAGTGTGCTTTGCCCAACAGTGGGCAAAGCATAAAATCATTACAGTGCATGCGCAACTATTTTCGGTCACTTTCCTTGCCCCGGAAGTCGTCCAAGGCAAGCAGTCATTTCTGGGGCAAGGAAAGTGACCGAAAATAGTTGCGCATGCGCTGTAATGATTTTATGCTTTGCCCACTGTTTGCACACTGCTCAGGCGCGAGGGGATTTTAAAACGCGCAATCGCGGGAACACTACGCACAGACGGACCTACGCAAGAGAAACCAAGGAGGGGAGGTGGGAGGAAGCGAAAAAACGCCCAGGTTAGCATACCATAATCCGAACTTTACAAAGTTATTTGGGCATGAAAACGGGGGTGTCAGGATATAGACCCTTTAAAATGTGATGTGACGTCGCTAAAAAAAAAAAAGTTTTGTAAATTTTGTATAAATGAGAAATTGCTGGTCAACTTTTTTTAACTGTTAATTTTTAATACGTTTTTCAAGTATAACAATTGAAAATAAGGATACAAAAATATAAACAAATATATTCAGAAAAATTTTCTAGAGATTAAATTGCTGTAAATTAAAAGGCACTACAAGGCAAAACACAATACTATAGAGTAGTAGGGATTGCTCCCTCCAGTGGTAAAAAACCAAAATGCAAGATAATACATTGAAAACTAAAATGTAGCTAGAAAAATATTTAAAATTGAGAGTCCTCAGTGGTTGATACTTATGTAAAATGTAGCTAGACTTTCTAGTAACGCTTTCAGATGGATATATTAGACACCACTGTATACTAGCTCCGATTATTAAACCACCAAATATATTAAGTTAACTACATATAAAAAGACAGGACAGACACGAGGTAGGATAGAGAGGGGAAAAGGAGTAAGGAGAAAAAAAGCTTGGGTGCTATTCTGAGCCCAATAATAGTCCCAAGGGGCCCATACAATGTCAAATCTGTCAACACTCGCATTCATCAAGGCCGTCATATATTCCATCCTACGAATGTCAGCGATTCTGTTCAGCAAATGTTGATGAGAAGGGGGTAGGTCTGCTTTCGGTGAAGAGCTATCAAACACCTTGCTGCGGTAAGAATATGAAGTAATAATCTTTCAGAGTTCTTTCCCATCCCTTTGGGACGGATGTTTAGAAGATAAATAGCTGGATCCAGTCCAACCTCCACATAAAGGACCCTGCATATCAAAGCTTTCACCTCTTCCCAAAATCATATGATCTCGGGACAAGACCAAAAGATATGGAACGGTGAACCTACCTCCAAACCACTACGCCAACAAAGGTTTGAAAGTTGAGGGTTCAATCTGTGCAGGAGGTCCAGGGCGTGATACCAGAACATCATTATTTTGTACTGATTCTCCTTATAAAGAGTGCAGATAGAGGATTTAGCCGCTCTTTCCCAAACAATCTGCCAAGTTTGAGGTGACAGACCCCTCCCAAGAATAGACTCCTATCTCTCATATATGGATGCTTTAACTGTTAGCCCTCTAGGGCACAGTTCCCCAACTCCAGTCCTCAAGGCCCACCAACAGATCATGTTTTCAGGATTTCCTTTGTATTGCACAGGTGATGGAATTATCACCTGGGCAATACTAAGGAAATCCTGAAAACTTGACCTGTTGGTGGGCCTTGAGGACTGGAGTTGGGGAACCGTGCCCTAGGGGATAATTTAAAATTCTGTATATATCCGATATGAGTCCTTTGGTCGATGGACGTCTTTTACATATCCTTTCAGAGTCAGTTGGTGTAGACACCTACAACCGGCCAAAGAAGAAGTAAAATGTTAATCTGCATGTATTGAAAAATTTTCTGTTAGAGATAGCAAATCTGGACTTATCAAACAAAAGAATCTCTAGCATGTCCCCATCACCCAAGTCTGCAAATCTATGCTGGTCAACTTTTAACCCTTACAGCTTCCTAAAAAAAAAAATTGTGCTGATGTAAAGTAGATGTGTGGGAAATTTAATTTATTAACTATGTTGTGACATGACTTCAGAGTTTGAAAATTGCAAAATTTTCCAATTTTCCATTTTTTTCACAAATAAACGCAAGTCATATCGAAGAAATGTTACCACTAACATGAAATAAAATGTCACGAAAAAACAATGTCAGAATCAGTGAGATACATTGAAGTGTTTCAAAAGATTAATTGTAAAAATAGGCCCGGCATTAACGTGCAAACCAGCTTGGGGATAAAGGGGTCAAAAGAAGGATCTGCAGATTTATTTAACCAGTGTCGATAATAAACTTTTTTTTTTTTGTAGGAATTCTTGTTAAATTGTTTGCATAGAGATCTGCAGGCTGGCATAAAAGATCTGTCTAAAGAAGAAAGGCTGTGGGAGGTGCAGAGAATTCTGACTGCGCTTAAAAGGAAGTTGCGTGAAGCTAAAAGGCAGGTGTGTGGTATTCGAAGTCTCGGCCTGTCCGCTCTGTTAAACCTTTCATCACCAGGCATGCATAATGGCGCAGAGGACAAGGCTCGCCCTTGTATGGTTCTTGGCGAAGACCCAATGTGCTGAATAGGTGTCATGTGATTTGGATTGTCCCCCTGCCCAACACAGCTGCCTACTTTTCACATGCTGTCCACCTCTTCACTGCTCTTATCTCTTCTCTTTTATCTAGTGTCTTTCATTTCTGTACTGCAGCTGAGTCATGACTTTGTTCTTGCCAAGTTATCCACATTGTATCTTCACTTTCCACAGTTGTGGGTTTTATTGCACAGCTTTGTGATTAATAACTTACCTAATGTATGATGTAAAAGATAGAAAAATGTTACTGCTTTTCCATAGATTTAAAATAATACAATGCATAGAGAGCATTTTTGTGACATGTATATCGCAAACTATAAAAAGTAATCTTTCTGGTTTTTTTTTAACCATATATAACAGGCATTTTATTTACCTGCACATCAAAGATGGTGTCTGGGTCCTAAGACCCCTCCCCTCCGCCAGCAGATCAGTAGACCCTTGAACTGTGTGTAGCTCTGCAGACAGGAGCGCACAGCTCCTGTCTGAGACTTCCTAGCCTATGCTTTCATCTTATGGAAAATGAACAACTGGCAAAGTCATTTTATCTCAAGTACTTTTCATAGGACTGTGAAACCAAGATTGCCCAAGAAATTGCTAGTCTTTCAAAGGAAGATGTTTCTAAAGAGGAGATGACAGAAAATGAAGAAGAGGTTCTTAATATACTGCTTGCACAGGTAAGTGCATTACTTGTCTGTAGGGACTAAGGGCCCCGTCTCACATAGCGAGATCGCTGCTAAACAGCGATCTCAGCAGCGATCTCGCTATGTCTGACACGTACCAGCGATCAGGCCCCTGCTGTGAATCGCTGGTCGTGTCAGAAATGCCAGACTTTTTTTTGATCGCTGGTCTCCCGCTGGCCAGCACGCATCGCTGCGTGTGACAGGCAGGAGACCAGCGATCTACTGGTAACCAAGGTACACATCTGGTTTCCAGGCGCGTGGCTGTGCCTGGAAACCCGACGTGTACGTTGGATACTAGCACGCTGCTGCAGAGGAACTGGTAACCAAGGTACACGTCGGGTTTCCAGGCACCGCGCAGCGCCTGGAAACCCGACGTGTACCTTGGTTACCAGCTCTCCTGCAGCAGCGCCCTGGTATCCAACGTACACTGCGAGTAACTAGGCGACGTTACCCGCAGTGTCGCTGTCCTGATCGCTGCCTGAGCTGCCTGTTTGGCAGCTCAGCAGTGATCATGTAGCGACACACCAGCGATCCTGATCGTTGTCGGGATCGCTGGTGTGTCGCTATGGGAGACGGGGCCCTAACATACACATAGGTATAGGCCATAAACCACCACCTGACCACATTGTCAGGAATCACATAAAATTAATGGATTTGAAACAACCATGCTTGGGAGAACACACTACGATGGACTATGATTTCATAGAAATTAATTTTAAATCACCTTGAATCATATAGTGAAAGTGATAGAATGTGTAAGGTTGATTACCAGGTAAGGCTACTTTTACACATCAGGTTTTTTCCACCAGGCAGGATCTGGCATCAATCTGGCGTATATTGTGGAAAACTGATGAAACGGATCCGTTTTTCCACTAGATCTGTCTAGTGGATCTGGCAAAAAAACGGATCCGTTTCATCAGTTTTCCATCCGTTTTTTTATCCGTTTTACGACGGATCCGGTTTTTAAAACCCCCCATGGGAGGTTCCCAGACGATGATCTGTTTCCTGGGGGCTGGCCAATTGAATCTGAGCATGCTCAGACTCAAAAACCAGATCCGGTGACTGGATCCGTCTTTCAGCTGCAGATGAAGGAAGGGAGACACACCATAACTAGTGGGTAGGCGGAGCCCCAGATAGGATCAATACCTCAGATTAGAAAGCGTGTTGACCGGCCCCTCCAGCTCGGGCTCCTCCTACTCAGCTCTTCAGTCTAAAATTTGAGGTCTCAGAGGCGGTCGCTGCTGGAAGCAGCTCCTCAGAAGATTTTATTATTTTTTATCGGACAAGAGACTTGGATCACCAGAGTGGTCTAGAGGTCTCAGGGGTCTCAGCGCTGCTGGACCCCAACCTCTCCCTTGGCGGATCTGTATTACCCTAATGGTGGTCCCTGCAGAACCCTGCCGACCCGGGGGGATGAGGATGGCTTCCCTGGCGGGGGCGCAAACCGCGCACAGGGGTCACTGCGTCCCCCGCCCTGGTGGGAAGCATGGGCATAGCGCCAGAAACCCCTGGGGGGTCCCTGTGGCGCTCGGCTGGTGAGTACCTCACATTTTTATTAAAGTGTGTGTGAGTGCTTTCAGCGGCTGTTGCGGCAGCCGCTGTTACTTGTGAAATACATGTTTGGTGACTGTATTCTGTCCGCAGGCAGACGCCTGCAGGACAGGGGGGAGCAGAGAGCGAAGGAGTTCGCGCTCTTTTTTTGAGCCGGCGGGGGCGTGGCTTCACGCTCCCGGGCTTTTCTGTCACAGAAGCGCGCGATTAGGCGCTTCTCTTCAGATTCCTCTCAGCGCGGCGGCCATTACAAAAAGGCTCCACGGGCTCCTTCCTGCTCCGCTCCTCCCGTATCACATTTACATCACCGCGACCAGCTGGGTGAGTGATAACGCTCTCACCCCCACAGCGCAGAACCTATCTGTAGAGAAAATACAGATAGCGTTATCTTGCAGCTGCGGTCTTATATAGAGACCTTATTTTGCCATGGGACTCGCACACCCCTTCTATTAATAAGGGAGTAGTGGGGAGTCGGCGATATTAACCCCTTTTAAAGGGTTAACCTTTTCAACAGCCGCACAGGTTCTATCCCAGTTTGGGGTCAGAACTTGTAAGAGTTAATTATATTGCTGAATATTCAGCTGATACAGCTGGGGTAGCTCTCTCACTAAGGGCTTTAACCCTTCAGCGTGCTTGCTGCGTTCGCTTGAGAAGCCACACTTTTTTTCATAATTGCTGACAGGCTTTGACCTGCCTTATACTGTGTAAGGGCATGTCGGAACAGGGTCCAGAAGGTGCGGACCGTGTGCCAAATCTGCTTCAGAATCAGTCACGCGAGTCTGATACGCAGGCCTCGACGTCAAGCGCAGCAATTGGAGG
Source organism: Oophaga sylvatica (assembly GCA_033576555.1). Lineage (NCBI taxonomy): Eukaryota > Metazoa > Chordata > Amphibia > Anura > Dendrobatidae > Oophaga > Oophaga sylvatica. Next base: position 311,348,041 of record JARQOD010000006.1, read on the forward strand.
TCACAGCGATGCCAAATTGGATGCCATCGCTCGCTCTATTGATGGCCTTTCTGACCTTTTAGGTCATTGGGTGTCAGCTAGATCCTCTCATGGAAGGAAGCGACACAGGCCGGTTTTCATCATTTCCACGTAGCGAATCAGACCTCTCTGATATGGAATGCGGTCAGGGTTCCCCTTCAAATTCAGATGGGGAGTTATCCGGTTCAGATAAGGATCGGCAGGGACATTCTGTCTCTTTAGACCGAACAGAGGCTTTTATTGAAGCCATAAGGGAGGCGTTACAGTTGCCGGAGGAGGTAACTACACGTCCTGGTAAGTCACCTCGAATGTACCAAGAGTACCGTAAGTCACGAGCGACATTGCCAGCTCTAGATGAGCTTAATCAAGTAGTGGAGAAGGAACGCCTGTGTCCAGATAAACGTTTTCAAGGAACACGTTTTTTTGACGCACTATATCCGTGTTCTACGGAATTGACGGATAATTGGATTTCTTCTCCTGAAGTGGATGTTCCTTTATCCCAGCTTAGTAAATCCTCATTGCTCCCTGTTAAAGGGAAGGCAAGTCTGCAGGAACCGTTAGACAGAAAAACGGAGATGGCAGCGAAATCCAACTACGAGGCCTCAGGTCATGGATTCAAAGCGGTGCTAGGATCCATGTGTGCTTGTAGGGCTTCCCTGTGCTGGTTGGACCGTATACGAACGGCGTTGCAAAATGGATCTCCGTTATCCGAGATAGATGGACTTCTCGGTTTATTGGAGACTGCAGTTTCTTATAGCTATGATGCAGGTCTGGATACTGCATCTCTGTTGTCCAGGGCGCAAGCTTTGGCGGTCACAGTCAGAAGAGCACTGTGGCTTAGACAGTGGACTGGGGACGCAGTGTCAAAACAAGGTTTGCTGTCTCTAGCCTACAAGGGTAGTCAGCTTTTTGGATCTGATCTCTCAGAGCTGATTGCCAAGGCAAAGACGAAAGAAGCAGCCTTACCACAGCGAAGGGCTACGGCTTCTGCGCCTGGCAGGCTGGTGCCGGTGGTGGCCGGCGATCCTTTCGTTCCAAGGGACGATTCGGTCAGTCCTCTTGGGGATCGGGTCGTCCCTCTTTTTCAGGGAAAAAAGTTCACTCAGAAATCCCGTACTCCCTGGAAATCAAGTTTCCGTCAAGACATGCGGGAGACTGACAAGAAGCCCGCCAAGGCGGACTGACGCCGGGTTTCCATTCGAGGGCTCTCGAGTGGGGGGTCGCCTGCTCCAATTCAAAGTGACTCGGGTTTCCCGCGTTCCGGACACCTGGGTAACGCGGGTAGTGTCGGCAGGCTATTTCATAGAGTTTTCGTCTCGACCTCCGGACAGGTTTTGCCAGTCTCGCACACCGTCAGAGCCCGAGTTAATTACCGCTCTGCTGCGAGAAGTCGACTCCCTTCTGCAGAAGGGTGTGGTAATACCGGTACCGCCGGAGGACCGAGGAAGAGGATTTTATTCCAATCTTTTTATGGTTCCCAAAAGGAGGACAAATTTCGTCCTATTCTGGATCTCAAAAGATTGAATCGGCATGTCCACACCCAAAAATTCCGCATGGAGTCACTTCGCTCCGTGGTGGCGGCCCTGTCGCAGAACGATTTTTTGGTGTCAATCGACATTCGCGACGCTTATTTGCATGTTCCCGTCGGAAGGACTCATCAGCGCTTCCTTCGTTTTGCCATAGGTCAGGACCATTACCAGTTTGTGGCTCTGCCATTCGGCTTGGCCTCGGCGCCCAGAGTTTTTACAAAAATTCTGGCGCCTCTCATGGCAATTCTTCGAAGACAGGGGGTTGCGATTTTTCCCTACCTGGATGATCTTTTGATTGTGGCATCCTCAAAGGAGGAGGCGGTGACGGCTCGCAACCTATCCCTTCAGCTCCTGGAGGATTTCGGGTGGCTGGTCAATTGGGAGAAGTCGTCTCTGGAGTCGTCTCAGTCAATCCTGTTTTTAGGGATGCATTTCGACACGGTACGGGCAGTGGTGTCCCTACCCCCAGACATGCGGACATGTCTACTTCGACATGTACAGACTATGAAGTCTTCGACAGCAATGTCCCTTCGGAAGTGTATGCGCCTCCTGGGTTTGATGGTGGCGTCCATGGAGGCACTTCCGTTTGCCCAGTTTCATTCCAGGGCCTCCAGAGGCTCATTCTGAGTGTTGGGATCGATCGCAGGCTTCGCTGGATTGCAGCGTCATCATCTCTCACAGGGTACGGGAATCCCTAGAATGGTGGTTACGTCCAGAAGCGTTATCCCTGGGGAAATCTTTCCTCCCTCCGAAGTGGTCGGTCATAACCACCGATGCCAGCCTGACGGGCTGGGGGGGTGTCTGGAACGACCTTTGGATCTAGGGAGTATGTCATCGGAAGAGTCTATTCTACCGATCAATATCTTGGAATTGAGGGCAATTTTTCTTTGCCTCCAACACTGGACGGTCCCTTTGAGCGGTCTGCCAGTCCGAGTGCAGACAGACAACGCGACGGCGGTCGCGTATATCAATCACCAAGGCGGGACGAGGAGTTCCAGGCTCATGATGGAGGTGTCTCGGATCCTGCTATGGGCCGAGACCAGGGTTCCAGCCATCTCTGCGATCCACATTCCAGGAGTCCAGAATACCACGGCGGACTTCCTCAGTCGCGAGAAGATGGATCCTGGAGAATGGAGTCTCCATCTGGAAATGTTTGCACTGCTGTGCTCCCGTTGGGGAACCCCCCAAGTGGATTTGATGACATTCAGGTTCAATGCCAAACTACCAACCTTCATATCCAGGTACAAGGACCCGAAGGCTGTGGCGGTGGATGCTCTTGTAGCTCCGTGGGACCATTTCGAACTGGTCTATGTGTTTCCGCCAATTTCCTTACTTCCTCTGGTGCTGCGTCGGATCAGACTGGAGAGAATTCCGGCTATGCTGATAGCCCCGGATTGGCCAAGGAGGACGTGGTTCTCGACACTGGTGTCGCTCTTGGCGGCTCCGCCATTTCCACTTCCTCTTCGCCCGGACCTGTTATCCCAGGGGCCCGTTCGTCATCCGGACTTGAAGTCTCTACGTTTGACGGCGTGGCTCTTGAGACCGAAATATTGACCCGTAGAGGTTTCTCAGCTGCAGTCATTGCCACTCTGCGAGCTGCTAGAGGTCCGGCCACTACTAAGATTTATCACAGAATTTGGGAAGCCTTCTTTTCGTGGTGTTCGGGTTCCTCAAGGAATCCGAGGATTTTTTCCATTCCCAATCTGTTGGCTTTTCTACAGTACGGGTTGGACAAAGGTTTAGCATTTAGCACTCTGAAGGGTCAGGTTTCTGCTTTGTCCGTGCTTTTTCGGAAGGCTATCGCCTCGCGTAGGGACGTGCATTCTTTTTTTCAAGGAGTAACCCGTCAGTTTCCACCGCGGAAGGCGCCTGTGTCTCCTTGGAGATTCAACCTTGTCTTGGAGGCTCTTCAGCATGTGCCCTTTGAGCCTATGGGTTCTACTAGCCTTTCGTTACTTTCTTGGAAGGTTGCATTCTTAGTGGCGGTAACCTCTTTAAGAAGGGTTTCTGAGTTGGCAGCTCTTTCTTGCTCGCCGCCTTTCCTGGAGTTTTACCCGGATCGAGTAGTGCTTCGCACACGGGGCGACTTTCTACCTAAGGTGGTGTTGCAGTTTCATGTTAACCAGGATATTGTGTTGCCCTCACTTTGTCCGGGCCCGAGGAATGCAAAGGAACGAGATTTGTACAAATTGGATTTAGTGCGGGCCTTGAAGTTCTATCTGTCTGTTACTCAAGGTTTCAGGAAGTCAGATTCTCTGTTTGTGATTCCAGCAGGTCGTAGACGTAGTCAACGAGCTTCCAAGGACTCTATAACTCGTTGGATTCGGTCAGCCATTTTGGAGGCTTACCGTCTTAAAGGCGAACCTTGCCTGATTAAGGTTCGAGCTCACCCCACGAGGGCTGTGGCTTCATCGTGGGCCTTTCATCAAGGGGCTTCGGCAGCTCAGCTCTGCCGAGCGGCGACCTGGCGTTCCGTCCACACATTTACAAAGTTTTATAAGGTGGACGTCAGTGCTTCCGCTGATGCGGCCTTAGGACGTAGGGTCCTGCAGGCATCGGTATTCTAAGTTTTAAGTTAACTTGTATTTGGCGCCTGTTGCGCATTTATCTAGGTTGTTGGGTTTCTGCCTCTTTTGGTTTTTTTCCCACCCTAATTTTTGGACTGCTTTGGGACGTCCCACTAGTTATGGTGTGTCTCCCTTCCTTCATCTGCAGCTGAAAGACGGATTTTGGTAAGAACTTACCTGTAAAATCCTTTTCAAGAAGAGGGAGAACAATCCCTCCCATGGCAGAAGTGTGTTGTTATATTTACAGAAGCAGCGTGGCCCTTCTCTGATAGCGATTTTCTGAGCTGAGGTCAACGCGCTACGGCTCTGTTCCAGCATTGCCAGCTTATCGCAGTAGTCAGGTTCAGTGAGTAGTACCTGGGACTGTGTGGTTTTTCTTTGTCAAATGCATGCATAACCTGTACTTTTGTATTTTTCTCTGAAGTCCTTCAGAAGGGGTTATGTTGCTTCGCTGGTGATATTGTTCTTCCTTAAGCTTTGGTACGACTGAAGAGCTGAGTAGGAGGAGCCCGAGCTGGAGGGGCCGGTCAACACGCTTTCTAATCTGAGGTATTGATCCTATCTGGGGCTCCGCCTACCCACTAGTTATGGTGTGTCTCCCTTCCTTCTTCGCTGAAAAGGATTTTACAGGTAAGTTCTTACCAAAATCCGTCTTTTTCGGGATCCGGCGCCCATAGACTTCCATTGTAGCAAAAAGCCGTAAGCACCGCATTCGGCGCTGTCCGGTTTTTGGCCGCAGACAAAAAAAACGTCACTGAAGACGTTTTTTCCAGATGCCGGAATTAGAATTTTAGCCGAATCCGGCAAAAAAAACGCAAGAAACGGGAGACCATGCGGCGTGATCCGGCGCTAATATAAGTCAATGAGAAAAAAACTGATCCGGCGGCAGATTTAGCCGGATCCGGTTTTTCTAAAAATAGCCGGATTATGCCTGACGGAAAAAACTGATGTGTGAAAGTAGCCTAACACGGATGAAGGATAGTGCATTATTAAGTGTTATGTCTCCTTAGTTCTCTACTGAAAATTTAGGCTTATTGACCATAAATGTAGTAAAAACTTTGAAAAGTTAAAAAATTTTAGTGTGACACAGATTTCCACAAAAATGCGACTTTTTGCGTTTTGAATCTGCTCTGCCACGATGAATTGAGTTGGTGAGGAGACAGGGCAAGGCACACCCAAGGCCTGTCCTAATTCATCAAAAGTGCCAGCGTTTTGTATGCCAGATATGCCCCTAGTAGCATTTTTGGCGAGGTGAAACCACTGGAAAGATGTGCCAAATTCATTAAGTGGCATACACCTTGTACCCAGCAGGACTGGCGTAACATAAGCTTGTGCTATGCCAGTCTTGGTGAACCGGCCCCATAGTGTGTAAACTGGCTTTATATTACAACGGTGGATAACTTTACAAATGGAATTAATTTAGATGTGATTTCTTTTCACTGGACAACCGCTTTAATCCTTTCCAGCCTAACTATGAAGGATAAACAATAACCTTTTGTAGAATTTTGTAAGTTGTCTAACATCTGTTTAATCGGTAAAAGAATGGCTGCAGAGTTTCCGTATAGATTTTGGAAGGCAAATGTGCTGAATACACCAGCAGCAAAGTGGGTGAGCGTACACACAGATCCACAGCAAAATGTGTAGGTGTGGGTTCAGCATCCTGACCAACAGTGAGGACATATTGTGAATAAGCCAAATTACCGTTGGGGTCACCTATGTCATCGCTGCTCTCATGGACACAAAGACCCAAGGAGGATTAGTCTGCCCATAGCAAAGAAGCAAGAGACACTATTCAGACTTTTTATTCAGCTCCGCATTTTAGATTCATTGCAGATAACAGGTAGCAAAATCCATATAAAAATGAGATTTTTTTTGGCGCCGATTTCCTTGTTGATTCTAGGTCTGATTTGCTGCTGAATTTTAGGCACTCATATCAACCTCACGGTGACACTGTCAGACGACTTGATTTGGGTAGCCAGTGTTGCGATACTTTTCAGAGTGAAGAGACTACAGGGTGGGCCATTTATATGGATACATCTAAATAAAATGGTAATGGTTTGTGATATCAACTTCCTGTTTGTGGCACATTAGTATATGGGAGGGGGAAAACTTTTCAAGATGGGTGGTGACCATTTTGAAGTCGGCCATTTTGGATCCAACTTTATTTTTTCCAATGGGAAGAGGGTCATGTGACACATCCAACTTATTGAGGATTTCACAAGAAAAACAATGGTGTGCTTGGTTTAAACGTAACTTTATTCTTTCATGAGTTACTTACAAGTTTATGACCACTTATAAAATGTGCTTAAAGTGCTGCCCATTGTGTTGAATTGTCAATGCAACCCTCTTCTCCCACTCTTGACACACTGATAGCAACACCGCAGAAGAAATGCTAGCACAGGCTTCCAGTATCCGTTGTTTCAGATGCTGCACATCTCGTATCTGAAGGCAATTGTCTATGCATGGATCAGCACGTGGCAGAGATCGGCAGTGCCCGGCAGACCCCTTTTAATATAATGGGGTCTTTTGGCTTTCCATCACGGTGTTGGGCATTTTACAAGACACAACAGCTCTCTCCTCATGCTGTACTACTGTTGAGGGAGGATCTGAAGTGACCCTTCATGGTTGACCAAGTGACTTCCAAATTATTTCACAGGGTATTGCCGGCAATGACCAGACGGAGACTTGTCTCTGTTTGGGAGAATCAAAGTAGATTTCTACCCCATGTATTATATCATCATCTTTTATAGTATTTAGTAAGTTTGTATTTCAACCAATAGTATAAAACCACACCTACAACAATTAACCTATAAAAATACAAGAAAATTAACCTATGAAAATACAAGAAAATCAGAAACTACATATATGGTCATGTCTACATAACATAGAAGAGAACAATAGCGTACTCATTCTTCAGAGTATTCTACAATGATACATCCCAAGGTCTCATATCTTGTCCAAAACTGGAGCCGTCTGGTTTTATTACAGCCCATAACCTTTACTCTACTTAAAATACAGAAAAACAATTTGGCTTTATAACGGCCAGGAACTATAGCCTTGTTAAGTAACAGAATTTATCTCATAAAGACAAGATGGCATTACAAGCACAAAATGGAACATTCAATTTTGATCTTTCTTAATTTAGTCCTTCACACTACTTTGTCTAGTGTTGTGTCGGAATCTGTAACGGAGCCTCCAGTGCCCACGGCTGTACACTTTACTCCTATACTATACGTTGTTCAGAGCAAACTTCCTCACTAATGGTTGTTTATCCTGTTAGGAAAATGAGATCCTCACGGAGCAAGAAGAGCTTGTAGCAATGGAGCAATTTTTACGACGACAAATTGCTACTGAGAAGGAAGAAATCGATCGTCTGCGAGCAGAAATTTCAGAGATACAAAGGTGGGGTTCATTATTCATTGTGTACCCCAATACACTCATGGCCATTACAGGGGCTGCTCTCTTGATAAGTCTCCCAGCTTACTGCTCGCCAAGTGCGGAGCCGTTTCTGATGACAGTTAGAAGTTACCAGCGGCATGGACGTACCGCTGACTGACACATCTTCCAATGTGGAGTAATTTGCAAAGTTGCTTGTTTTTACAGGCACGTTGCAATTATACCCATTTACGTACATAAGACAACACCTTACTGGGGGTTACCAAGATCATGTCTCTCTTTATCTTCTAGTCTGCATGTGTAATACTTTTTCAATCTAGTATAGAAATCCAATTTCAGGTTATCGAATGTTTGGTCTTTTTCACTTTTCAAATCTAACTTTTCTCATTGTAGTCGGCAACAACATGGCCGGAGTGAGACCGAGGAGTATTCATCAGAGAGTGAGAGTGAAAGTGAGGATGAAGAAGAGTTACAGATTATTCTGGAGGATCTCCAGCGGCAGAATGAAGAGTTGGAGGTAAGTCCTCTTTTATCTGGATCTTGAGCATCAATGGTCATGTACTTAAAGGGAATATGTTAGCAGGTTTTTGCTATTTAATCTGAGAGTACTATAATATTGGGCACGAGACCCTGATCCCAGTGATGTCACTTATTAGGCTTTGTTGTAGTTTTAATACTGTGTTTTATCAGCAGGAGATTAACGATTCTAGGACTACAGCTCACATGACCAGCAGTCAGGCTAATCTGTGTAACCCCGCCCCCAGTACTGATTGGCGGCTTGCTGACCATGCACAGTACACAGGAAGCTGCCAGTCAGGGGTGTGGGCGGGGGTATGTACACAGCAGAAGACTTGGCTCTGCTACATCTACATTAGACAAAAAAAGTATTCTATGAAAACTACATCAAGCAACTCGGTAAATGGCACATGCCTGGAATCCGGTTTTCTTGCCATAAATTGCTGCTGCTCTCAGATTACGTAGCAAAAACCTGCTGACAGATTTCCTTTAAAAGGAATTTGTAATCCAAAAAGGATCTATTGTTTACATCCGTTTTTTTCTGTTAAATGTATTTAAATGTACCGTATATACTCGTGTATAAGCCGAGATTTTCAGCCCATTTTTTAGGGCTGAAAGTCCCCCTCTCGGCTTATACGCGGGTCATATACGGGGATCGGCGGGGGAGGGGGAGCGGGGGTGTCGGATTATACTCACCTCTCCGCCGGCGCGGTCTCTGCAGCCCCCCTGCTTCTCCTAGGATCTCCGGCTCCTTCCTAGAGCGGTCACATGGCACCGCTCATTAAAGTCATGAATATGCACATATTCATGACTTTAATGAGCGGTACCATGTGACCGCTGTAGGAAGTAAGCGCTGCGGAGAGCGCCGGGTGAAGAGGAGAGGCTGCAGGGACGCGCGGCGAGGGGTGAGTATAGCGATACTTACCTGTCCCGTTCCACGCTGCAGGCTGCGTCCTCGTCTGCTCCTCTGGCTGTGAATGATCAGCAGAGGGCGCGATGACGTCATTAGTGAGCGCAGCGCCCCCTGCCTGATCATTCACTGCCGAGGACCAGGACGAGGGAGCAGCGCTGCGGTGCAGAGAGGAAAGGTAAATATCTCAGGTGCCGGGGTCCTGAGCGATCGGTGACACCGGCACCTGTCCCCCAGCGATGAGAGGTGAGTATGTCATTTTTTTTTTTTCTTGCAGCAGCATATGGGGGCATAATCTGGAACATATGGGGGCATAATCTGGAACATATGGGGGCATAATATGGAGCATATGGGGGCATAATATGGAGCATATGGGGGCATACTAACTGTGGAACATATGGGGCATAATCTGGAGCATATGGGGGCATAATCTGGAGCATATGGGGGCGTAATATGGAGCATATGGGGCATAAACTGTGGAACATATGGGGCATAATATGCAGCATATGGGGGCATAATCTGGAACATGGGGGCATAATATGGAGCATATGGGGGCATAATATGGAGCATATGAGGCATAAGCGTGAAAAGGAAACCATATGGGGCATAATGACTGGGCATAATGTGGGGGCAATTAAACTGTGGAACATATGGGGGCATAACTGTGGAACATATGGGGGCATATAAATATATGGGGCAATGGGGCAATAAGCTATGTGGAACATATGGGGGCATAATCTGTGGAATATATGGGGGCATAATCTGGAGCATATGGGGGCATAATCTCTGAAGCATATTGGGCATAATCTGTGGAGCATCATATGGGGGCATAATCATTTTTCACCCTAGGCTTATACACGAGTCAATAAGTTTTCCCAGTTTTTTGTGGCAAAATTAGGGGGTGATCCCCGGGGGTTATACATGAGTATATACGGGGTTTTTTTTAAAAAAAATAATTTGGTTTCTTTTTAACATGTCACAATCTGGATTTAAGAAAAATAAATCTTGCAATTTTCACATTGGCTTTTGGGGCTTCTTTAGGCTTAATAGCAAATGTACATAAGTGTGTACAAAGGTGATTATGAAGAGAGGGAAGCGGGGTCAAATGTGACATCTATTGTGAATTGTGGATCCTGTTTTCAGCTGTGTATAGACTGGTTACAGTCACTGAAATCCTATCTCTGATAACCTGATGATTTGCTGTAAACTCTTCCCTCTAATAACCGGAAGTATGAGCTTAAAAGACAACCCCAGTGTGAGAATTGCAGGATTACCATTTTTTTATGAACATGTTGGATCTTTGCCATGCTGGCATGCCTTCTGTTCTCTCCATTTCCTCCTTCTTTCTTGGCTTTTGGAGGTCCTTGTTTGTGTGACTTGTTTTGGTGTGCTTAGAATACACATAGTAGTTGGATACTGGACGTTTGGCAATTTATTCCAAGTGTACAACTTCTTTTGTCAGATTAAGAACAATCATTTGAACCAAGCCATTCACGAGGAGAGAGAAGCGATCATTGAGCTGCGTGTGCAGCTTAGGCTGTTACAGATGCAGCGCATAAAATCCGAGCAGCTGCAAGATGAAGAGGAGCCGGGGAAAGCGGGCAGCAGACCCCAGCTGCAGAGAGACGCCGCCTCCGAAACAAAGACGAAAGAGCAAGCGCGACCCTCGCCAGTAAAGGACTGGAAGGAAACTCTGATATGAGAAGAAGTGAATCCCATGCAAAGTGCTTATTAACCCTTACAGGCCATTGCGGTGACTTTTATTTCGCACAGTAACTGTCCTGAGGAAAACAGCTTTTTTTTTTCTTTCCCTTTTATGTTCCAGTTTGTTCTTAGGGTTCTGGCTTTTCTGGGTCACTTCTATAAAATAATGATTATTTTGTACACACATTAATGGTGAGAAAAGAATGTAGTTTTCTGAATGATGGGACTTGTGGCAAGTGTTTCAGAAATGCGGCTATGAGGGTTTTTTTTTTTTTTAAACACTTATTTTTAGGTGATTTTATGATACAGATGTTACCAGGCACACCATTCTATATTATTTATTCATGAGTATCTTGGCATCCGAGCAGCTTTAAGGTATAGGTTTGTTATTTTTAATTTCCATAAGCCAGGGATTTTGCAGCTGTGAATGCACTTGTTTGAGACTACTGCAAATAAAACTTTTATTATATTGCTGTACATGGTTCTAAATGATCTGATCAGCTCTCCAGTGTTGTGGCTTGCTGCCATTATTGCTTTCCCGCACCCTGAGTGAGCTATGACTTGAGGTCGTGCAGTTGTGCTGTACAGAACGGCATTCATTTCTTGCATTATGTGCTCTGGAGATCTTCACCACATGTCTGACTTAGTAATTGAAGCATTAGCAATCAGAATATGGAGTAGGATCACTTTCCATACCTTAATGCTACGTTCCCACGATGAGCTTTTGGTGAGTTTTTGATGTTGCAGATTTTTTACACCGATTAAGTAAAATGGATTACTTGCATTTTTTTTCAAAAATACGTAGCGTAAAAAAAACTCACCAAATACTCGTTGTAAGAATGTAGCCGAACACAACATGAAACCAGTAACCACACTGTCATTGCTGAGGAAGGTGGTCCTTCCCCATCCATGTGAGAAATAGCCATTTTACAGACTAAGCGTACGTGCACTCCTTTGGTTACTGCAGCAGAAAAGTCTGCTGCAAATACTAGTGTTAGCAGGAAAATCTCTGCTTAAAATATGCCCGTTTTTTGCCTGCAGTTTGTGTTTTTTTTTTTCTCCATTTATTTGAATGGGTGAAAAACACTGAAAGAATGGACATTTGAGTGTTCAAATCTGCGAGGAAAAAATAAGCAGCATGTTCACGAGATTTCAGAAATCTCATTTACTTTGCTGGTACTGTAAAATGCAGCGTTTTTGTCTACTGCAAAAATGTGCTGAAAAAAAGTGATAATACACCATGTGAACAAATCCTAATTCCTTTCTCTGTGCTCCTTGAATATCACGTGACGTATATGCACAGAAGGCAAGTGATATCAAATACAGAGCGAGCGAATGGTGCACATTGCTGTAGAGGTTTAGAGCAAAGCTACAAAAGTGCAGAACACCAATGGATATTCGTTATTTCAGAACTACAGGCTCTTTGAAATGTGAATTAGCACATTCCTACCAGCAGTGTATTATAACAGTAATATCCCCGTTACGTCAAAGTGCCCCCATATGATATAATCATATACTGCCTAGTAACAGTAAAACATGACCGCGGTGCAAGTAGCCCCTTGAGACATGACGTTTCTCCTGGAGAACAGGTAATCACAGGTTGAGATCCTGCGTCTTCACCATGAACTGTTAAACCTCAGTAATCCAAGTTGCCTGTGAACGGGGGCACAAAAGACGCACTTTGGTCAGACTTAAACTTTCTCTCCCCTTATTTTTTGTGTAGCTGTTGAACATTGCTACAAAATATGCCTGTTCTTGCCAGCTCCATTGATGTGCATTAGTGGGGAAAAAAAAACAAAACAAAACTCCTTTAAATTATTTTGTGAAGTGCAAGGAATAATTGAGGGGAATTTTCCGATTTGGACTAGTAGAACATTCGTATCTTGAGTCGCACTTGAAGATTGCCTATCCCTTAGAGCGTAATGCGCTTTGCCATTCAGTCTTTCACTTAACCTTTTTGTGCCTTTCTTCTTTATTTGAAAGCTACTTGTTGGTTATCTGCTCATACCACTTTTCCTTGTTGGCTATTCATTGTTTTTTTTATTTGAGAAATCATATCTTTTCTTGTGAATATGGAAAGCTGAGGTTTCATCACTTCTTGTCATGTGCTGTATTCCGTGATGGCAATCAGTCTTAACAGTTCTACAGATTACCCTTTTGCAATCCTCCTTAAATCTAAGTGATATAGTGGTGACAGATACTTGAGATGAAGGCAGCTGTTATTTGCCAGTAAATTACTGTAGGGTTGGGTTTCTTCTGTGACATTGCTATATAGGCTCAAACTACTTGAAGCCTGTGAATAGGTCTTCCCTTTTTGGATTGTCAGTGCAATCCACATATGCTATTTACTGGTGACATAGCTTCAGTTATCACGCATGGTTGATGGATCAGCTCATTTTGTTATGCAGTGGTGATCCTGAAAACCGACACAATATGAATGACACCTATTTCTCTTTTGCCAGGTCTTGGCAAATGTCCTTTAGCTTCAGATTCTTAGGTGACGTAGCCCCATTCAATGGTTGACTGTCACAATGTGGCTGGCACCAGAGCTGTGAAATGGTATTATAGATTCATTGTGCATGTTTATACTGAAGCCCCAGCAATATTTTTGGTCTGGAAACCATTTTCTTGGAGCCATTAAAAGCACATTCCAGTCCTATTTTGGAGATACAGGGTTGCTTGGTGCTTAGATGTGTACAGTGGAGTTGTAGAGTGACTGTAGTCTCTGGTATTTAACAGGTACCATCATTAAGTGAAAAGTGCTAGAAGTGTGATCCTGTGCATAAAACAAAAATAAACTCACCTTTTACCTCTCACTCGTGGGTGACCATTTCCTGTTCCCCACGGTCAATGGCAAAATGAGTGGCACTGCTAATGACGATATAACTGGAATGAGCCACCCTACAAGTTCTACATGTTCCATAAAATGTGTACACAGGTAGAGTGCAGATTTGCTCTTTTGTCATATTCCTATTGTTTTAAATGACTAAATGAAGTGTTAACATTTCCTTCTGTCTGTTACAAATACATTTTGTATTTACTGATGTTGGTCCATTTTGAATCATTGCGTTCCAATTAATATTGTCACTTACCAGTATTTTTTTTGATCCCAACTTTATGTAAGTCTCTTAGTTAATGTTTCTTATCCAGGCATCATGCAACAGAGCAAATAAAGAATCTGTTTTAAACCTGCATGTCATGTTTTACTTGAGACGTTGTCAATGTATGATGGCATCGAAAAATAATTGTCACAGAGAATATATTAATATCTTCCCGACATTAGATATACCGGTACGTCATATTTGCCTAGGTGTTCACGCAAACAGACATACCGGTATGTCCTGGTGATTGTGCGGGTAATTACCATGGGAGCTTTGTTTAAATGAGAGCCTAACTCCTGCAATAATAGCCAGTGCCAGCATTGTCCCTATCTGTTTAACACTTTAGAAGCCGCTGTCAATGTCGACCATGCGATCGTGGATTGCTGATGGTTCCATTATGGCAATCTATGGGTCAAAGAATGATCTCCAGGTATGCTAGGTATATGGACTAAATAAAAGGGTAAAAAAAAGTTAAGGAAAAAAATCTCCACAAAATAAAAAAAAGCTTACAAATCACAAAAAAAGTTTAATTTTTCATTTTTCTGTAAGAATTATCAACATATTTGGTATCGTCGTTTCCAGAAAGGCACAATCAATATAACTGTCGCGTTATTTAATTCGACATAAGAGATAAAGCTGCAAAAAGTGTTTTACCATCATTTGGACGCACAAAAAGTGGAATAAAATGCAATCAAAAAGATGTATGTAAATAAAAATTGTATCAGTAAAAATGTCACCTTGTCCCCCAAAATACAAGCTCATCTCTGTCAGCGTAAAAATACAAGTTATAGCACTCCAAACATAGTGGTTTAGAAAACGTGTTTCTACAAAATTAAGTGTGCAAAGAATTAAAAATACCTATGTAAATCTGGTATCGCTGTAATCGGGGCTGTGGAGTCCATAAGCCAAACCACCGACTGCCTCCTCAATTTCTCTGACTTCCGACTGGATGGCTCCAACTCCACAGCACTGGTCACTACTGAGCATGTACATAAAGTGCAGCACAGATTCATCTCCACTAAAGCCAAGATCCTTAGATCAGGAACGCAACAGATATTTATAGGACATTTCATAATTTTCTCAAATCCTTATTAAAACATTTACAGCACATCCTGCATTGTACTACTGTACCCAATTTATTATATATTACACTGTGTTACCAAGGTTTTGTCCCTCGGACAATTTTGAGTGTTCCTGATAGATTTTTTTCATGCTGATTTCAGAAATGACTTCAGATTTTTCCTATCACGTAAGGTTTTTGCGAAATGATACGAAACATAACATTCTGTTATAATTCTAAAAACTCATGAACTTTTTCTGAAACAGTATATTCTGAATTTTCCACTGAAATAACAAATCGCTGATCTACACATTTGCAAGCACTTATTATGCGAATTCTGCTCAGGCGCAGTGAATCATTTGGTTGACTGTGTACAGCGCATACCACATCTGGGGCAGGGGAGGAATCAAAAGACAATACTGACATTACAGCAGGGGATCACCGAGGGTTCATTTTGTGAGGTAAAATATTTCACTGACTGTTTTTAAACAATATTTTACATCACAAAATGTATCCTCTGCGATCAAGAAAGCACAGATGGGAGAAGTCAGCACATGGGGAAAGAGAGAGTGGATAGGTGGGTGAGCACATGGGGGGAGATTTTCAATGCTGCAAAGCCTGCCCCCATCGTGACAATACCGCCCTCCCAATGCAATAACATCGGGCCTCCATCTAGTTACTGTCATATATGCGATTCGCCTGAATACTTTTCATTGTAAAAACTGAACATTTATTTTGAAATGTTGCGTCAGTGTCTGAACAGCAGTGATAATTTCTGCTACATATGCGGAGAATATACAATGAAAGCACAAAAGAAGGAAATGACTCCACTTGTTGAGAAAGCATATGAACTATAGTTTGAATGTTCAATTGGAGATCAGGACAAACAGTGGGCACCTCGTATATGCTGTGCATCTTGTTCTAGAAGCCTTAGCGCATGGCTGAATGGATCACGACCTTCAATGCCGTTCGCTTTCCCAATGATATGGAGAGAGCAGAGACATCATGTAATAGATTGCTACTTCTGCCTTACAACTGTAACAGGATATTCAGCAAAAAAACAAGAAATCAATAGAATATCCTAATCTTCCTTCAGCCATAAGACCAGTGCCACACGATGAAAGTCTTCGTGTTCCAAAGCCGCCCAAAGTATGGGCAATGGAGGATGACGAAGATGAACTAACAATGTCAGTGGAAAATGAAACTGCTGCAGACCCAGACTTGAGCCTTCTACATCTAATCCACATCTGTTCAGTCAAGCTGATCTGAGTGACTTGGTCAGAGATTTGAAATTGTCAAAGAGGCAGGCAGAATTATTGGGATCAAGGCTACAAGAATGTAATCTCTTATTACCAGGAACAAGAGTTTCTGTTTTTTGCAGTCGTCAAGAAGACCTTAATCAATTTTTCAACCATGTTGATAGTTAAACTTTTTTCAACGACGTCTTGGGGTTGTTTGGTGCTCTTGGATGCGAACATGACCCGAAGGAATGGCGACTGTTCATTGACTCATCAGTTTTAAGTCTGAAGGCTGTTTTACTACACAACGGAAATATCTATCCTTCCATACCTATTGAAGGATCACATCAAAGAAACATGAGAATATGGAGTTACTGTTGACCCACATTAGTTATAGAAATTATAACTGGAACATATGTGGTGATCTAAGTTATTACACTTCTTGGACTGCAGCTTGGATATACCAAGTATTGTTTTATTTGTGAGTGGGACAGTCGTGCACGAGAAATGCACTGTTTCAGAAAGGACTGGCCACTCCGCGAAAACCTGGTTGCTGGACAGAAGAATGTTAAACATAATCCTCTCGTTGATCTAGCAAAGATATTTCTCCCTCCTTTGCATATTAAACTTGGGCTTATGAAGAATTTTGTCAAAGCAATGAACAAAGAATCGGAAGCCTTTTCTCACTTGTGACAGAAATTTCCAACAATAAGTGATGCAAATATTAAAGAAGGTATTTTTATTGGCCCACAGATCAGAGATGTAATGAATGACAGTAGCTTTGATGGTCTTTTGCAAGGTGCTGAACAAGTGGCATGGAGAGCCTTTAAAGATGTGACCTTCAACTTCCTTGGCTAACAGCAGGGCACCGAACTTTGAACAACTTGTGGACAACATGCTTACAGCATATCATTTGATGAAATGCAATATGTCCCTAAAAATGCATTTTCTGCATTCTCACTTGGACTTTTTTCCAGCCAATCTTGGTGCCGTTAGCGATGAACACGGTGAAAGATTTCACCAAGACATTGCGCTGATGGAGAAAAGGTACCAGGAAAGTGGAGTACGTCATTGCTGGCTGACTATTGCTGGAATCTTATTTAAGAAGCATCTGACACGGATTATAAACGAAAGTCGTCTGCAAAATACTTTTGAACAATTGCTTTTGCTACTGACATCGATGCACATGTATGTATTGTCTCGGACGTCATACTGTAAACTATAAACTGTTTCTTAAAAACCTTACGTGATGCAAACTTTTGGAGCACATATTCGTGTTCAGCATATCAAAATCTATAAGATGCAATAAAATTTTCTCAGGGGACAAAAACTTCCCTGAAATTTGTTGTGCAGTGATCGGAATCGGTCCATTTTATACCTACCCCACAAAAAATGGACTCCGACTCCACCGCTCTGGCTGTAATCATACTGGCCTGAAGAATAAATCGATCTTATTGCTTTTACTGCATGGTGAACCGTGCAAAAGAAAAATGATTATTGATCTGCTGTTGACTTGATCATTTTCCCCTTACATCAGGGTTTCCATCTAAACAGAAAACCGAAAAACAGGATTCATAAAAACGCCCTTACTGAACTATTCACATTCACTAAAAAGACAATCACTATAAAAACAGAGACCAAAATGAGCCCATTTGTCTCATTACAGTGAATATCTTTATCATGGGTCTGTCTGAATTATATATTTTGGAAATTTTGAACTTACCCTTAAAGTGATCCAGAATGTTATGTGCCCCAAAGTGATACCAATAAAAAGCTCCAACTCACCCCAAAATAAACAAGCCTCAACTCAGGTCTGTCAATGGAAATATAGGAAGTTTACATATTGCTGGAAGCACAAACGCTCTGAAAAAGCAATATGGTTCCTACTCGAATAAAATCCAGCTAAATCTGCAATTCCAAATAAAAATTCCCCCATCGCTTCTGAGCCACAGTGTGCCAAAACTGCAGTTAGTATCCACATATATGGCACTAATGTAGTAGCAAGAACCCACAAATCCAGAAGCAAAAGGTATTGGGGCACTAAGCTGGATGTACTTTACATAATCAGATCACTTGGGGGAAAGTTCTACTGTTCTGGCACTTGGGGACTTTGCAAATTGTGTCTGCACACTATTTCAGGAAAGTTAAATATCTTTTTCTCCTGATACCTAAAATGTGGCCAAACAGAACTGTGCAGCCACAAAAGGGGTATTGCCACATTCAGGAGAATTTGTTTAACAAATTATGGGACCGTTTTCACTTTATGCCCCCTTGTGAAAATGTTCAATCTGTCTTAAAAACAATTTTCGTGGAAAACAATGTCATCTTTTTTTGGAATAAAATTCTGTGAAACACTTGCGATATCACACATGCTCAGAACACCTCTAGATGTATTCAGCGAGAGTTGTAGTTTCTAAAATGGGTTTACTTATGGGGGAAATGGAGATGTTCTGCTGTTCTGGAACATCAGTGGCTTTGCTAATGTGAAACGACACCCCCATGTCATTCCAACATAATCTACACATTTTCTTCAGTTACTTTTGTGAAAATAAGAAATTTTGAGCTAAAGTAACATTCAGGTGAATAGAAAAAAAAAATCAGAACTTTAGTTTCATGGCCCAGTATTTCAAAATTCTGAAAAGCCCCTGTGGTTTCAAGATCCTCATCACACGCTTAAATTAATTCCTTGAGGTGTATAGTTTCCAAAATGGGGTCACTAGTGGGTAGGTTTCTACTGTTTTGACACCTCAGGGGCTCTGTAAAAGCAACATAGCACTCCAAAAGTTTTTTTTATTCAAGCCCTGCCATGTACCCAAACTACGTTCCAATCTCATATGAGGAATTGTTATACTTGATAATTTGCATAGCAAATTTTCGTATTACCGTAATTGTTTTTTCCTGTTAATCTTGTGAAAATTAAAGTATGGCGCTAAACTAACATTTTAGTAAAAAAAAAAAATAATGTTTCTTTCCACTTTGCATTAATTCCTGTGACGCATTAGACGGGTTAATAAACTTTATAAATGCAGTTTTGAATACCTCAGGGGTGCAAATGTTGGGTGTATCCTGCATCACGTCCACAGTAATGATTGAAATCAAAGTTCTTTATTATTCCATGTTAAAATTAAAGATCAAAAACATTCTTGGAAAAATAGTGCAAAAAAATATTCTTCGTGAGCCTTACTTGTTTCAAACAATGCTGTTATTATTCATAGTACTTTTTGTTCATAGTACTTATTAATCATAGTTCTTGTTCATAGTTATTATGAATTAGAACTGAATTGTTTGAAACACGTTTCAACTTTTAATACTGCATTCAGAGACTGGTAAGATTTGTGGAGTAAGACACAGACTGGGACCACAGACTCAAACATTACTGAATCATGAATTAAAATCCTGCAAAGAAAGTAATTTTAGTAGGAGAGAGGACGATGGCCGTTTCGCGTTACCACGCTTCAACGGGTCCATGTAACACGAAACAGCTGTCGTCCTCTGTCCCTGCACACCTCTGCACCTTACTATCTGTCACGAAGTAAAGGACTTTTCATTCACGCTGCCATGGTGAGTGCCACATACTTTTTTCTGTATTATCTACATATTGACATATGCTGAGCACCTACAAATTGGAGATTTATGCTGACTAAAGGTACTGCCACACTAAGCAATCCCGCTAAGCGATCTCGTTAGCGTTGCATACTAATGAGATCGCTAGCGGATTGTTTCATATATCGCTAAATGCGGCACATTTAGCGATATAGTTAACGACGCTATCGCCGTTAGCGATCTTCTTAACGACTTTAGCGGTACAAAAGTACGCTAAATCGCTAAGAAAAGGTGCCACACAGCGATAACATACTTACCCAGCGGGAGCTCCAGCGATGAAATAGGGTCCGGAGCGATTCCAGCGACGAGCGAGATCACAGCAGGAAGCTCGTCGCTGGAAGCTGCCGCACTGAACAATATCGCTAACGGGATCGCTAAATAGTGACGTTTTTTAGCGATCCCGTTAGCGATATTGTTTAGTGTGGCATACCCTTAAGGCTCTTTAATCAGGCTTAACTCCTCTGTACAAAGGATTATATGTTTTAACACTGGTGCTGCTATTCACATTCCTCTGTGCCTTAGATATATATTTACACACTGCTCAAAAAAAAAATAAAAAAATAAGGGGAACACTTAAACAACAGAATGTAACTCCAATTCAATCACACTTCTGTGAAATCAACCTGTCCAGTTATGAAGCAGCACCAATTGTGAATAAATTTCTCCTGCTGTTGTGCAAATGGACCAGACAACAGGTAAAAATAATAGGCAATTAGCAAGATAACCCTATAAAGGAGGGGTTCTGCAGGGGGTGACCAAATACCATTAATCTGTTCTCATCCTTTTTGGCTGTTTGTCATTGCTCTCACACCTAGAGGTACAGTAGCATGAGGCGGTGTCTATAAACCACAGAAGTTGTTCAAGTAGTGTAGCTCATCCAGGATGGCACATCAATGTGAGCTGTGACAAGAACGGTATCTGTGTCTGTCAGCACAATGTCCAGAGCATGGAGCAGTTACCAGGAGACATGGAGAGGCCCGAAGAAGGGCAACAACCCAGCAGCAGGACCGCAACTTCCTCTTTTGTGAAAGGAGGAACAGAAGGAGCAGTGCCAGAGCCCTGCAAAATGACCTTCAGCAGGCCACTAACATCCATGTATCTGCTCAAACTGTCAGAAACAGACTTCATGAGGGCCCGACATCCACAAGTGGGTATTGTGCTTACAGCCCAACGCCGTGCAGGGCGATTGGCATTTGCCAGAGAACATCAAGGTTGGCACATTTGACATTGGCGCCCTGTGCTCTTCACGGATGTATGCAGGTTCTGACTAAGCACGTGACAGAATCTGGAAGCGCCGTGGAGAACATTCTGCCTGCCACATCCTCCAGCATGACCAGTTTGGCAGTGGGTCAGTAATGGTGTGGAGAGGCTTTTCTTTGGAGGAAGACCATTGTGAGACCATATGCAAGTGTACTGGGTTCCTTCTGATGCATAAAAATGCTAGGCCTCGTGGCTGAAGTGTGTCAGCAGTTCCTGCATGATGAAGGCATTGATGCTATGGACTGGCCTGCCTGTTCCCCGGACCTGAATTCATTTGAGCACATCTGGGACATGTCTCGTTCCATCCACCAACACCACATTTCACCACAGACTGTCCAGGAGTTGAATGATGCTTTAATCCCGGTCTGGGAGGAGATCCCCTAGGAGAACATCCGCCGCCTCATTAGGATGAGGCCCATGTGTTTATAGGGAGGTCATACAGGCACATGGAGACCACACACACACTACTGAGCATCATTTCCTTGTCTTGAGACCTTTCCACTGAAGTTGTATTAGCCTGTAAGGCCGGCGTCAGACTCACCGTACAAAAATACGGACCGTATTGTACGGCCGTATTACGCCAAAATGTTGCTGGCACACCAATCCGTATTTCATGCGTTTTCAGGGTGCGGCTGCGTATTTCGTGCATGTAAGCATCCGTATGCAATCCGTATGACATCCGTATAGTGTATTTTTCTTGCAGCCTTGTAAAATGGACATTTAACGGTTTTTACGCCTGAAACTCATTCAAATCATCATCAGCAAGGCTATTTATTGCCTCTGCATCCGGTTGCAACCCCAAATCTTGCCATTTGGGTGGTCTGCTTGTGTTGGAGGGCTGCTGCTTGGTTGCCAACATGTCTGAGAGTCTTCAGTTGACACCAAAAGATACTGTGTGGTACAGCTCGGTCTAGTCCCGCCACTTTGGCCAGCCTTACCCAGTGATCGTTGATCCGCGAAGGAGGAGGCGAATGTGGGCTTGTCCGCATTTGAGCCAACCACTGAATAATATAGCTCATTTTCACCGGCTGTATGCATGTCTGCAGCCTCTTCCACATTATTTTCTCCCGTTTTGTCTGATGACCATTCCCAGATGTTAGGTTTAGTGGGAGATAGTGCGGCCACGGATCACGTAGCAGGATGCGGAAAGCTATCTGTGCACAGGAGCGACTTCTCCTTACGCAACCGTCTGGATTTCTTAGCTACATACTGTCTAATGATGATGTGTTTGACCACTAGTTGTCTATTGATGATGTGTTTTAACACTAGTTTCCATTGACCCTTATGGGTGTTGCAGAAATATCCTCATAATTTAGCCCATATATGACCTTTAAATACCAGAACAATCATGTCAATATTGACATTACAGTAAAATGTTACTTGCCCTACAATGTAAGTTATGATTTTTTGGACATTCAGTCATGTAAGGGTTATGTATTGTGTGTTTTATTAATCTTTCTGCATCTGCATTGATTGTTCTCTGTACATTGGGTTACTTGTCGCTTCTTAACTACTGGCATATCCAATTCGGCACTACATCTGCATTTTTGTATGGGGACGTGTAACATCTCTGCCATTGTTGGTGATACCTGCTCACAACTGTGTTACATACTTCATCAACTGGTGATGGCCGAGCCAAAGATGGAAGAGCGTGAGATGATTGCCAGGGATTTGAGGAACAATGCAACTTCCCATATTCTCATAGTCTCTGTCTGGTGTTAATGGTCATAACAGATGTACAGTATTTGTGTTTGACTACAAAGAAGTAATGAAAAAAGACTCCATACTGTTTAAAAAAAATAGATCTTCATATGTGTAAACTGGCACTTGACTACCATATTAGCTTCATATGGTATATTTCGTTACAGCACAATAGTGTAATGTGCATTGTTACACAAGAAAAAAAATAAGACATGACAACATTACAAATTATTCCATACATAATAGTATGTAAAGGCCAAAACCAATAGTGACTATGGGTAATGCTGATCATGTATTACACATATGTTTGTTTGACAAGATTATACTACTTTAAATATGCAGTAGCCAACATGGAGTGAAATTACATGTAACCAAATAACCAACTTTCACTACCACTAGTGAGCACCATATCTGCCCCATATGGTTAGGTTGTAAGACTAGACTAATGCAATGATGCATTAGCCAACAATTTTTAACAGGGATGGGGAAAAAATAACATGTGTTATGTGTTAGACACAATAGGAGTTTAAAGGGAATCTGTCACCCCATTTTCGCCCTATGAGATAGGGCCACCGCCATCAGGGGCTTATCTACAGCATTCTGTAATGCTGTAGATAAGCCCCTGATGTTACCTGAAAGTGAAGAAAAACGAGTTATATTATACTCACCCAGGGGCGTTCCGCCCTCCGTTCGGGTCAGATGGGCGTCGCGGTCAGGTCCGGGGCCTCCCATCTTGTGACGAAGCCGGCGTGTTCTTTCTGTCTCGTCGCGGCTCCTACACAGGCGCACTGCTCTGCCCTGGTGAGGGCAGAGCAGAGTACTACAGTGCGCAGGCACCGGACCTCTCTGACCTTTCCCGGCGCCTGCGCACTGTAGCACTCTGCTCTGCCCTCACCATAGAGAAATATTGGTCCGTGTGTAATGCGTGGTTTTCACGCCTCTCACTCGTCCGTATTCCTACTTAGTGTGACGCCGGCCTAATTTGATTATCAACTTTAATTTTTAGTATCATTCAAAATCTACACCTCCATGAGCTATACATTTTGATTTACAGTGATCATTTTTATGTTTTATTGTTCTTAATGCATTCCACTATGTAATGAATAAAGATTTGCAACTGGTATATTTCATTCAGTGATATCTAGAATGTGGTATTTTAGTGTTCCCTTTATTTGAGCAGTGTAAATATGTATATACGCATATGTAAATATACACACGCACGCACTAAAAGTTTGTGCACCCCTGGTCAAAATTACTGTTGTTGTGAACAGTTAAACTACCGTATACACTCATGTATAAGCCGACCCTCCTAATTTTGCCACAAAAAACTCGGAAAACTTATTGACTCGCGTATAAGCCTAGGATGAAAAATGATTATGCCCCCATATGCTCCATAGATTAGGCCCCCATGAACTGCACAGATTATGCCCCGTATGATCAACAGATTATGCCCCCATATGCTCCACAGATTATGCCCCCATATGCTCCACAGATTATGCCCCCATATGCTCCAGATTATGCCCCATATGCTCCAGATTATGCCCCATATGCTGCACAGATTATGCCCCGTATGCTCCCCTGATTATTCCCCCATATGCTCCACAAATTATGCCTCCATATGCTCCACAGATTATGCCCCCATATGCTCCACAGATTATGCCCCCATATGCTCCCCTGATTATGCCCCCATATGCTCCACAGATTATGCCCCCATATGCTCCACAGATTATGCCCCATATGCTCCAGATTATGCCCCCATATGCTGCACGGATTATGCCCCATATGCTGCACAGAATATGCCCCAATATGTACCAGATTAGGCCCCCATATGCTGCACAGATTATGCCCTTATATTCTCCAGATTATGCCCCCATATGCTCCACAGATTATGCCCCATAGTATACGTCCCTTATGCTGCCACGCTGCTCTGCTGCTGCAAAAAATTACTACTCACTCTCGTCGCTGGCTGCCAGGGCCGGTGTCCTGAGCAGCGTGACACTGGCGCCTATGGGACAGGTGCCGGTGTCACCGCTTGCTCAAGACCCCGGTACTGAGATATTTACCTGTCACGACGGTCCACGCTGCGCACTGCTCCCTCTTCGGTCCTTGGCAGTGAATGATTAGGCTGCTCCGACCTCCTCGTTGACTCCCGGGTGTGAATGTCAGCAGAGGCGCGATGACGTTGTTAGTGCGCGCAGCGCCCTCTGCCTGAACATTCACAGCCAGGGGAGTCAGACGAGGAGGTCGGAGCAGCACGCAGCGGTGGTCTGGGGACAGGTAAATATCGCTATACTCACCCCTCCGCCGGCGCGTCACTCTCTGCAGCTTCTCCTCTTCTCCCGGCGGTCTCCGCAGCGCTTCTGTCCTACAGCGGTCACGTGGTACCGCTCATTAAAGTCATGAATATGTGCATATTCATGACTTTAATGAGCGGTACCATGTGACCGCTGCAGGAAGGAGCCGGAGATCGTGGGAGAAGCAGGGGGGCTGCAGAGACCCGCGTATAAGCCGAGAGGGGGACTTTCAGCCCTAAAAAATGGGCTGAAAATCTCGGCATATACACGAGTATATATGGTAGTTAAAGGTGAAATGATCTCTAAAAAGCCTAAAGTTAAAGATGACACATTTCCTTTGCATTTTAGGAAAAAAAAAATATTTTCATATTTTACATTTTAGAAATCACAAAAGGAAAATGGGCCAATGCAAAAGTTTGGGTAACATGCATAGTTAGTCCCTAATGACTAACAACAGATAGAGCATATGAACTTCATGAATTAACACTGAACATGTATACTACCCAAAAGAATAAAAATTATAGGTGTATATAGTCTCTAAAAATTCTTAAACTAAAATAAACAAAAATACATACAAATTCAACAGAGTAACACATGCCACCCCACATCATTACTGACCCACTGCCAAACCGGTCATGCTGAAGGATGTTGCAGGCAGATCGCTGTCCACGGCGTCTGCAGACTCTGTCACGTCTGTCACATGTGCTGAGTGTGAACCTGCTGCCTGCAACATCCTTCAGCATGACCGGTTTGGCAGTGGGTCAGTAATGATGTGGGGTGGCATTTCTTTGGAAGGCCACACAGCCCTCCATGTGCCCGCCAGAGGTAGCCTGACTGCCATTAGGTACCGAGATGAGATCCTCAGACCCCTTGTGAGACCATATGCTGGTTCGGTTGGCCCTGGGTTCCTCCTAATGCAGGACAATGCCAGACCTCATGTGGCTGGAGTGTGTCAGCAGTTCCTGTAAGATGAAGGCATTGAAGCTATGGACTGGCCTGCCCGTTCCCCAGACCTGAATCCGATTGAGCACATCTTGTACAGCATGACTCGCTCCATCCACCAACGTCACGATGCACCACAGACTGTCCATTAGTTGATGGATGCTTTAGTCCAGGTCTGGGAGGAGATCCCTCAGGAAAAACATCCACAACCTCATCAGGAGCATGCTCAGGCATTGTAGGGAGGTCATACAGGCACGTGGAGGCCACACACAATACTGGTCATCATTTTGACTTGTTTCCACTTTAATTTTGTCTTGTTTTGATTTTCATTTTGACTTGTTCCACTTTCATTTTGGGGGTCTCTCCAAATCCAGGCCTCCATTGGTTAATAAATTTGATTTCCATTGATGATTTTTGTGTGATTTTGTTGTCAGCACATTCAACTTTGTACAAACAAAGTATTCAATGAGAATATTTCATTCATTTAGATCTAGGATGTGTTATTTGAGTGCTCAATTTATTTTTTTGAGCAGTGTATAAACATCATCCACATGTCTGCACCTCACTGACTATCCCACAGGTTTTTGCTTTGCGCAAAGATAACATGTTTAGACTGGTGGTACTAATTATATTAAATGCTAGGCAATAACAATGAGATTACTTACATATTGTTGCAGACTAATAAGACATGGGGAACCAGGACCCCATAACATAAGTTAAATATGACACATTTCCTTTGCATTTTAGGCAAAAAAAAATATTTTCATATTTTACATTTTTAAAATTACAAAAAGGAAAATGGGCCAATGTAAAAGTAGTAGCACCCCCTTTTGAAAGTATCACATCTTGTAAACGCTGTTTTTAGACAGCCAGCAGTCTTTCAATTCTTGTTTGAGGGATTTTCAGTTATTCTTCCTTGGAAAATTCTTCCAGTTCTGTGAGATTCCTGCACTGTTATTTTGAGGTCTATTCGTAGATTTTCAATGATGTTCAGGACAGGGAACTATGAGGTCCATTGTAAAACCTTCAGCTTGTGTTCAGGATTATTATCCTTTTGTAGAAGTCATCCTCTTTTCAATTTTTGCAGTTTTACAGATGGTGTTATGTTTGCATCAAGAATTAGTTGAAATTTAATTGCATCCATTCTTCCCTCTATCTGAGAAATGTTTCTCGTGCCTTTGGCTGCAACACAACCCCAAAGCATGAATGATCCACCCCCATGCTTAATGGTTGGCGAGATGTTCTTTTCCCGTAATCCTCTGCCCTTTTTTCTCCACACATACCTTTCATCATTGTGGCCGAAGTGTTTTGTTTTAATCTCATCTGTCCGCAGGACTTGTTTCCAAAATGCATCAGGCTTGTTTAGATGTTCTTTTGCATACTTCTGATGCTGAGTTTATGGTGAGGATGCAGGAGAGGTTTTCTTCTGATGACTCTTTATGAAGGCCATATTTGTGCAGATGTCTCTAAATAGTAGAACAATGTACCACAACTCCAGAGTCTGCTAAATATTTTTAAAGGTCTTATGTAGTCAAGCGGGGGTTAATTTGCCTCTATAGCAGTGCTATAAGCAGCTCTCACTGAAATTTTGCTTGGTCTTCCAGACCTTATCTTGACCTCCACTGTTCTTGTTAACTGCCATTTCTTAATTACATTTTGAACTGAGGAAAGGGCAGCTTGAAAACACGTTGCTATCTTCTTATAGCCTTCTCCTGCTTTGTGGGCCTCCACCATTTTCAGAGTGCTAGACAGCTGCTTAGAAGAACCCATGACTGCTGTTTTTTGGCACAAGGTTAAAGGAAGCTGGGTTTTTATAAAGCTGCGAAATTTGCGTCACCTGGCCTTTCCTAACCATGATAGTGAACATGCCATAACCCTAACAGGCTAATTAAGGTCAGTTAAGCAACAGAAAACTTGCTTAACTGTTCACAGTAACACAAAGGGTTTTTTGCAGAAAACTGGAGAGTAAAAAACAGGAGCGCTACCTAAGCTCAATAAAAGATGTATTGGTGAAACGTGTGTAAGCGCTCACTTGGAGGCGTTGTGCAGGTAGGCACAACACTAGGCTGGATTTAACAGATCCTCCACTGTGGTATGCCGCCCGTCTGTAGTGCATGGAACTGTGCTCGTCCTGGTGTAGCCACAAGTCCAAGTGGCAGTATATAGAAAAGAGATTCTGGAGGCGCTTCCATCTAAAAGGTAGGATCCCAATTTAAAACGTATCTCCAGCTGAATAATCAGATTGATGAAAAAAGCACTTAGACTTTTAAAAAAGTTTATTTTCAAAGGTTACAGACAGGAAAAAGATCCTGCATACCAACTGGAAAAGATATAAAAGTGGCATTGGTCACTAAATTTTTTTTATTAAAAACAGTGTTAGTACACAATGCGTTTCTGCTCAATAGAGCCTTCATCAGGCATATGGAACTGTGTGACTTATGGGAGATTTTATATATATCCCTATCAATTGTGGGTGTGGTTTCTTCCTTAAAAGATACGATCTCTGTTATATCAATGGGTCCCGACCCGAAAGCGGGACATACCACCCGGGATTAACCTCATAACCGTGGATTAACTGCTGAACTGAAAAATCCCTTTAAAAATATTTAAATTACAAATTTCTAATTTTTACTTATTTTGATTTCATATACAGTACAGACCAAAAGTTTGGACACACCTCATTCAAAGATTTTTCTGTATTTTCATGACTATGAAAATTGTACATTCACACTGAAGGCATCAAAACTATGAATTAACACATGTGGAATTATATACTTATCAAAAAAGTGTGAAACAACTGAAAATATGTCTTATATTCTAGGTTCTTCAAAGTAGCCACCTTTTGCTTTGATTACTGCTTTGCACATTCTTGGCATTCTCTTGATGAGCTTCAAGAGGTAGTCACCGGAAATGTTTTTTACTTCACAGGTGTGCCCTGTCAGGTTTAATAAGTGGGATTTCTGGCCTTATAAATGGGGTTGGGACCATCAGTTGTGTTGTGCAGAACTCTGGTGAATACACAGCTGATAGTCCTTCTAAATAGACTGTTAGAATTTGTATTATGGCAAGAAAAAAAACGCTAAGAAAAGCGAGTGGCCATCATTACTTTAAGAAACGAAGGTCAGTCAGTCCGAAAAATTGGGAAAACTTTGAAATTGTCCCCAAGTGCAGTTGCAAAAACCATCAAGCGCTACAAAGAAACTGGCTCACATGAGGACCGCCCCAGGAAAGGAAGACCAAGGGTCACCCTCTGCTTCTGAGGATAAGTTTATCCGAGTCACCAGCCTCAGAAATCGCAGGTTAACAGCAGCTCAGATTAGAGACCAGGTCAATGCCACACAGAGTTCTAGCAGCAGACACATCTCTACAACAACTGTTAAGAGGAGACTTTGTGCAGCAGGCCTTCATGGTAAAATAGCTGCTAGGAAACCACTGCTAAGGACAGGCAACAAGCAGAAGAGACTTGTTTGGGCTAAAGAACACAAGGAATGGAAATTAGACCAGTGGAAATCTGTGCTTTGGTCTGATGAGTCCAAATTTGAGATCTTTGGTTCCAACCACCGTGTCTTTGTGCGACACAGAAAAGGTGAACGGATGGACTCTACATGCCTGGTTCCCACCGTGAAGCATGCAGGAGGAGGTGTGATGGTGTGGGGGTGCTTTGCTGGTAACACTGTTAGGGATTTATTCAAAATTGAAAGCATACTGAACCAGCATGGCTACCACAGCATCTTGCAGAGGCATGCTATTCCATCCGGTTTGCGTTTAGTTGGACCATTATTTATTTTTCAACAGGACAAGGACCCCAACCACACTTCCAGGCTGTGTAAGGGCTATTTGACCAAGAAGCAGAGTGATGGGGTGCTACGCCAGATGACCTGGCCTTCACAATCACCAGACCTGAACCCAATCGAGTTGGTTGTGGGTGACCTGGACCGCAGAGTGAAGGCAAAAGGGCCAACAAGTGCTAAGCATCTCTGGGAACTCCTTCAAGACTGTTGGAATACCATTTCTGGTGACTACCTCTTGAAGCTCATCAAGAGAATGCCAAGAGTGTGCAAAGCAGTCATCAAAGCAAAAGGTGGCTACTTTGAAGAACCTAGAATATACGACATATTTTCAGTTGTTTCACACTTTTTTGTTAAGTATATAATTCCACATGTGTTAATTCATAGTTTTGATGCCTTCAGTGTGAATGTACAATTTTCATAGTCATGAAAATACAGAAAAATCTTTGAATGAGAAGGTGTGTCCAAACTTTGGTCTGTACTGTTTATATACAGTATATGTCTCTTATTCCGTTTCCTATTTCTCATCTTATTGGTACATTCCCACTCTAAGGTGGACTGTTATCGTTATGCTTTAATTTCCTATATCATGGAATGAAGAAATTAATTCATAAATACTTTTATTTCAATAAATCGATATGCGATTGTGTGAAGGAGAGAATGGCTAATGAAATCAATTATTAAACCTTATATAAGAGTTCAGATATGGTGTATCAACATGGCATCTGTGTCCTGAATGAAACCCTGGAAGGAATCTGGAATGCAGAAGTGAAGACACTGAATACCATATGGAGTGAAGTTGGAATGGACCTATCATAGAGTGACACTGGCTGTTCAGAAGTTGGGCAACACCCATTTCCTGGCTGTAGCATGGTTCTTTTTTTCTAAGAATAATATTCAGTTGTGTGCCATCTCTCGCTGAGAGAGGAGGGTGTATCTGACTCTGTGTATCCGATACATTCTTTCCTCTAAGTGCGCCCTCGGCTCATATTAGGTCAGGAACAGGCAATTGCTAAGATATCACTTTAAGAGATCACCCCCACAATTGGATATATGAACCTTTCCTTGTGATTGTGTGCTTCAGTCTGATTTTGTTTTTGGTTTGAAAATGTTTTATTATGTTTTCCCATGGTTTACTCATAGTTTGAAAAAAATGTAAAAATGAAAATAGATGATGAATAATCAGAAATGGAAAAAGGGACATAATTGAAAATAGACGTAAAGTGAATTGGAGGAATGAATGGTAAATGGCGAGTGCTGAAGCAGTCCTACTGGAGCACAATCCAAACAAGTGCCGTCACGCCGCAACACATGGCTTCTCTCTCCATCGCATTCGGACTGCAGAACAGACAGGAGGGGTAATCCGCAGATGCAGGACATCCAAGGGCCAAACCCATACCTGTGCCAGAGGCCCCCGACTTGTTCATCGCCGGTGTTCATGTGAGTATTGTCTGTTTTGGAAAGAGATTTAACTCCATTGTCCCTTCTGACCTGTTGCCAAATATTCTAGGTAAAAGGGGAACTGAAAAATAAAAGAATTACACCGATTCCAAAGTTTCATTGAGTCCATCTGGATATAGAGTCCCAAATTTAAAATATATGTATATATATATTTATATATATATATAAATATAAAAAATGTTTTGAACAGTGGATAAACTGTTGGGATTACAAGTGCATATCATCTAATAGACAGTAATTTAAAGAGGATTAAACCCCTCCCCCACCCACCCCAGCCTGTTTTCACCTTCATGACCATGCAAAATTTTACAATTCTGACCAGTGTCACTTTATGAGGTAATACCTCTGGAACGCTTCAGCGTCTCTCACTGATTCTGAGATTGTTTTTTCATGACATATTGTACTTCACAATAGTAAAATTTGTTCGATATAACTTGTGAAAAAAAAAATGGAACGTTGCTGCAAATTTTGAAAATTTTCCAATTTTCCAAGTTTTAATTTTTATGCACTGAAACCAGAGATATGTCATAAAATAGTTTAAAAAACATTTCCCACATGTCTACTTGTCAGCACAATTTTTTAAACAATCTTTTTTGTTAGGAAGTTAAAAAGGTTAAAAGTTGACCAGTAATTTCTCATTTTTCTTTCTAGGAATCACATCACATTTGAAGTGAGGGTCCTAAGTGACAGAAAATACCCAAAAGTGACACCTTTCTAAAAACCACACCCCTCATGGTGCTCAAAACCACATTCAAGAAGTTTATTAATAGTGATGAGTGAGCATGCTCGAGTGTTATCAGAGTATTTGAGGCGTACACGAGAGATTTGTTTGAGTCCTCGCGGCTGCATGATTCACAACTGTCAGGCAATGTGTTGTGGGTGGCCAACAATCGCGAATCTTGCAGCCGTGGTGACTCGAACATATCACTCGAGCACACCCGAGATACTCTGATAATACGATATCTAAGGCTGGGTTCACATTAGCATTTGAGTCCGCGGCGTGGTGCTGCGGACTTCTTTCCTTAGCTCCGCCTACTTCCGCATGCGTCCTGTGTGCCTATCTTTAACATTGGGTACGCAATGACATGTGTTGTATGCGGATGCATCCGTGTTCTGCGTTTTGACATGCCCTGCGAACGCAACATGTTGCATTTTCTTGCGTTCGGCGGGCACGTCAAAATGCTGCACGCGAATGCATCCGCATACAACACATGTCCCTGCGTACCCAATGTTAAAGATAGGTAAGCAGAACGTATGCGGAAGTAGGAGGAGCCATGCGGAAGTAGGCGGAGCTTTAAGGAAAGAAGTCTGCAGCTCCACGCTGCGGACTCAAATGCTAATGTGAACCTAGCCTGAGCAAGCTTGTCATCACTATTTGTTAACCCTTCAGGTGCTTCACAGGAACTGAAGCAAGGTGCAAGGAAAAATGGAAACACCCCACAAGTGACCTTATTGTGGAAACTAGACCTCCTCAAGGAATGTAATGTAATAATTACATTTTATCTAGATGTGTGGTGAGTAAATTGAAGCCCCAGGCGCTTCACAGGTTTATAATGTTGAGCTGTAAAAATAAAAAAATAAAATCACTTTTTTTTTCCTCACAAAAATGTTTTTTTTTTAGCCCTGATATTCTTGATTTTCACAAGGGTAACAGGAGAAATTGCACCATACAATTTGTTGTGCAGTTTCTCCTGAGTACACAGAAAACTACTTTTGAGGCACATTGCAAAGTTCAGAAGGGATGAAGCACCACATTGGAGTTCAGATTTTGCTGGAATGGTTTGAGGGTGCCATGCCACATTAGCAGAGCCCCTGAGGTGCCAGAACAATAGAAACCCCCCAAAAGTTACTTAATTTTATAAACTACACCTCTCAATGAATTCACGTAAGGCTAGTTTCACACTAGCGTTCGTCAGAGCTTCGTACTTCCTCTGTTAAGCCCTGCCCACTGCCGAACCTCTTCCGTTCAGCTCCGCCTTACGTCTGCATGCGTCCTGCGTACCTATCTTTAACGTTGGATACGCAGGCCATGCGGATGTATGCGGATGCGTCCGCATGCATTCTTTTGTAATTGGAAAATACTTTTGAGTCACAGTGCAATATTCTTTATGGAACTAAAACCACTTCTGAAGAAACGCGCACAAATGGACAGCGACATTTTTTTCTTATGCATTATTCCTGTGTCCTGTTGTATATAAATATGTGATTCTTCAGATTTTGTATTAGTCTTTGCCTGATGAAGAGACCTGAGTAGTCTCGAAAGCTTGCAATTTATTACCATCTTTTCAGTTAGCCATTAAAAGGTATCAACCACTGAGGACTCTCAACTCTAAATATTTTTTTAGTGCAATATTCAGAAGGGAAGTAGCGCCATCATTTAGTGAAGATTTTACAGTTATGATTTGCGGGTGCCATGTTACATTGGCAGAACCCCCCATAAATGACGCCATTTTACAAACTACACTCTCAATGAATTCATGTAGGGGTGCAGTGATCATATTGACACCACAGGTCTGTCACAGAATTTTATACTATTGGGCAGTGAAGAAAAAATAATTACATTTTTACGACATAAATTTTGTTTTAGACCCAGATTATACATTTTCACAAGGAGAAAATGGCACCAAAATGTGTCACAATTTCTGCTGAATGTGGAAATACCTCATATGTGGCTGTACAGTACTGCTTAATCACACAGAGTGACTCGGGAGGGATAGCGCGCCATTTGCCTCCTGGAGCACAGATTTTCCTAGAATAGTTTGCAGACTTCATATACAGGAGCCCCTAGGTGCTAGAAGAGCAGAATCCCCCTCAAGTGACCCCATTTTGGAAATTATACCCCTTTGGGAATTTATCTACAGATGTAGTGATGATTTTAACCCTAAGGATGTTTTCCAGAAACAGGCTGCAATGAATTTTGCTGAATGAAAGTTGCAAATCTGCTACTGTAGTGCCCAGTATGTTATGTCCAGCTTGTGCTTCTGGAGACGCACACCCGTAAGTTAGGCGGTCTCTCATTGCTACAGAAATGCCAATCATGTGGACCCTAAATGTGGTTTAATGAAAAAAGGAGAGAAAAGACAAGTGCAAAATAGCGCACACCCCAATGAAAAAAAAAGAATAAGAATATGATAATAATATATAATATAAAAGTAATAATTTTATTAGAATAGCAGACCAAAGCACAAACAATAATAAAACATGATTAAAAATACATATAGAACAAGAACACCCCCAGGTCGTAGGTGCATGAGACCGACATAAATATCCCCGAATCAGAGGCATAAGTTCCAATATATTATGCACATAATAACCATAATACAATAAATAAAGATGTATAATATACCATAGTACATTAGTGAGAAAACCTGGGTACCATATGTAATGTATAATGCAATACAATGGTGGTTAGGTGAGCGAAAAATTATTATACAGCTAAATAAATAGCGAGTAGCGTTCAATAGAACCCTGGTAAATAGTCAAACTAAGAAAGTACTAGTAAAAACTGTAGGAAAGAAAATGCATGATAATAGCGCTGTCAAGAGAATAAAGGCCAGGTGCTAAATAGCACAATTGCCTATATGGTGTATAATGCACCAAGAAAAGCTATCAGCAAGGAACTAAGGAACATAAGACCGTAAGGCTATGGTTCCCGTCCGGAACCATAGCGCTTGGACGGAGCGGAAATTCCGCTCGCTAAGCCCGCCCCCTTTCTGACGCCGATCTTTCGGAGGTGTTCAACACCTCCGGAACACCTCCGGAAGAGCGCAGGCTACATAGCCCTGTGTTAATTCTGTTGCGGCGACGCACGTCGCCGCAATACCAGGACATCTGCGTCTAAAAGACCGCCCATGTCCGTTACCAGGTTTGCACCTGCGTATTGTTACGCATAGTGGAGACGGATTCTGAATCCCCTCCACTAGCTGTAACATCTGGACGCTGCTGTTTGGCGCTGCGCCACGCACAGCGCCAAACCCAGCGTTTCCTGACGTGAAACTCACCTAACGTACCAATGGAAGCTTGATGAAGAGGGTACAAATGACCACGAGGGAAGTAAGACAAAGCGGGGAGCGGTCCCCGGACCAGGGGTGAAGGAACCCCTTCCCCTGACGAAGCTGCAGCCGCAGCGATACGCGTGGGTTTCCTTGAGTTGAAGCTTTTGTTAGGAGCATTTTGGATCACGTTTATCTTGCGCTCTACGATGAATAATTACTTTGGGGTTTCCATCTAAATGTCCGAATGACAGGATTCAGATGAAACCCCCGAGGGATCCATTCACTATAATGAGGCAGCATAGTTACTCTGAACTCCGTCTGGCTTCTGTTCAGTGGTGTTCTTTTTAAAGTTACAAAAAACTGTGGCCAACCACATATTTATGCACGCCTAAAGAGACGGACACCGATGGATCAAAGGTCAGACGGCGTCCACAGTTCCTCACTATAGGGAATCTTCTGCTGGAGGTTAAGTCTGAATCACTTATTTCTGAGATTTGCAAGGAAACCCAGGTGTAAGCGCTATGTGTAGAGACCAGGATGTGAGCAAAGCCTTACTGCAAACTTTGGGAGGCAAAATGAAAAGAAAGAAAAAAAATCAACAGGATGTGAAGAATTGGTTTTATTTTTTACGCCGTTCCCCTGCGGTATAATTGATTAGGCGACTTTATTCTTCAGGTCGGTGCCATTGTGAGGAAGCACAGGAATGTGGGATGCAATGACGGATGGGAGGCAGAGCAAGGGTTAATAGGTTTATTTACAGAGGAATACTCCACGCAGGGAGGTAGAGGGTTAAATAAGAAGTTAACAGTTTAAAGGCAAAGGATATGGAGCAGTGTAGAAGCAACGTTCCAGACAACGGCAGTACGATAACACGTCAGGAAGTCCTTAACCCCTTCATGACCCAGCCTATTTTGACCTTAAAGACCTTGCCATTTTTTGCAATTCTGACCAGTGTCCCTTTATGGAGGTAATAACTCAGGAACGCTTCAACGGATCCTAGCGATTCTGAGACTGTTTTTTCGTGACATATTGGGCTTCATGTTAGTGGTAAATTTAGTTCGATAATTTTTGCGTTTATTTGTGAAAAAAATGGAAATTTGGCGAAAATTTTGAAAATTTTGTAATTTTCAAATTTTTAATTTTTATTCTGTTCTATTCACAATTTTGGGAACAACATTTTTTTTTGTTAGGAAGTTATAAGGGTTAAAAGTTGACCAGCGATTTCTCATTTTTACAGCAAAATTTACAAAACCATTTTTTTTAGGGACCACCTCACATTTGAAGTCACTTTGAGGGGTCTATATGGCAGAAAATACCCAAAAGTGACACCTTTATAAAAACTGCACCCCTCAAGCTACTCAAAACTACATTCAAGAAGATTATTAACCCTTCAGGTGCTTCACAGGAACTAAAGCAACGTGGAAGGAAAAAATGGACATTTTAATTTTTCCAACAAAAATTTTCTTTTAGCATCAATTTTTTATTTTTACATGGGCATCAGGATAAAATGGATCCTAAAATTTGTTGGGAAATTTCTCCTGAGTACACAGATACCTCATATGTGGTCATAAACCACTGTTTGGGCACACGGCAGGGCTCAGAAGGGAAGGAGCGCCATTTGACTTTTTGAATGGAAAATATGCTGGAATATTTAGCGGTTGCCATGTCGCATTTGGAGAGTCCCTGTGTGCCTAAACATTGGAGCTCCCCACAAGTGACCCCATTTTGGAAACTAGACCCCCTAAGGAACTTATCTAGATGCATAGTGATCACTTTGAACCCCCAGGTGCTTCACAAATTGATCTGTAAAAAAAAGAAAGTACTTTTTTTTCCAAAAATTTTCTTTTAGCCTCAGTTTTTTTCATTTTCACCTGGGCAACAGTATAAATTGGATCCTAAAATTTGTTAGGAAATTTCTCCTGAGTACACAGATACCTCATATGTGGTCATAAACCACTGTTTGGGCGCACGGCAGGGCTCAGAAGGGAAGGAGCGCCATTTGACTTTTTGAATGGAAAATATGCTGGAATATTTAGCGGTTGCAATGTCGCATTTGGAGAGTTCCTGTGTGCCTAAACATTGGAGCTCCCCCACAAGTGACCCCATTTTGGAAACTAGACCCCCTAAGGAACTTATCTAGATGCATAGTGATCACTTTGAACCCCCAGGTGCTTCACAAATTGATCTGTAAAAAAAAGAAAGTACTTTTTTTTCACAAAAATTTTCTTTTAGCCTCAGTTTTTTTCATTTTCACCTGGGCAACAGTATAAATTGGATCCTAAAATTTGTTAGGAAATTTCTCCTGAGTACACAGATACCTCATATGTGGTCATAAACCACTGTTTGGGCGCACGGCAGGGCTCAGAAGGGAAGGAGCGCCATTTGACTTTTTGAATGGAAAATATGCTGGAATATTTAGCGGTTGCAATGTCGCATTTGGAGAGTTCCTGTGTGCCTAAACATTGGAGCTCCCCCACAAGTGACCCCATTTTGGAAACTAGACCCCCTAAGGAACTTATCTAGATGCATAGTGAGCACTTTGAACCCCCAGGTGCTTCACAAATTGATCCGTAAATAAAAGAAAGTACTTTTTTTCACAAAAATTTTCTTTTAGCCTCAGTTTTTTTCATTTTCACCTGGGCAACAGTATAAATTGGATCCTAAAATTTGTTAGGAAATTTCTCCTGAGTACACAGATACCTCATATGTGGTCATAAACCACTGTTTGGGCGCACGGCAGGGCTTAGAAGGGAAGGAGCGCCATTTGACTTTTTGAATGGAAAATATGCTGGAATATTTAGCGGTTGCCATGTCGCATTTGGAGAGTCCCTGTGTGCCTAAACATTGGAGCTCCCCCACAAGTGACCCCATTTTGGAAACTAGACACCCTAAGGAACTTATCTAGATGCATAGTAAGCACTTTTAACCCCCAGGTGCTTCACAGAAGTTTATAACGCAG
Source organism: Oophaga sylvatica (assembly GCA_033576555.1). NCBI lineage: Eukaryota > Metazoa > Chordata > Amphibia > Anura > Dendrobatidae > Oophaga > Oophaga sylvatica. Next base: position 311,386,083 of record JARQOD010000006.1, read on the forward strand.
AGCCGTGAAAATAAAAAATCTTTTTTTTTTCTCAAAAAATGATTTTTTAGCCCACTATTTTTTATTTTCACAATGGTTACAGGAGAAATTGGACCCCAAAAGTTGTTGTCCAGTTTGTCCTGAGTATGCTAGTACCCCATATGTGGGGGGTAACCACTGTTTGGGCACACGTCAGGGCTCGGAAGGAATGTAGTGACGCTTTGAAATGCCGACTTGATGGAATGGTCTGCGGGCATCTTGTTACGTTTGCAGAGCCCCTGATGTGCCTGAACAGTAGAAACTCCCCACAAGTGACCCCATTTTGGAAACTAGACCCCGCAAAGAACTTATCTAGATGTGTGGTGAGCACTTTGAACCCCCAAGGGCTACACAGAAGTTTATAACGCCCGGGCATGAAAATAAAAAAATCATATTTTTTCCACAATCAGGATCTTTTAGTCCCCAATTTTTTTATTTTCCCAAGGGTAACATGAGAAATTAGACCCCAAAAGTTGTTGTCCAATTTGTCCTGAGTATGCTGATATCCCATATGTGGGAGAAAACTACTGTATGGGCACACGTCGGGGCTCGGATGGGAAGTAGTGACGTTTTGAAATGCCCACTTGATGGAATGGTCTTCGGGCGTCATGTTACGTTTGCAGAGTCCCTGATGTGCCTAAACAGTAGAAACTCCCCACAAGTGACCCCATTTTGGAAACTAGATCCCCCAAGAAACTCCTATAGATGTGTGATAAGCACTTTGAATCTCCAAGTCCTTCACAGAAGTTTATAACGCAGAGCCGTGAAAATATAAAATCATTTTTTTTCCACAAAAATAATTTTTTAGCCCCCAATTTATTTTCCCAATGTTAACAATTGAAATTTTTCCCGAGTACGCTGATACCCCATATGTGGGGATAAACCACTGTTTGGGCATACGTCGGGGCTTGGAATAAAGGGAGCACTGTTTGACTTTTTGAACGCAAAATTTGCAGGAATCAATGGTGGCGCCATGTCGCGTATGGAGACCCCCTGATGTGCCTAAATAGTGGAAACCCCTCAATTCTAACTCCAACCCTAACCCCAACACACCCCTAACCCCAACCCTAACCCCTACACACACCTAACCCTAATACAAACCCTAATCATAACCCTAACCCCAACACACCCCTAACCCTAATCCCAACTCTAACCATAAACCTAACCACAAGCCTAACCCTAATTCCAACCCTAACCCTAATTCCAACCCTAACCCAAATTCCAACCCTAACCGTAATTCTAACCTTAACCCTAATGCTAACCCTAACCCTAGTTCTAACCCTAAGGCTGGGTTCATATTGCGTTTTACCAGCCCGTTTAACACGTAGCGTTGACCGGCTCGTAACGGTATAGCATAACGCGATCGCGTTATGCTATACCCGCTAGCGCAGATGAATCAGCAGATAATCCGCCGTGGATCAGCGGCAAAATCCGCCGCGGATCAGCGGCAAAATCCGCCGCGGATCCCCGGCAAAATCCGCAGCGGATCAGCAGCAAAATCCGCCGCGGATCAGCCGAAAAAATCCGCCGCGGATCAGCAGCAAAATCAGCCGCGGATCAGCAGCAAAATCCGCCGCGAATCAGCAGCAAAATCAGCCGCGGATCCGCAGCAAAATCAGCCGCGGATCAGCAGCAAAATCCGCCGCGGATCAGCAGCAAAATCAGCCGCGGATCAGCAGCAAAATCAGCCGTGGATCCGCAGCAAAATCAGTCGCGGATCAGCAGCAAAATCCGCCGCGGATCAGCAGCAAAATCAGCCGCGGATCCGCAGCAAAATCAGCCGCGGATCAGCAGCAAAATCCGCCGCGGATCAGCAGCAAAATCAGCCGCGGATCCGCAGCAAAATCAGCCGCGGATCCGCAGCAAAATCAGCCGCGGATCCGCAGCAAAATCAGCCGCGGATCCGCAGCAAAATCAGCAGCGGATCAGCAGCAAAATACGCCGCGGATCAGCAGCAAAATCCGCCGCGGATCCGCAGCAAGATCCGCCGCGGATCCGCAGCAAAATCCGCCGCGGATCCGCAGCAAAATCAGCCGCGGATCAGCAGCAAAATCAGCCGCGGATCAGCAGCAAAATCCGCCGCGGATCAGCAGCAATATCCGCCGCGGATCAGCAGCAAAATCAGCCGCGGATACGCAGCAAAATCAGCCGCGGATCAGCAGCAAAATCCGCCGCGGATCAGCAGCAAAATCCGCCGCGGATCAGCAGCAATATCCGCCGCGGATCAGCTGCAATATCCGCCGCGGATCCGCAGCAAAATCAGCAGCAAAATCAGCTAGGAAAAAAAAAAAAAAAATTCTTTATTTTATTATTTGTCCCTACCTATGACAGGCGGCGTTCATTAACTTTTTTTTTATTTTGATCACTGTGACAGTTTATCACAGTGATCAAAATAAATTTTTGTACAATGGAGGGCGCACTGCGCATGCGCCGGCCATTTTCCAAGATGGCGGCGCCCATGAAGAATCCCGGGCAGCCGCCGGGACGGATCCAGGGACATCGGTGGACCGGGAGAGGTGAGTAGGGGGCGTCGGAAGGTGAGGGGGGGGATCGGTAGGTGGGGGCAGCGGATCGCAGGAGCAGACAGTGACGGCGGTGACCGATCGCTGCCATCTTTCGATGGCGGCGGCCGATCACCGCCGTGACTTGGTGTGGGGGGTCAGATCTTGGTGCCCAGCCATGGCAGATGCTATTGCAGCATCGGCCATGGCTGGATTGTAATATTTCACCAGTTTCATTGGTGAAATATTACAAATCGCTCTGATTGGCTGTTTCACTTTTAAGAGCCAATCAGAGCGATCGTGGCCACGTGGGGGTTAAGCCAACCCCCCTGTGGTGATGCACTAAGGGTCCTGTGCCTGGGGTCGGTGACCTTTCAGTGACCCCGGTCACCCGACCCCCAGGAACATGATTTATAGCATGACGCCGACGCCGGCGTCATGGGTCGGGATGGCACAGGTTTTCATGACGCCGACATCGGCGTCATGGGTCAGGAAGGGGTTAAACTGAAGCTCCTGCTGCAACCTCAATAGCGCCAGCAACGGTGGGCGCAGTGTATTTTCCAGGAAGGTACTGTAGTCGATGGTCCATCTTCTGGCAGCAGTGGTCGGTCTCCGGTACCTTCCACTGCCCCTAGTGCATATACTGCAGTGGCTAACAAAGGCAAGGGTCAGTCCTGTATAAGCCCAATGTGGCTCCTCAACTATCTTCACTGGTGAAGTCAGGTTACAAGTGTCAGGGCAACATTCTGCTAACAATGTCAGGCATACCTCCCAACTTTTGAAGACAGGAAAGAGGGACAAAGGATGTAGCGCGCTATGTGTGCCGCGGCAATTTTTAGGCCACACCACCGACCACACCCATTTCACAACTAATCACACCCATGTCCACGCCCAAACCACACCCATTTAGCACTGCTGATCACACTGACTGGTACTGAGGGCACAGTGGCTGGCATTATGGGATCAGTGGCTGGTACTGAGGAAAAGAAAGAACAGAGAGAGAAAAAAGAAAACGGAAAAAAAGAACAGAAAGAAAGAACAGAGAAAGGAAACAGAAAAAAAGAACAGAGAAAGAGAAAAAAAGAAGGGAAAGAAAGAACAGAGAGTTAGAGAGAAAGAAAGAAGGGAAAGAAAGAACAAAGCGGGAGAGAGAAAGAAAGGGGAAAGAAAGAACAGAAAGAAAGAGGGGAAAGCAAGAAAGAGGGGACAGAAAGAACAGAGAAAGAAAGAAAGAAAGAGGGGAAAGAAAGAACAGAGATAGAAAGAAACAGAAAGAAAGAAACAGAGAAAAAGAGGGGAAAGAAAGATGGGAAAGAAAGAAAGAGGGGAAAGAAAGAAAGATGGGAAAGAAAGAACAGAGAGAAAGAAAGATGGGAAACAAAGAACAAAGAGAGAAAGAAAGAGAGAGAGAGAGAAAGAAAGAGGGGACAGAACAAAAGAACAGAGAGAAAAACAGAAAGAGGGTAAAGAAAGAGAACAGAGAGAAAAAGAAAGGGGAAAGAAAGAAAGAATAGAGAGAAAGAAAGATGGGAAAGAAAGAACAGAGAGAGAGAAAGAGGGGAAAGAAAGAAAGAACAGAGAGAAAGAAAGAAAGAACAAAGAGAAAAAGGAAGAACAGAGAAAGAAAGATTAGAAAGAAAGATTAGAAAGAGAACAGAGCGAAAGAAAGAAAGAACAGAGCGAAAGAAAGGGGGAAAGAAAGAACAGAGAGAAAGAAAGAAAACAGAGAGAAAGAAAGAGTGGACAGAAAAAAAGAACAGAGAGAAAAAAAGGAAGAGGGGAAGGAAAGAACAGAGAGGGAGAGAGAAAGTTGGGAAAGAAAAAAAGGGGAAAGAAAGAACAGAGAGAGAAAGAGAGGGGAAAGAAAGAACAGAGAGAAAGAAAGAAAAAGAACAGAGAGAGAAAGAAAGAACAGAGAGAGAGAAAGATGGGAACGAAAGAGAACAGAGAGAGAAAGAAAGAACGAACAGAGAGAGAAAGAAAGAACAGAGAAAGAAACAGAGAGAGAAAGACAGATTCTATAAAGATACTACAGCAGCCTGGCTCCCATTGTCGTGCCCACCTGAGCCTCCTGCTGCAGGACATATGATCCGCTCACATGGCCGACATCCCCGAATCCAAGGCGATCCCGCTGTCCGCGCTGTCGGAGGAGGACACGGTCATGGATCTGAAGCATTTCCTGAAGTGCTTCCATGGTTCCGTCACAATCTCTTCCAGAAATTACCTCATTTCCTGTCAGCTTCTAGCACATCACTTCCGGTGGAACGTCACGTGCGAATTTTAAAGTGGGACTGTCCCTCTGGATCTGGGACAGTTGGGAGGTATGAATGCTCCCCACCATACACCTTGTACACGCACGACTCTGCACACCTCATACACACACGGTTCCGCTTTGTATGCCTCGTACACACACGCTTCCGCTCTGTACACCTCGCGCACACACGACTCCACCCAGTACACACATGGCTCCACTCCGTAAACCTCGTACACATGCAGCCACGCTCTGTACACCTTGTACACACATGGCTCCACTCCGTAAACCTTGTAGACATGCGGCTTTCCACCATACACCTCGTACACATGCGGTTCCTCTCTGTACACCTCGTACACACACGGCTCCGCTCCATACACATGCGGCTCCACTTCGTACACCCCATACACACACGGCTCTGCTCTGCTCCGTACACACACGGCTTAAGCACGGAGCCCTGTGTGTATGAAGTGTACAGAGCTGAGTGGCTCAGCTCCGTACACTTCGTACACACAGGGCTCCGTTTCGTATGCCCCGTACAGAAACAACACTGCTACTTCCACCTCGTACACACATGGCTCTGCTCCATACACCTCGTACACACACGGCTCCGCTCCATACACGTCGCACACACGGCTCCGCTCCGTACACCTCGTACAAACACGGCTCCGCTCCGTACACCTTGTACACACACGGCTCTGCTACATCCACCTCGTACACACACAGCTCCGCTCCATACACCTCATACACACATGGCTCCGCTCCATACACCTCGTACACACACGGCTCCGCTCCATACACCTCATACACACATGGCTCTGCTACATCCACACTGTAAACCCTCCTGACCCCACACATAAACTTACCCTCATCCAGCACCATGATAACCAGCACACTAGAGACCTGCACACACTGAGGAGCCTGACCATGTGACACCTAACTGCTCCCCTCCTGTGACCTCATCACAGGTCCTGTGCGCACAGAAGGGGACAGCCAGCAACGTCATTGCTCTGCTGTAAGAAGCTGATGTGGAGAGCTGGGAGGGCGAGGATTGGGTGCATAGGGGAGTGGCGGCTTCTCTCACTGCGGGAAACATGGAGTCCCGGCCAGGACAGCGGGTGGGAGCGTCAGAATCGGGACTGTCCCACTCAATCCGGGACGGTTGGGAGGTATGCGTCAGGGCAGAAGGGTCAGTCTCATATGTGGTCCCTCTTGGACAGCACGTGTGCGGTACTCACGGTCACGTCGTGTACGGCACCTTGTTCTCTCTGGCTGTCACTGGGCACACATCGCACGTCCAGTTTTCCCTGGTCCCCGCTGTTGGCGGCGGGCGACGCTGATCTGCTTGGCGCTGGTGCTCCCGGCTGGAGCAATCCTCTGTGGCTGATGCGACACCCGAGTCAGCTATGCTCTGTGTGCACGGCTCTGCTCTACAAGGCTCTGCTCTGCATGGATCTCTCTAGGTTGCTGCTGGGCACACTGCTTCCCTCAGCGCAGTAGTCCCTGCCCTTCTGGTCGACTGCAGCACAGCCTGTTGCAGCGCTGGTACTCTGTGTCGAGATGGAGAGCGGAGCGCACCACTCACCTGACTCCGCGCTGTTCTGCACTGGCACCAAACACACCTCCTTCGCACGCTTTCTCTTTCTTTTCTTCCGCCCCCCCTCCGACAGCAAGAAGACCCTCCTCTCTAGAGTTTCCCCCAGGCAACAGGGGGAGGTCTGCCTCACTCAGGCTTCCCCCCGGGACCAGTGGATGCAGCCTCTCTAGTTCTGGACCTAGCACGCAGGTACCCGCCTCATCGACCCCCTTACACGATTACAGCGATACCAGATTTATATCGAGTTTTTATGTTTGTCTGCTGTCACACAATAAAAGTCACTTTTTATTGCAAAAAATAGTTTTTGCATCACCATATTTTGAGAGCTATAATTTTTCCATATTTTGGCGGACAGTTATGTGAGGTCTTGTTTTTTGCGGGACCAGTTGACGTTTTTATCTGTACCATTTTCAGACACATGACATTTTTTTATCACTTTCAATTCCAATTTTGAGAGCCAGAATGAACAAAAACCAGCAATTGAGGTTTTTTTTACACCAGTACGCGTGTGGTAAAATTGATAACGTAGCCTTATTCTTGGGGTCAGTACGATTACAGCGATACCTCATTTAAATTTTTTTTTTATATATTTGGCGCTTTTACACAAAAAAAATTATTTTTGCATCGTTTTGTTCTAAGAGATATGACTATTTTTCTGCTGATGGAGCTGTATGGCAGCTTCTTTTTTTGCGGGACAAGATGATGTTTTCGGAGATACCATTTTTTTTACATTCCTCTTTTTGATTGCATTTTATTGTGCTTTTTATTCAGCAGTACAATGAAAAAGCAGTTTTTCCATTACGTACTTCAGGACAGCACCATGGAGGAAGTCCTTCCTTGACCTATAGCGGGACAGGATCACAGAGAGGTTAAAAGGCCCCTCCCCACCACACCCTCCAGTGTTTTTCCTGTCCCTACAGGGATGGTTGTATGAGAGGTTGCTCCAGGAGTGAAGATAGAAGTTGGACGTTTTACAGGCCCAGGGGATCGTGTGGCTTGTCCAAGATCCTTCCCCCTGTCAAGTGGCCCAGGGCCAAAACTAAACTCCCCGGTGGGGAGTCCCTCTACCCCAAAAACCAGTCGAGCGGACATGCTCCTGGGTGAGCCACTCCTCCCAGTGGAGGCTCTCGGCTCGAATGCCGACCGGCGGCTTCTTTCAGAAGCCATGCTCCAGAAAGACGTCACACTTTCAGGTGACGTTACTGATAGTGTCAGAGGTCGGCGTGTGTTCCAGGAGAAACGCGGAATAATTGCGAGACCAGATTGAGTCCCTGGATCTAGCAGAGCATACGGTGGCAGCATGGAAGAGCCGGGTGATAGACCAGGACTGTGGGGTAAGTGCGCTGTGAGCAGAAGATCCCCAGCTCCCGACGGTCACTTATAACCTGTTCTCAGCACTTCGGACATCCTCAACACGTAGCCACTTTTCAACCATTCAGCCTATAGGTGGGTGTCTCGACCTTCCCTTCCCGTCAAACGGACCGTGGCAGACACCTCTTGGAGAGGTTCCTTAGCCAACAGCCAGCCTGTGCAATGGGCTCAGGTGGATCGTGCGGCATGTCCAATCCTTCCCCGTCAAGCAGCCCGGGCTGACTCTTCCCGGTGGGGAGTCCCTCAGCCACAGAGACCAGTCTTGCGGACGGGCTTCTGGATAGAGCCGCTTCCTCCCGAGGGGGGGCTCTCGGCTAGGATGCTGGATGGCAAAACACCGCTACTTCCAAAAGTCACACGGTAGAGAAGGCTCTTGCGCCTCCGGTGACATCAGAGCAGGTCATGAGGCATAGGAGAGGGAATCATTGGCTTTAATGCAACATTCCTGATCAGGATACCGCTTCCCTCCACGGTGGGCTCTCGGCGTTACCAGCTCCCCGTCTCTCCAGCAGGTATGGAGCCAGCACAGGTGGGTGCTTGTTGGATTGTTGTGTGGATGGCCTAGGCCTCTGGGCTGATGCTAGTCTCATGCCTTTGTGCCAAATCCAGGCCTAGAGCCTCATGTGCTGAGATGTGTTTTCACATATAAGCAGCTAGGCCTCGGACCTCTAGGCTATAGTAAAGCCTTAGGTCCAGGCTACATCTCACGATGTAACTTCAGTTACGTGCAGGCCATGTCTGTACAGAGCCTTATAACTGGACACATGTCAGTGCAGCACATGGACTCCTGGCTATGACTTGCTTCTGGTAAGAATTTACTGAATTATGTGCACTATATACCATCATGTGTGGATCCTGTGACTGTTATCCTGGATATCATTATGATATACACCTCTGAGCAGTCTCATAATCCTTCCACAGATCTGCACAGATCCTTTCTATTTTCTCTACTTCACCCACACAGGGTAAGAGCCTGAATTTAATTTATAGCTTGTATACGGTGTATGCTGTTTTTATTACTAGGATCCCTATAACTATACTATGGACCTTACAAATCTCAGTATGTATTCATGCACATACTTATGCAGTATATTATAAATAAGAAATATGAACAATACAGATTTCTCTAGACCAATTTCTTTCTTTTTTGTTGTATTGAACCGTTCTTTTGGTGGTCACCTATTACAATATCTGTACCCATTTACAAGTTATGTGGTTTTCCACATTGCAATCAATGTACCTCTCTTTATATTGGAGCCAATTTTTTCTGTTTTTTTCTGGATTAGTTGTTTTTTATTCAGTTTTTATTTTATTTTCTTCACTTTGTCATCAGTTTTTCTTTTATTTTATATTTTAAGTCGCATATTGGACAATATTTGACGTATTCTGCATGGCAAATTAATTGCATTGTTTTGTTTATTTTATTTATCTATATCCTCCAGTCTGAAGAAGGTCAAATGTTGACCGAAACGTCACATGTTATATGTTGGAGTGTTCAACAATAAAATTCTTTTTCTGCAAGCATATCCCTATTTTGAGTGCCGGATTTTGTTTATACATAGGGACTCCATGAAGACTGCCCTCCCGCTGTAGCTTATTAATGAGCTCCTTCAGGTGGAGCCAGTCTGACAATTGAGATGTACTATTCAGAGTGGGGGTTTATCCGGAACTCTGATTGCTCTATTGGATGTAACTGTGGACCTGGTCTCTCGTTTGCCAATTTCAAGCATGGCCTTAGTCTATGCATCATATGGCATCATAGCGTCTCTGTGCATCATAGCGCCTCTGTGCATCGTAAGTGCATCATATTGCTTCATGGTGCCTTTGTGCGTCATATCGCATCATAGTGCCTTTGGGCATCGCTTTGCCTCATAGTGCTTCATAGTGTCTATATGCATCATAGCGCTTCATTGTGCCTCTATGCATCATATGGCATCATAGTGCTTCATAATGTCGTCTATATGCTTCATATTGCATCATAGCGCTTCATAGTGCCTCTATGCATCATATTGCATCAGTGTCTCTATGCATCATATTGCATCAGTGTTTCATAGTGCCTTGTGTATCACATTGCATCATAGCGCTTCATAGTGCCTCTATGCATCATATTGCTTCATAGTGTCACTCTCTACGCATCATATTGCATCATAGTGCCTTGTGCATCACATTACATCATAGTGCTTCATAGTGCCTCTATGCATCATATTGCTTCATTGTGCCTCTATGCATCATATTGCTTCATAGTGCCTTGTGCATCACATGGCTTCATAGTTCTTCATAGCGTCTGTATGCATCATATTGCATCATACTGCAGTGTCTTTGTGCATCAAAGTGCACCATATCGCATCATAGTGTCTCTATACTTCATAGTGTCTTTGTACATCATACTGCATCAGTGTCTTTGTGCATCATTTTGCATTATATTGTAAGTCAGCAAGCACAGGGTCCTCTCCCCTCTGTATCAGTCTGTCATTGTAAATTTGCTTACTGTAAACGATATCTATAACTTTGTATGTAACCCCTTCTCATGTACAGCGCCATGGAGTTAATGGCGCTATAATAATATTGCATTATAGTGTTTCTGTGCATATTGCGTCATAATGCTTCAATACCTCGAGGTGTGTCATTTGTGTGTCATAGTACCTCAGTGCTTCAATAGTACCTCGGGCATTGTGGTTTTGTGCCTCTAGCTTAGACCTTCTGACTTGTGCCTTATTGCGAGGCCGCACATTGTATGGTCGGCCTACCACTTCACATTTTGTCTCGGGCCCCAACTCCGGCTATAGAGTCCTCATGTTTAGGACCCAGGTCCAGCTTCTGTTGCTTCATTCTTTGCAACTGGGTTTTGCCAGACGAACAGCTATGCTTGGATTGGCCTAGTAACTTAGCGCTTCTTCGGATTGGAACAGAACTCTCAAGTGAGTTACTGCCTTGAGTGCTAAAGGCAAGTCTCTTTCATCGTTGGCTTTAAAATGAGACATATGTCTTTGGGCTCATCCTATAAATGGACATATTACTGTGCTGAGAGCAGGAAATCCCACGAGGTGGAAGAATAGAATCCTTCCCGACTCCACATACGGCAATCGGACTAGTTTCCTTCATCAACACCTGGTAGACAGATTCTTGTCCCATGAATCCGTTGTATTATATTTACCAGGGACGGCATCACTGCCTTTGTACCTTGTGGCAAATCAGCAGCACTGTGGCAGAGCATCCCATACCCACTGCTCGTACAGCAGTCAGGGCTCCTAAGGTAAAAGAATCTGTATCCAGGACTCTTACAGTTAAGGATCCATAGTCCTTCTGCCTCGCAGTAGACAGTCCCTCTGTGATGGGAAGGAACCTACTTCCCTCTAGTTATAGAGTACGGTGTATAAACATCTCTAAGAAGATTGCAGTTTAGGATAAATAAGTTGACGCATACATAATGTCTGGGCTAATAACTTATATAAAGGCAGTTTCAAATAATATCCTGTGTCATCGATGCCAGAGTCCAGACTCCCCATGTCTAACATCAGTAAAACAAGAGTGGTGATCCACATCTCCCTTTCAACACTTCTACGGAGAAGCCCAATGTTGCTGGTGGCAGGGGATATTACCTGCCAGATGGAGTATTTCCTTAGTTTCAATAATATCCAACCCTTACGGGGGGTTGAGACACCTAAGGATTCGGAGTAGACCTGATCTCCAGGATGAGTAGGGTACATACACCCCAATGCTCTGCCATTATCCATGTACTAACTGTTATTTGGCTTGATCTTTCAGCAGTCCAGGGGCTCTGTTCTGCAGGTCTCCTTGTAGTATGGTAAGCCGGTCTCTAACCAAGGTTTAATCTGAGCCCAGGCAGACCGATGAAGGAACAGTCTGGTGTTATAGGCATATGCAGCTGATTACTGGTCTGTACAGTCCTCTTTTGTTTTGGCTGTGGCTGTCACCATACTTTTGCTGGGCAATAAGTTTTTTTTTTAAACCTATTCTGTGGCTGCGGTGTTTATAAGTATCTATCACAATAACTGTAATTCTCTGTGGTTCATTAGTGGTATAGGGTACAACGGCCGTGTTTCACTCTCCGTCTCTGCGGCATATCTTGTTTACCACATTCATACTGGAATTGGCCATTATAGACATATATCTGACACTCACTACTGTGATTATCTTTGCTGTTTCTTTAGATATCTATATTTCTTTTTGATCTTTCAGATCATTTCTATATCTAACCTGGTTCTTTCCTGGGATTTTGGTCCTTGAGCTTCTGTACCCACCCAGGGACCTTTACTTTGGTATTGTCCATGGTGCTGTCCTGAGGGACGTAATGGAAAAAGGGAAATTAAACCTACCGGTAATTCTATTTCCAGGTAGTCCCTCAGGACAGCACCCTTAATTCCCTCCCTTATGTTTGTCTTTAGGTTTGCGCGGCATCGATCTTCTGGCAGATTGTTCATCCATCAGGTTGCCTTGGCTTGAGTTTGATGGAGCCGTTAAGGAGTCTTACATATGCGTTTGTAAGGGGCGCGGTTAGACCATTTCCATCCATCCACGGTGGTACTTTGAAAAAACACTGGAGGGTGGTGGTGGGAGGGGCCTTTTAACCTCTCTGTGATCCTGTCCCGCTATAGGTCAAGGAAGGACTTCCTCCATGGTGCTGTCCTGAGGGACTACCTGGAAATAGAATTACCGGTAGGTCTAATTTCCCTTTTTATCTGCGCTTTTTTACGGTGTTCACTGAAGGGGTTAACTAGTGGCACCATTTTATAGGTCAGGTTTTTTACTTTGTCCCACTATGGGACTTTCACAGCTCTGATCGCAGTTATAAAGCATAGCAATGTACAGTCATGGCCAAAAGTTTTGAGAATGACACAAATATTAATTTTTACAAAGTCTACTGCTTCACTTTTTCTAATGGCAATTTGCATATACTCCAGAATGTTATAAAGAGTGATCAGCTTAACAGCAATTACTTGCAAAGTCAATATTTGCCTAGAAAATGAACTTTATCCCCCAAAACACATTTCAACATCATTGCAGCCCTGACTTAAAAGGACCAGCTAACCTCTTTTCAGTGATTGCTCCATTAACACAGGTGTGGGTGTTGATGAGGACATGGCTGGAGATCAATCTGTCATGATTAAGAATGACACCACTGGACACTTTAAAAGGAGGCTGGTGCTTGGCATCACTGTTTCTCTTCTGTTAACCATGGTTATCTCTAAAGAAACACGTGCAGTCATCATTGCAATGCACAAAAATGGCCTAACAGGGAAGAGTATCGCAGCTAGAAAGATTGCACCTCAGTCAACAATCTATCGCATCATCAAGAACTTCAAGGAGAGAGGTTCCATTGTTGCCAAAAAGGCTTCAGGGCGCCCAAGAAAGACCAGCAAGCGCCAGGACCGTCTCTTAAAAGTGTTTCAGCTGCGGGATCGGGCTACCAGCAGTGCAGAGCTTGCTCAGGAATGGCAGCAGGCAGGTGTGAGTGCATCTGCACGCACTGTGAGGCGGAGACTCTTGGAGCAAGGCCTGGTCTGAAGGAGGGCAGCAAAGAAGCCACTTCTCTCCAGAAAAAAACATCATGGACAGACTGATTTTCTGCAAAAGGTACAGGCAGTGGACTGCTGAGGACTGGGGTAAAGTTATTTTCTCTGATGAATCCCATTTTCGATTGTTTTGGACATCAGGAAAACGCCTCATTCGGAGAAGACAAGGTGAGCGCTACCACCAGTCTTGTCTCATGCCAACTGTTAAGCATCCTGAAACCATTCATGTGTGGGGTTGCTTCTCAGCCAAGGGAATCGGCTCTCTCACAGTCTTGCCTAAAAACACAGCCATGAATAAAGAATGGTACCAGAATGTCCTCCAAGAGCAACTTCACCCAACCCTCAAAGAGCAGTTTGGCGATCAACAATGCCTTTTCCAGCATGATGGAGCACCTTGCCATAAAGCAAAGGTGATAACTAAATGGCTCAGGGAACAAAACATAGAGATTTTGGGTCCATGGCCTGGAAACTCCCCAGATCTTAATCCCATTGAGAACTTGTAGTCAATCATCAAGAGACTGGTGAACAAACAAAAACCTAAAAATTCGGACAAAATGAAAGCATTGATTGTGCAAGAATGGACTGCTATCAGTCAGGATTTGGTCCAGAAGTTGATTGACAGCATGCCAAGGAGAATTGCAGAGGTCCTGAAGAAGAAGGGTCAACACTGCAAATATTGACTTGCTGCATTAACTCATTCTAACTGTCAATATAAGCTTTTGTTACTCATATGTTTGCAATTATTATATTTCTGTCTGTGATAAAAACATCTGTCAAACACACAAAAACCAGAGGGCAGCAGATCATGTGAAAATATAATATTTGTGTCATTCTCAAAACTTTTGGCCATGACTGTAGGAGCATAATTGCTTTATAATTGTCAGAGATGCAGTGACACAAATTAGAGAATGCGCTGTGCCTGGACATGAAGGGGTTTATCTTTTCAAGATGTTATCTTGAATAAAAAAAAAAAAAATGTAAATGAATAATTCTAATTTTTTGCATACCCCTTCATATGTACAAGCGCTTCACACAAAATTAGATCAAAAAGTTAATTTATTTCAGTTCTTCAATACAAAAAGTGAAACTCATTATTAGAGTCATTACAGACAGAGTGATCTATTTCAAGTGTTTATTTCTGTTAGTGTTGATGATTATGGATTACAGCCAATGAAAACCCAAAAGTCATTATCTCAGTAAATTAGAATAAATTAACAAAAAACACCTGCAAAGGCTTCCTAAGCGTTTAAAAAGGTCCCTTAGTCTGTTTCAGTAGGCTGCACAATCATGGGGAAGACTGCCTTCTGTACATCTGTCAAGTCAGCAGTCATTGACACACTCCACAAGGAGGGTAACCCACAGAAGATCATTGCTAAAGAAGCTGGCTGTTCACAGAGTGCTGTATCCAAGCATATTAATGGAGAGTTGAGTGGAAGGAAAAAGTGTGGTAGAAAAAGGTGCACAGGCAAACGCGATAACCGCAGCCTGAAAGGATTGTTAGCCCCTCTCTGACATTAGACGTACTATCCCGTCCATAAAACCCGTGCCATTCTGACCATAGACGGGATAGTACGTCATAGGCGATTAGCTGCGCTCCCGGAGGGAGCGCAGCTAATCGTCGCCGGGTGTCAGCTGATTATCACAGCTGACACCCGTGACTGTGTGTCAGGAGCGGTCACGGACCGCTCCCGGCACATTAACCCCTTGCACACCGCGATCAAACATGATCGCGGTGTACTGGGGGCACAGGGGAGGATCGCGCAGGGTGGGGGCTCCCTGCGCGCCCCCCTGAGACCCTCAGAGCAGCGCGATGTGATCGCGCTGCTCTGAGGGCTTCCTCCCTCCCAGGACCCGATCCAAGATGGCGCTGGGGTCCTGGAGGGAGGCGGCTCCTCAGTGCCTGCCGAGAGCAGGCATGAGGAAGCGTCCTGCACTGCCTGTCACATCGCTGGTGTGACAGAGTGCTGTGCACACTGTCACACCAGCGATCTGATGAAATACAGTGATGTCCCACCCTGGGACAAAGTAAAAAAGTAAAAAAAAGTAAAAATAAACATGTGTAAAAAAAAATCCAAAATAAAAAAAAAAAAAAAAAAATATTCCCCAATAAATTCATTACTTATTGTAAATAAAAAAAATAAAACAATAAAAGTACACATATATGGTATCGCCGCGTCCGTAACGACCCCCCCTATAAAACTGTCCAACTAGTTAACCCCTTTTGTGAATCCCTTAAAAAATAAAAAATAAAAACGAAGCAAAAAATCAGTGCTTTATCATCATACCGCTGAACAAAAAGTGGAATAACATGCGATCAAAAAGACCGATATAAATAAACATGGTACCGCTGAAAACGTCATCTTGTCCCGCAAAAAACGAGCCGTCACACAGCATCATCAGCAGAAAAATAAAAAAGTTATAGCTCGCAGAATAAAGCGATGCAAAAATAATTATTTTTTATATAAAATTGTTTTTATTCTATAAAAGCGCCAAAACATAAAAAAATTATATAAATGAGGTATCGCCATAATCGTACTGACCCGAAGAATAAAACTGCTTTATCGATTTTACCACACGCGGAACAATAAAAACGCCTCACCCAAAAGAAATTCATGAATTGCTGATTTTTGTTCATTCTAACCTCCCAAAAATCGAAATAAAAAGCGATCAAAAAATGTCACATGCTCAAAAATGGTATCAATAAAAGCGTCACCTCGTCCCGCAAAAATTAAGACCTCACATGACATTGTGGGCCAAAATATGCAAAAATTATAGCTCTCAAAATGTGGCGATGCAAAAAACTACTTTTTGCAATAAAAAGCGTCTTTTAGCGTGACAGCTGCCAATCATAAAAACCGCTATAAATAGTAAATCAAACCCCCCTTTATCACCCCCTTAGTTAGGGAAAAATAATAAAATAAAAAAAATGTATTTATTTCCATTTTCCCATTAGGGTTAGGGTTTCGGCTAAAGTTAGGGTTAGGGTTGGCGCTAAAGTTAGGATTAGGGTTAGAGTTAGGATTAGGGTTAGGGTTGGGATTAGGGGTGTGTTGGGTTAGGGTTGGAGTTAGAATTGGGGGGTTTCCGCTGTTTAGGCACATCAGGGGCTCTCCAAATGTGACATGGCGTCTGATCTCCATTCCAGCCAATTCTGCGTTGAAAAAGTCAAACGGTGTTCCTTCACTTCTGAGCTCTGCCATGCGTCCAAACAGTAGTTTATCCCCACATATGGGGTATCAGCGTACTCTGGACCCCAAGAGTTATTGTGAAATTTGTCCTATTTCTTCTGTTACCCTTGGGAAAATAAAAAACTGGGGGCGAAAATATTATTTTTGTAAAAAAAATAAGATTTTTTTGTTTTTAACGGCTGTACATTATAAACTTCTGTGAAGCACTTGGGCTTCATAGCGCTCACCACACATCTAAATAAGTTCCTTGTGGGGTCTATTTTCCAAAATGGGGTCACTTGTTGGGGATTTCCACTGTTTAGGCGCATCAGGGGCTCTCCAAATGCGACATGACGCCCCCAGACCATTCCATCAAAGTCTGCAATCCAAAACGTCACTACTTCCCTTTCCGAGCCCTGACATGCGCCCATACAGTAGTTTTCTCCCACATATTGGGTATCAGCGTACTCAGGACAAATTGGACAACAACTTTTGGGGTCCAATTTCTCCTGTTACCCTTGTGAAAATAAAATATTGGGGCGAAAAAATCATTTTTGTAAAAAAAAAAAAGGATTTTTTATTTTTACGGCTGTGCGTTATAAACTTCTGTGAAGCACTTCGGGGTTCAAAGTGCTCACCACACATCTAGATAAGTTCCTTGTGGGGTCTATTTTCCAAAATGGGGTCACTTGTGGGGGGTTTCCACTGTTTAGGCGTATCAGGGGCTCTCCAAATGCGACATGACGCCCCCAGACCATTCCATCAAAGTCTGCAATCCAAAACGTCACTACTTCCCTTCCGAGCCCTGACGTGCACCCATACAGTAGTTTTCTCCTACATATTGGGTATCAGCGTACTCAGGACAAATTGGACAACAACTTTTGGGTTCCAATTTCTTCTGTTACCCTTGTGAAAATAAAATATTGGGGGCGAAAAAATCATTTTTGTAAAAAAAAAAAAAGGATTTTTTATTTTAAGGCTGTACGTTATAAACTTTAGTGAAACACCTGGGGGTTCAAAGTTCTCACCACACATCTAGATAAGTTCCTTGAGGGGTCTAGTTTCCAAAATGGTGTCATTTGTGGGGGGTTTCCACTGTTTAGGCAGATCAGGAGCTCTCCAAACACGACATGGCGTCCAGCCAATTCTGCGTTGAAAAAGTGAGACGGCGCTCCTTCCCTTCTAAACTCTGCCATGCACCCAAACAGTGGTATACCCCCACATATGGGGTATCAGTGTACTCAGGACAAAGTGCACAATAACTTTTGGAGTCTTGTTACCCTTGGAAAAATAAAAATTCGGGTGAAAAGATCATTTTTGTGGAAAAAATATGATTTTTACATTTTACGGCTCTACGTTATAAACTTGTGTGAAGCACTTGAGGGTTCAAATTGCTCACCAAAGATCTAGATAAGTTCCTTAGGGGGTCTAGTTTCCCAAATGGGGTCATTTGTGGGGGTTTCCACTGTTTAGGCACATCAGGGGCTCTCCAAATGCAACATGGCATCCAATCTCAATTCCAGCCAATTTTGGTTGGAAAAAGTCAAATGGTGCTCCTTCCCTTCCGAGCTCTGCCGTGCGCCCAAACAGTGGTTCCCCCCCACATATGGGGCATCAGCGTACTCAGGACAAATTGGACAACAACTTATGTGGTCCAATTTCTCCTGATACCCTTGAGAAAATAAAAAATTAGTGACTAAAAGATAATTTTTGTGGGAAAAAAATAGGATTTTTTATTTTCATGCCCGGGCATTATAAACTTGTGTGAAGCACTTGGGGGTTCAAAGTGCTCACCAAAGATCTAGATAAGTTCCTTAGGGGGTCTAGTTTCCAAAATGGGGTCACTTGTGGGGGATTTCCACTGTTTAGGCTCATCTGGGGCACTGCAAACGGAACATGACCCCCATCAACGTCTGCATTCCAAAACGTTACTACTTCCTTTCCAAGCCCTGCCGTGCGCCCAAACAGTTTTCCACCCCAACATATGGGGTATCAGCGTACTCAGGACAAATTGGACAACAACTTTTGGGGTCCAATTTCCTTGGGAAAATTCAAAAATTTAGGACTAAAAAATCATTTTTGTGGAATTTTTTTTTTTTCACACCCAGGCATTATAAACTTTTGTGAAACACTTGGGGTTCAAAGTGCTCACAACAGATCTAGATAAGTACCTTAGGGGGTCTAGTTTCCAAAATGGTGTCACTTGTGGGGGGTTTCCACTGTTTAGGCGCATCAGAGGTTCTCCAAGCGCGACATGGCGTCCAATCTCAACTCCAGCCAATTTTAGTTTGAAAAAGTCAAACGGCGCTCCTTCCCTTACGAGCTCTGCCGTGTGCCCAAACAGTGGTTTTCCCCCACATATGGGGTATTGGCGTACTCAGGAGAAATTGCATAACAACCTTATCTGTCCATTTTCTCCTTTTACCCTTGTGAAAATAAAAAAAAAAGTTTGTAAAAGATCATTTTTGTGGCTAAAAAGTTAAATATTCATTTTTTCCTTCCACGTTGCTTTAGTTCCTGTGAAGCACCTGAAGGGTTAATAAACTTCTTGAATGTGGTTTTGAGTACCTTGAGGGGTGCAGTTTTTAGAATGGTGTCACTTTTGGTATTTTCTGTCATGTAGACCCCTCAAAGTGACTTCAAATGTGAGGTGGTCCCTAAAAAAAATGGCTTTGTAAATTTTGTTGTAAAAATGAGAAATCGCTGGTCAACTTTTAACCCTTATAACTTCCTAACAAAAAAAAATTTTGATTCCAAAATTGTGCTGATGTAAAGTAGACATGTGGGAAATGTTATTTCTTAACTATTTTGTGTTACATATTTCTCTGTTTTAAAGGAATAAAAATTCAAAGTTTGAAAATTGCAAAATTTTCAAAATTTTCGCAATATTTGCGTTTTTTTCAAAAATAAACGCAAGTTATATGGAAGAAATTTTACCACTAACATGAAGTACAATATGTCACGAGAAAACAATCTCAGAATCGCGAAGATCCGTTGAAGCGTTCCGGAGTTATAACCTCATAAAGAGACAGTGGTCAGAATTGTAAAAATTGTCCCGGTCATTAACGTGCAAACCACCCTTGGGGGTGAAGGGGTTAAGAAAAGGTCATTCAAAAATTGGGGGGAGATTCACAAGGAGTGGACTGCTGCTAGAGTCATTGCTTCAAGAGCCACCACACACAGATGTATCCAGGACATGGGCTACAAGTGTCGCATTCCTTGTGTCAAGCCCCTCATGACCAATATACAACGTCAGAAGCGTCTTACCTGGACCAAGGAGAAAAAGAACTGGACTGTTGCTCATTGGTCCAAGATGTTGCTTAAAAATCAAAATGCCAGAATTACGTTTTTGTCCCCGCAACATTAAAATGCAATAACGGGCGATCAATAGACTGTATCTGCACCAGAATGGTATCATTAAAAAACGTCAGCTCAGTGAGCAAAAAATAAGCCCTCACCCAACCTGAGATCACGAAAATTGGAGACACTACGGGTATCAGAAAATGGCGCTTTTTTTTTTTTTTTTTTTTAACAAAGTTTGGAATTTTTTTTCACCACAAATAAAAAAGAACCTAGACACGTTTTGTGTTTATGAACTCGTAATAACCTGAAGAATCGTAATGGCAGGTCAGTTTAGCATTTGGTGAACACAGTTAAAAAAAAAAAAATCCAAAAACAGTTGTAAAATTGCATTTTTTTTTTGCAAATTCAATGCACTTGAAATGTTTTTTCCCATTTTTGAGGACACAATATAGTAAAACCAATCGTGTTATTCAAAAGTACAACTCGTCCCACAAAAAAAACAAGCCCTCACATGGCCATATTGATGGAAAAATAAAGTTATGGCTCTGGGAAGAAGGGGAGCGAAAAACAAAAGCAAAAATGAAAAAGGGCTCCGTCATGAAGGGGTTAAAATCATTTTTCAAGCAGGTGTTATAAAGTATTCTAATTTACTGAGATAGAGTTTTGGGTTTTCATTGGCTGTAAGCCATAATCATCAACATTAACAGAAATAAACACGTGAAATAGATCACTGTGTGTAATGACTCTATATAATAGACGGATTTTGGTAAGAACTTACCTGTAAAATCCTTTTCAGCGAAGGAAGGAAGAGAGACACACTAGTCATTACTAGTGGGTAGGCGGAGCCCAGATGAGATAGACACCTCAGATTAAAAAGAGTGTTGACCGGCCCCTCCAGCTCGGGCTCCTCCTACTCAGCTCTCCAGTTGTACAGAAGCTTAGGGAAGAGCAATATCACCAGCGGAGCAACATAACCCCTTCTGAAGGAATTCAGAGAAAAAAACACAAGAATACAGGTTATGCATGCATGTAGGCAAAAAACCACACAGTTCCAGGTACTACTCACTGGACCTGATCACTGCGATGAGCTGGCGATGCTGGAACAGAGCCTTAGCGCGTCGACCTCAGCCCAGATAATCGCTATCAGAGAAGGGTCACGCCGCATCTGAAAACATCAACACACTTCTGCCATGGGAGTGAGCTGTGTCTCTCTTCCTTCCTTTGCTGAAAAGGATTTTACAGGTAAGTTCTTACCAAAATCCGTCTTTCAGCAGCAGATGGAAGGAAGAGAGCCACACTAGTCATTACTAGTGGGATGTCCCAAAGCAGTCCAAAAATTAAGGGTGGGAAAAAAAACAA
The DNA here is from genome assembly GCA_033576555.1 of Oophaga sylvatica. Taxonomy (NCBI): domain Eukaryota; kingdom Metazoa; phylum Chordata; class Amphibia; order Anura; family Dendrobatidae; genus Oophaga; species Oophaga sylvatica. Next base: position 311,407,184 of record JARQOD010000006.1, read on the forward strand.
AATAGGCAGAATCCCAACAACCTAGATAAAAGTGCAACAGGCGCCAAATACAAGTTAACTAGAACTTTAAACTACAGCCGCCTGCAGGACCCTACGTCCTAAAGCCGCAGCAGCGGAAGCACTGACGTCCACCTTATAAAACTTTATAAACGTGTGGAGCTGAGCTGCCGAGGCCCCTTGATGAAAGGCCCACGAGGAAGCCACAGCCCTCGTGGAGTGAGCTCGAATCTTAATCGGGCAAGGTTCGCTTTTAAGTCGGTAAGCCTCTAAAAAGGCCGACCGAAACCAACGAGCTATAGAGTCCTTGGAAGCTCGTTGACCACGCTGACGACCTGCTGGAATCACAGAGAGTTCCGACTTCCGAAAATTTTGAGTAATAAACAAATAGAACTTCAAAGCCCGCACCAAATCCAATTTGTGCAAGGCCCGTTCCTTCGCATTCCTCGGCTCCGGACAGAGCGAGGGCACCTTAGGTAGGAAGTCGCACCGTGTGCGAAGTACTACGCGATCCGGGTGAAACTCCAGGAAAGGAGGCAAGCAAGAAAGAGCCGCCAACTCAGAAAAACCTTTCTCAAAAAGGTAACCGCCACTAGAAAGGCAACCTTCCAAGATAGCAAAGAAAAGCTAGCAGAGTCCATAGGCTCAAAAGGCCCATGTTGAAGAGCTTCCAATACAAGATTGAGCCGCCAAGGCGACACAGGTGCCTCCGCGGCGGAAACTGACGGGTTACTCCGCGAAAAAAGGAACGTACGTCCCTACGCGAGGAGATAGCCTTCCGAAAAGCAAAAGCAGGGCAGAACCTGACCCTTCAGAGTGCTAACTGCCAAACCCTTGTCCAGCCCGTACTGCAAAAGGCCAACAAATTGGGAATGGAAAGAATCCTCGGGTTCCTTGAAGAACCCGAACACCACAAAAAGAAGGCTTCCCAAGACTTTGTGATAAATCCTAGTAGTAGCCGGACCTCTGGCAGCCCGCAAAGTGGCAATGACTTTGGCTGAAAAACCTTGAAGGTCAATATTTCGGTCTCAAGAGCCACGCCGTCAAACGCAGAGACCTCAGGTCCGGATGACGAACGGGCCCTTGGGTTAACAGGTCCGGACGAAGAGGAAATAGAAAAGGAGGCGCTGTCAGAAGCGACACCAGTGTCGAGAACCACGTTCTCCTTGGCCAATCTGGGGCTATCAACATAGCCGGGATTCTCTCCCGTCTGATCCGACACCACCCCAGAGGAAGTAAGGGTATTGGCAGGAACACATAGATTAGCTCGAATTGGTCCAACGGAGCCACCAGAGCATCCACCGTCACAGCCTTCGGGTCCTTGTACCTGGACATGAAAATCGGTAACTTGGCATTGAACCTGGATGCCATCAAATCCACTTGGGGAGTTCCCCAACGGGAGCACAGCAGTGCAAAAATCTCCGGATGAAGACTCCATTCTCCGGGATCCATCTTCTCGCGACTGAGAAAGTCTGCCGTGATTCTGAACTCCTGAAATGTGGATCGCAGAAAAGGCTGGCACTCTGGTCTCGGCCCATACCAGGATCCGAGGAACCTCCACCATGAGCCTGGAACTCCTTGTCCCGCCTAGATGGTCGATATACACGACCGCCGTCGCATTGTCTGTCTGCACTCGGACTGACAGACCGCTTAAAGGGACCGTCCAGTGTTGGAGGCAAAGGAAAATTGCCCTCAATTCCAGGATGTTGATCGGCAGGAGACTCCTCCGACGACAATACTCCCTGAATCCAGAGATCGTCCAGACACCTCCCCAGCCCGTCAGGCTGGCATCGGTGGTTATGACCGACCACCTCGGAGGGAGGAAAGACTTCCTCAGGGATAACGCTTCCGGACGTAACCACCATCCTAGAGACTCTCGCACCCTGTGGGAGATGTGCAATCCAGCGAAGTCTGCGATCGATCCCAACGGCTCAGAATGAGCCTTTGGAGGGCCCTGGGATGAAACTGCGTAAACGGAAGTGGCTCCATGGGCCACCATCAAACCCAGAAGGCGCATACACCCTCGAAGAGACATCGCTGTCGAAGACTTCATAACCTGTACATGTCGAAGGAGACATGCTTGCTTGTCTGGAGGCAGAGACACCACTGCTCGTACCGTGTCGAAATGCATCCCCAAAGAACAGGATTGACTGCGACGATTCCAGAGACGACTTCTCCCAACTGACCAGCCACCCGAAGTCCTCCAGGAGCTGAAGGGATAGATTGCAAGCAGTCACTGCCTCCTCCTTTTGAGGACGCCACAATCAAAAGGTCGTCCAGGTAGGGAAGAATCGAAACCCCCTGTCTTCGAAGAAATGCCATGAGAGGCGCCAGAAATTTTTGTAAAAACTCTGGGCGCTGAGACCAACCCGAATGGCAGAGCCACAAACTGGTAATGGTCCTGACCTATGGCAAAACGAAGGAAGCGTTGGTGGGCCCTTCCGATTGGGAAGTGCAAATAAGCGTCGCGAATGTCGATTGACACCAAAAAAGCGTTCTGCGACAGGGTCGCCAAAACGGAGCGAAACGACTCCATGCGGAATTTCCTGGCGTGGACATGCCGATTCAATCTTTTGAGATCCAGAATGGGCCGAAATTTGTCCTCTTTTTCGGGGACCACAAAGAGGTTAGAATAAAACCCTCTTCCCCGGCCCTCCGGCGGAACCGGCACCACCACACCTTTCTGCAGAAGGGAATCTACCTCCCGCAGCAGAGCGGCAAAAAAGCTCGGGCTCTGACGGAACGTGAGGTCGACAAAAAAAACTGTCTGGGGGTCGAGAAAGAGACTCTATGAAGTAGCCTGCCAACACAACCCGTGTCACCCAGGCGTCTGACATGCGGGAAGCCCAAGTCGGTTTGAATTGGAGTAAACGACCCCCCACTCGAGAGCGCTCGAGTGAGACCCAGGCGTCAGTCCGCCTTAGCGGGCTTTCTACCAGCTTCCCGCTTGTCTTAACGGAAGTTCTGTTTCCAGGATATGCGGAACTTCTGTTTCTTTTGCCTTTACCTTGGCAATCAGCTCCGTGAGGTCAGGTCCAAATAGCTGACCACCTTGCAAGCTAAAGATAGCAAACCCCGCTTGGAAACCGCGTCCCCGGTCCACTGTCTAAGCCACAGTGCTCTTCTGACTGTGACTGCCGAGGATTGCGCCCTGGATAGCAGTGATGCAGTATCCTCCAACAACTGGAAAAAGCCCATCTACCTCGATAGAGGAGATCCACCTTGCCACGCCGTCCGTAGACGGTCCAACCGGCTCAGGGAAACTTTACAAGCACACATGGATCCTTAATACTGAATCCATGATCCACGGCCTCGCAGATGGATTTTTCTGCCATCTACGTTTTTTGTCCAGCGGGTCCTGCAGACTCACCTTCCCCTTAACAGGAGGATTTTGCTAAGCTGTGATAAAGGGACATCCACTTCAGGAGAAGGATCCAATTATCATCAACTCCGTAGAACACGGATACGGTGTCTCAATTTTCTGGACACAGGCGCTCCTTCTCCACTGCCCCTATTAAGCTCATCCAGTGATGGTAAAGCTTGATTGATTGAAAGACATCCGGGCCGACTTACCAGGACGTCCAGATACCTCCTCCGGTAACTAACGCCTCCAATAAAAACCTCTTTATGGCCCAAAAGAGAGGCAGAGTGTCCCTGCCGATCCTCCTTGTCCGAATCGGACATTTTCGTTATGCGGGAAAGGAAGGCACCGGCTTGTGACGCTTCCTGACACTCAATAATAGAAAATCAGACAGGCCATCAATAGAAACTAGCGAGGGCCTCCATTCTGACACCACTGGAACCTCCGACCGCTGCGCTTGACGCCGTCCAGGTCTGCGTGTCATAATACGCGAGACTGATCCTGTAGCGGATCTGGTAGACGGTTGCACAGTATATGGCAGGTTAAACCTGTCAGTAACTAGAAAGTGTGGTTTCTTAAAGAAAAAACGAACGCTGAAGGGTTAAAGCTCTTAAGGAGAGAGCTACCCCAGCTATACCCCATTAAGAGTTAACCGCCTAAGAAGGGGTTAAAGTCGCAGACTCCCCACAACCTTAATAATGAAAAGGGTGTGCGAGCCCTAAGTGCCTCTTATAAGGCAGCAGCTACAGGACAGCTATGCCACACTTAACAAGAAACGTTCACAAGATCGCTACAAAATTGCGCTGTTTTGTAAATCGCAATGACTGCCAAAGTCATTAAGGGGATCGTTAACCGCTTATGCGTTGTTAATGAAATCGCCCAGATTGGCAGCTACTAGCGACATTAAAAATGGTTACACAAACGATCGCATAGTATGCGTCGTCGTTAGCAGGAACGTATTGTGGCAGTATTACTGTCGCAGACTCCCCACAACCTCTTTATTGAAAAGGTGTGCGAGCTTCCTTACGAGATAACAGCTGCAGGCAGCGCAGTCTGCCACCCATTTGTGCCTCAGAAAGGCGCCCGCGCTGTGGGGGTGAAGGGGTTAAGCTTCTGCCCTAGACGGGAAGAAGCGACTCACCCAGCTGGTCGCGGTGCAGCGCTGCCGAGAGGGGAGGAGAGCGATGTCCGAGGGAGCTTTCAGCCTGTCAGTAATGGCCGCCGCGCTGTGTCTCCGTGTGCTTCATGAGAGAAGCCGGAAAAGGAGACTGCCGTAAAGCGCGCGCTCAGAGCGGCGCGAAATTTAAATAAAAAAAGGCGCGCAGCTCCTCTCCTCCCCCGCTCCTATGTCCTGCAGGCATCCACCTGCGGACAAAAAACACACAGTCACCGCATGTATACTGTAACAGCGACTGCCGCAGCAGTCGCTGAAAACACTCAAACACATATTAAAATGTGGAGTACTCACCAGCCGAAAGCGCCACAGGGACCCCCAGGGGTTTCTGGCGCCATGCCCATGCTTCCCACCAGGGCGGGGAACGCAGTGACCCCTGCAGCGCGGTTTGCGTCCCCGCCAGGGAAGCCATCCTCATCCCCCCGGGCCGGCAGGGTTCTGCAGGGACCACCATATAGGGTAATACAGATCCGCCAAGGGAGAGGTTGGGGTCCAGCAGCGCTGAGACCCCTGAGACCTCTAGACCACATTAGGTGATCCAAGTCTCTTGTCCGATAAAAAATAATAAAATCTTCTGAGGAGCTGCTTCCAGCAGCGACTATCTTCTCTGACCTCAAATTGAAAACTGGAGAGCTGAGTAGGAGGAGCCCGAGCTGGAGGGGCCGGTCAACACTATTTTTAATCTGAGGTGTCTATCTCATCTGGGCTCCGCTACCCACTAGTAATGACTAGTGTGGCTCTCTTCCTTCCATCTGCTGCTGAAATATGAGATTCACTTTTTGTATTGAAGAACTGAAATAAATTAACTTTTTGATGATATTCAAATTTTGTGACAAGCACCCGTATATACACACTTTCTAATCATATCAATAGCATGTGCATAAGGGGGAAATTCATGTTTGTGTGTTTTTATCTGTGCTTAAGTGTGATTGTAGATATTGTATATATATTTTCTTTTGATTTTTTTAACTACTTCAGTGTGACATACAGGGTTAATTTTAAAGGTAATCATGGTATTTGTTTTACAAGCCCCTTTTTCTGGGGGACATGAACTATACAAATCCTCACTTTCCTAACGCTATCTGTCAAGACTAGGCGCAGTGAAAGCTCTAAACGCGAAAAGCCAGCGTTATTAGGCATTTTATACTCCTTTCTTCCTTTTTTATCCCATTAGTGACAACCGACCAGCAATATAAGTGACTAGAATCCCCCAACGGGTGACAATCGTGTAGCGGTCAGCTGTACACTATATAGCTGCACAGTGCTGGCACAGACTCTAGTCATTTAACCCCTTAAACGCTGTTAATCGTGACTATGGCATCTAGATGTTTAAGTGTCTTCCTCTTTAACCTCATTGGCACCTGAGATCTTGATAGTGTGGTCATGATGTTTGATAACGGCTCTTGAGTCTGCTGGCTATGGCCTCTTTCACACATCCGTCTTTTTGTTATCAGGCATGATCCGTCCTATGCCTGAAGGGACGGATCCGGCGCTGAAACAAAAACTGATGCAACGGATCTGGTTTTTTGCTGGATCCGACCTGAACTTTTGAACCCACAAAAAGAGGGTTTCTGATGCCCGGAGACACTGGAAAATGTAGTAGTAGCAGTAGTACTAGTACTATTAGTAGTAGACCTCGATTTCCAGAATCCGGATCAGACTTTTGCCGGATTGCACAAAAGTCTGATCCGGTTCCATTGAATTCTATTGTTTGCGGCTGCCTGATGCGCCGCTTCAGGCACATCAGGCAGCTCCGGCAAAAAAAAAAAAAAAAATATGTTACATGCTGCGTTGTGTCCGGCCGCCAGAATGTACATTTCCACCGGATCCGGACAAAAACGGATACAACGCACTGACATCAGGCGCCATGCGGCGCTAATGAAAGTCAATGCAAAAAAACCCGCATCCGGCATTACATTTCGCCGGATGCGGTTGAACAAAAAAATGCCGGAGGGCGCCGTCAGGCGCACAACGGATGTGTGAAAGAGGCCTATAGCGGCATGTTAAAAAGTTTTCAAAATTTAGCTGGTAAAAATAAACTTTCATTCCTGTCACGCCAATCTGCATTAATCCATGAAAAGCATCTGAAGGGTTAATGAACTACCTAAAAGCAATTTTGATGCCATTTTAACAAACTGCTCCAATATTCAGTTTTGAGAGTTTCCAATATATAGGACCCCCAAAATCACTTAAAAACTGAATAGGTCCCTATAAAAATAAAAGTTTTGTACATTTCCTTGAAAAAAAAAAAGCTTCAGTATAAGGCTGCTATGTGGTTCAGTATTAAATGCCTTTGCAAAGTCCAGATAAATCACATCAGCCGCATTACTATCATCCATATTTACACTCACCTCCTCATAGAAACCTACTACCTCTCTTTCATTTCATGAATCCATGCTGGTTGTAATTTATTATATTATAGTCTGCAATACATCTCTGCAGATTATCTCTTATGATACCCTCAAAACCTTTGCACACTACTGATGTCAGACTTACCGGATGGTAGTTACTTGGATCCACCTTCGTACATTTCTTAAATATTGGTACCACATTAGCCATCCTTCACTCCTGTGGCACCAACCACTGCTACAAGAGAGCTTAAGATTATGAGATACAGCGCTCTGTCAATTACTGAGCTCAATTCCCTCAGTATCCGTGGATGAATGCCATCTGGGACGGGGAATTTGTAAATGTTTAATTTGCTCAAACATAGGTGTACTACTTTTTGTTAACATGGATGAAAAGTGCCTGTTTAATATTTCAGCCTTTTCTTTGTCCTCTATAATTATCTTGATAATATCGTCTTTTAAGGGGTCTATACCATCTTTCAGCAGCAGAAAGGAAGGAAAGGAGACACACTAGTCATAACTAGTGGGTAGGCGGAGCCCAGATGGGATAGACACCTCAGATTAAAAAGAGTGTTGACCGGCCCCTCCAGCTCGGGCTCCTCCTACTCAGCTCTCCAGTTTTCAATTTGAGGTCTCAGAGGATAGTCGCTGCTGGAAGCAGCTCCTCAGAAGATTTTTTATTTTTTATCGGACAAGAGACTTGGATCACCAAATGTGGTCTAGAGGTCTCAGGGGTCTCAGCGCTGCTGGACCCCAACCTCTCCCTTGGCGGATCTGTATTACCCTATATGGTGGTCCCTGCAGAACCCTGCCGGCCCGGGGGGATGAGGATGGCTTCCCTGGCGGGGACGCAAACCGCGCTGCAGGGGTCACTGCGATCCCCGCCCTGGGGGGAAGCATGGGCAAGCGCCAGAAACCCCTGGGGGTCCCTGTGGCGCTCGGCGGGGTGAGTACTCCACATTTTTTATAATGTGTATGAGTGATTCAGCGGCTGCTGCGGCAGCCGCTGTTACAGTATATGTGGTGACTGTTGTATTTTTGTCCGTAGGTGGATGCCTGCAGGACGGGGATTGCGGGACCGGAGAATGGAGGAGTCCCGCGCTTTTTTTGAAGGCGGGGGCGTGGCTTCACGCTTCCAGGGCAGGAAGCGCTCACTGAGCGCGATTTTCCTCTGCTTTCTCTTCCGGCTGCCTCCTCAGTGCGGCGTCCATTGCAGCGCTCCGGGCTCCTCACTCTCCGTTCCTCCCGCACAAGAATAAAGAAGACAGCACCGCAAAGTTTCTGTGAGTCGCTTCTGCCTATCAGGGCAGAAGCTTAAAGACTTCTCTTCCCCGCAGCGCAGGGCACTGGTCTGCCACACTGAACGTCGCTAAGTTCAGGTTAGCGACGCTTTTTAAGTCGCATGAGTTTACAGACAATGCGACGGCGGTCGCATATATCAATCACCAAGGCGGGACAAGGAGTTCCAGGCTCATGGTGGAGGTATCTCGGATCTTGATATGGGCAGAGACCAGAGTTCCAGCCATCTCTGCGATCCACATTCCAGGAGTTCAGAATATCACGGCGGACTTTCTAAGTCGCGAGAAGATGGATCCCGGAGAATGGAGTCTTCATCCGGAAAGTTTTGCACTGCTGTGCTCCCGTTGGGGAACTCCCCAAGTGGATCTGATGGCATCCAGGTTCAATGCCAAGTTACCGACATTCATGTCCAGGTACAAGGATCCGAAGGCTGTAGCGGTGGATGCTCTAGTGGCTCCGTTGGACCAATTCACACTAATGTATGTGTTCCCGCCGTTTTCTATGCTACCTCTGGTACTCCGTCGGATCAGACTAGAGAGAATCTCGGCTATAGTGATAGCCCCAGATTGGCCAAGGAGAACGTGGTTCTCGACACTGGTGTCACTCCTGGCGGCACCGCCATTTCCACTCCCTCTTCGCCCGGACCTGTTAACCCAAGGGCCCGTTCGTCGTCCGGACCTGAAGTCTCTGCGTTTGACGGCGTGGCTCTTGAGACCGAAATATTGACCCGTCGAGGTTTTTCAGCCGAAGTCATTGCAACTTTGCGAGCGGCCAGAGGTCCGGCTACTACTAGAATTTACCACAAGACTTGGGAAGCCTTCTTTTCGTGGTGTTCGGGTTCTTCAAGGAACCCGAGGATTTTTTCCATTCCCAATTTGTTGGCCTTCCTGCAATTCGGGCTGGACAAAGGTTTGGCAGTAAGCACCCTGAGGGGTCAGGTTTCTGCTCTGTCCTTGCTGTTCCGAAAGGCTGTCGCCTCGCGTAGGGACGTACGTTCCTTTTTTCGCGGAGTAACCCGCCAGTTTCCACCGCGGAAGGCGCCTGTGTCTCCTTGGCGTCTCAACCTTGTTTTGGAGGCTCTTCAACATGGACCTTTTGAGCCTATGGACTCTGTTAGTCTTTCTTTGCTCTCTTGGAAGGTTGCCTTCCTAGTGGCGGTCACTTCTTTGAGAAGGGTTTCTGAGTTGGCGGCTCTTTCTTGCTCGCCTCCCTTCCTGGAGTTTCACCCGGATCGTGTAGTGCTACGCACACGGAGCGACTTCCTACCTAAGGTGGTGTCGCAATTTCATGTTAACCAGGATATTGTGTTGCCCTCTCTTTGTCCGAGGCCAAGGAATGCGAAGGAACGGGCCTTGCACGCATTGGATTTGGTGCGGGCTTTGAAGTTTTATTTGACTGTTACTCAAGGTTTTCGGAAGTCGGACTATCTGTTTGTGATTCCAGCAGGTCGTCGACGTGGTCAACGAGCTTCCAAGGACACTATAGCTCGTTGGATTCGGTCGGCCATTTTGGAAGCTTACCGACTTAAGGGCGAACCTTGCCCGATTAAGGTTCGAGCTCACTCCACGAGGGCTGTGGGCTCATCATGGGCCTTCCATCAAGGGGCCTCGGCAGCTCAGCTCTGCCGGGCGGCTACCTGGCGCTCTGTCCACACTTTTACAAAATTTTATAAGGTGGACGTTAGTGCTTCCGCTGATGCAGCCTTGGGACGTAGGGTCCTACAGGCGGCGGTAGTTTAAAGTTCTCGTTAACTTGTGTTCTAGCGCTAGTTGCGCAGTTTATTAGGTTGATGGGTTCTGCCTTTTCTGTTTTTTTCCCACCCTTTATTTTTTTGGACTGCTTTGGGATGTCCCACTAGTTATGACTAGTGTGTCTCCTTTCCTTCCGTTCTGCTGCTGAAAGACGGATTTTGGTAAGAACTTACCTGTAAAATCCTTTTCAGCGAAGGAAGGAAAGGAGACACAGCTCCCTCCCTTGGCAGAAGTGTGTTGTTGTATTTACAGATGCGGCGTGACCCTTCTCTGATAGTGATTATCTGGGCTGAGGTCGACGCGTTCCAGCATTGCCAGCTCATCGCAGTGGTCAGGTCCAGTGAGTAGTACCTGGAACTGTGTGGTTTTTACCTAAATGCATGCATAACCTGTATTTTTGTGTTTTTGTCTCTGAAGTCCTTCAGAAGGGGTTATGTTGCTCCGCTGGTGATATTGCTCTTCCTTAAGCTTGTGTACAACTGGAGAGCTGAGTAGGAGGAGCCCGAGCTGGAGGGGCCGGTCAACACTCTTTTTAATCTGAGGTGTCTATCCCATCTGGGCTCTGCCTACCCACTAGTTATGACTAGTGTGTCTCCTTTCCTTCCTTCGCTGAAAAGGATTTTACAGGTAAGTTCTTACCAAAATCCGTCTTTTTTTTTTTTTTTTTCTTTTTGACATAGATTTATTTATAAAAAAATTTGGGGATTTATTTTTAATGTCACTGACAATTTGTTTCTCTGTGGATAACTTTGCTTGCTTGATTACTTTTTTTTAACACTTCTTATTTAGATCTTTATACAACTAAATTGAACAATTTAGGTAGCAAACTTGGAGAACCCAGATCTGTGTCTGGCTCCTATTGACAATACACACTAGCTGATTATCCCAGGGCCTGTAGACTGGGTTTAGAGAGATCTTCTTTAAAATCATCCCCTTTCTAGTAATAAAAAAAAAAAAAAATAAATAAAGAATTTCACATTTTCATTCCCTCAAGTAAATCAAGTTCACAAACGAGAGGAAAGATGTACTGAAATTATTAATAAATTTTATTCAGACAAGCAGATAAACTTGTATTACAACGGAGCTTTAAACAGCATGATTAAAGACTGCAATACTCTGAGTACAACAGATATGTACAATTATATGAAGACCAATAGTTAGGCACCTCATAGCTGATCAAGTTAAAAAAAAAACAAACAAACAAACCAAAACCTGACTTGAAGCACATGAATCAACACATATCCTTCAGGTCATGACCAGCATGAAAACAAATTAGAATAGAGGTACTTAACAGCAATGTTGCCTGCCTATAAGTACAGCAATATGCTGCATTTAAGAATTAAAATCAGTATCTAATGTAGTGTTAGCACTGAGCCCTTAAGAAAGAAAAAAAAGGGTTTACTCCCCTTTATTTCTCAGTTAACACACATCTCAAGAAGGAAACTATTCACACATTAAGAAAATGATGGAGGAAACATGTAATAAAAAACCCATTGCCCCTAATACTGGAAATTCTCTACATTAATTTGGAACAGATTAATAGAAGTCACTGGATTATGGCCCATGGATACATAACCGTGCTATTGGATATGGCAAGCCACATTAGTAGCCATTCATAATGACGAATGGCACATTATGGCACAGTACATATATGCAAGCACTTTAGTACCAGCTCCAGCAGTGAAAGACTTAATAAGTGAACCTTCTGAATGATGACAACCTAGTATGTCCTCACAGATAGAAAGTTACTCATCAGCAAGTTCAAGTTTCTTGACATCTCAGGAAGACAGAAGACTTAAGGCTTTGGTGGCAATCCTCTGAGTTTATAGTTACTCTTCCCTCCTAAAGTAGAATAGGAAAAACAATACAGAAAAGGCCAATAATGTGGTCACAGGCTTGAGTTGAACCTTTCTTGGAAATTAATGCCTATTAGTAGGTGGAAGAAGCAGTGCTCATTGCATCCTCTGCAAGTTTGGTGCTAGCCGGGTGTTATACTGGCAAAATACTTGACATCATTATCATAATCCATCTGTAAAGCCACAATCGTCTGCTCCACAGCTTCTTGGTGAGAGCTGGCAGAGGTTAAGAAATACTCTGGGGATAGAAAAAAAAAATGATATGCATTACATTACAAAGAAGCTGCCCGAATTGGCAACAATTACCCAATACCAATATTAGAAAATATTATACACAGTGGGTAACCCATATGCATCCACATTAAAGTGTAAATTCCTCTTTACCACCAACTTTTGATTTTCTAGATAATCAAACATGGGGATGAAATTTACCCAAACCCCTTGGAGGCTAGATATTCGTTAACAAACCTCTATTGTATGATTTTAGTTATTTTTTTAACCAATGAGAAGTAAATAAGTGAGTGATCCAATAAGCTCTTTAATATCTGGACGATGACCATACCTGCATATCCAGAGACACGTGCACATTTACTGCAGATTTGTTAATAGGCTCAGTGTGGGCAGGTGAACTACAAATATTACCACATCTAGTTTTCTAAGTTTGATTATTATTATTCATTTTTATAGCGCCATTTATTCCATGGTGCTTTACATGTGAGAGGGGGCGAGTATAGACAAGTACAATGAATATGAGCAGTACAGGACACACATAAGTACAGAAGGAGAGAGGACCCTGCCCGCGAAGGCTCACAATCTATAGGGATTATCAAAAAGAAACGTGCACAAGGTTAAGGCAGGGTTATTTCCTGTACAGGTTCTACTATCATGATAAAAGCAGTTTTTACGAGCCTGCAATGCACTAAAAAAAATGGTTGCATTAAGAAAGGACATGAGATTTCAGACACCCCAATATTAAAAGCATGTGACTTACATAACCACACATGGCTGCGGTCAATAAAGGGTCACTATCAATGTGGGAAGTGTATTGTCTGTATATTTGAAGTGGAAAAATCTTTAGAGGGACAAAGTTGAAGAGAGATTTTGTGATCCTGGACTTCATTAACTGTCGAACACAGCGTAGTGTACAAGGCGACTTTTCATTGCGGAGTCGAATATATAGGAAAAACAAAGCAAGAGCTCAGATGAAGAATCGGGGAACACCTTGGAGATATAGAGCACCAGAGGGACACCCCACCATCTAGATATATTAGTGAAGTTAATGGAGTGAATATAACAGTAATGAGGTTCATGGGCATCAAAAAAGTTGCAAAACCATGGAGAGGTGGGGATTGGGATCAACTGATCCTTCAAAATGAGGAAAAGTGGATATATCACCTCAACAATGTCACTACACAGTCTTTGTTATCTGATTCCGATACTTGTTATCTGATTCCGATACTTGTCCTCTGCCCTTATTCTGTATTCTAGTCATAGCCCCCTCCCCCCCTTTCTAAATAACAGTACCGTATATATTCTGACCAACTAACTAATGAGCAATACATTTTTGGATGCTGTGTAACTTCGATATTCACCCTCTGCTCCTACTCTACATATTCACACCCCATTGGTACATATTAGATCTGTTGACGTCAATTAACATATCTTTGTTGATAATTAGTTTCTGATATCAATTAACCCCTCAACTGTTAATTACCTTATAACAATAAAGTGCCAAAAATTCCTTGATTGTAAATGTGGCCACTTTTTTTTTTTAATCTGTGTATACATTTCAGGAACATACTTTTGTAAACTAATACATAGTCCTGTTTCAATATTGTTTCCATCTGTACTTACTATTCAGCAATAATAAAATAAGTCACTAATCAATCGACGCCATTTTATTGTAGAGAAAGGTGATATTTACCTTTGAATGATAGAGAGGTCAAAAGATCTCATTTACATGGACGGATTTGCGTTCACCATGAGTTCCATTCACGCCTTTGTTAACAGTAGAATGAATCTGCTGGTTTAACATTTCAAAGAGGTGCCAGTGACCTCAAGTCTCTAGATTCTGGAGGAGATGTATAGCCTAAAGGCGCTGTCACACTTAAGGGTATGCCACACTAAACAATATCGCTAACGGGATCGCTAAAAAACGTCACTATTTAGCGATCCCGTTAGCGATATTGTTCAGTGCGGCAGCTTCCAGCGACGAGCTTCCTGCTGTGATCTCGCTCGTCGCTGGAATCGTTCCGGACCCTATTTCATCGCTGGCGCTCCCGCTGGGTAAGTATCTAATCGCTGTGTGGCACCTTTTCTTAGCGATTTAGCGGTACTTTTGTACCGCTAAAGTCGTTAAGAAGATCGCTAACGGCGATAGCGTCGTTAACTATATCGCTAAATGTGGCCGCATTTAGCGATATAGAAACAATCCCGCTAGCGATCTCATTAGTATGCAACGCTAACGAGATCGCTAGCGGGATAGCTTAGTGTGGCAGTACCTTTAGCGATCGTACCAGCGATCACGACAACGACACGACCTGGCGAGATCGCTATGTGGTCGCTAGTTAGCTTCCAAACACATCTCATCAGCGATCTGTATAACGACCTCTGCGGTCGTTGGGAAAACCTAGTCCCACCTGCGACGCTGGTGAAGTCGTTCATAAAGGGTGTCACACTCAGCGATTCAGGCTCACCAGCGGGACACCAACGACCAAAAAAACGGCTCAGAACGTTCATAAGCGATCAGCGACATCTCAGCAGGGGCCACATCGCTGCTACATGTCACACACAGCTAAGTCGATAACGAGATCGCTACTGCATCATAAATGGTGACGCATTAGCGATCTCGTTAGCGATCTCGCTTAGTGTGACAGTACCTTAAGGGCCCCGTCACACTCTTCAATGTCCCAGCGATCCCACCAAGGATACGACATGGATGGGATCACTGGGACATCGTTAGCTGATAGCTGGTGAGCTGTCACATGGGCAGACTAGCCAGCGATCAGGACCAGCGAGCACGCTGGTATCCAGGGTACACATCGCCGCTCTTAGTTATCCAATGTTACCCTAGATACCAGCTCCGAGCTTCTGCTGTTTGCGCTGGGAGCTGGTATCCAGTGTACACATCGGGTTACTAAGCGATGTGCCGCGCTTAGTTACCAGATATGTACCCTGGATACCAGTTCCCAGCTTCTGCTGTGCGCGCTGGGAGATCGCTGATCTCCCGCTATCATAGGCAGCGATGCGCGCTGGGAAACCAATGATGAAAAAATGGTCCAGGACATTAAACGACGATCAGCGATACCCAGCAGGGGGGAGGGGGGGGTCGGTCGTCGCCGCGTGTCACACTAAGCGAGATCGCTGGCTAGGTCGCTGTTGCGTCACAAAAGACGGATTTTGGTAAGAACTTACCTGTAAAATCCTTTTCAGCGAAGGAAGGAAGAGAGACACACTAGTCATTACTAGTGGGTAGGCGGAGCCCAGATAGGATTGACAACTCAGATTAAAAAGAGTGTTGACCGGCCCCTCCAGCTCGGGCTCCTCCTACTCCAGCTTCTCCAGTCGTACCAAGCTAAGAAAGAGCAAATATCACCAGCGGAGCAACATAACCCCTTCTGAAGGATTTCAGAGAAAAGACAGGAATACAGGTTATGCATGCAACAGGAAGAAACCACACAGTTCCAGGTACTACTCACTGGACCTGACCACTGCGATGAGCTGGCGATGCTGGAACAGAGCCTTAGCGCGCCGACCTCAGCCCAGATAATCGCTATCAGAGAAGGGTCACGCCGCATCTGAAAACATCAACACACTTCTGCCATGGGAGGGAGCTGTGTCTCTCTTCCTTCCTTCGCTGAAAAGGATTTTACAGGTAAGTTCTTACCAAAATCCGTCTTTCAGCAGCAGATGGAAGGAAGAGAGCCACACTAGTCATTACTAGTGGGATGTCCCAAAGCAGTCTAAAAATTAAGGGTGGGAAAAAAACCAAAATAGGCAGAATCCCAACAACCTAGATAAAAGCGCAACAGGCGCCAAATACAAGTTAACTAGAACTTTAAACTACGGCCGCCTGCAGGACCCTACGTCCTAAGGCCGCATCAGCGGAAGCACTGACGTCCACCTTATAAAACTTTGTAAACGTGTGGACGGAGCGCCAAGTCGCCGCTCGGCAGAGCTGAGCTGCCGAGGCCCCTTTATGAAAGGCCCACGATGAAGCCACAGCCCTCGTGGAGTGAGCTCGAATCTTAATCGGGCAAAGTTCGCCTTTAAGTCGGTAAGCCTCCAAAATGGCCGACCGAATCCAACGAGCTATAGAGTCCTTGGAAGCTCGTTGACCACGTCGACGACCAGCTGGAATCACAAAAAGAGAGTCTGACTTCCGAAAACCTTGGGTAACAGACAAATAGAACTTCAAGGCCCGCACTAAATCCAATGTGTGCAAAGCCCGTTCCTTTGCATTCCTCGGGCCCGGACAAAGCGAGGGCAACACAATATCCTGGTTAACATGAAATTGCGACACCACCTTAGGTAGAAAGTCGCCCCGTGTGCGAAGCACTACTCGATCCGGGTAAAACTCCAGGAAGGGAGGCGAGCAGGAAAGAGCCGCCAATTCAGAAACTCTTCTCAAAGAGGTGACCGCCACTAGGAAGGCAACCTTCCAAGAAAGTAAAGAAAGGCTAGTAGAGCCCATAGGCTCAAAAGGCCCATGCTGAAGAGCCTCCAAGACAAGGTTGAGCCGCCAAGGAGACACAGGCGCCTTCCGCGGCGGAAACTGACGGGTTACTCCGCGAAAAAAGGAACGTACGTCCCTACGCGAGGCGATAGCCTTCCGAAACAGCAAGGACAGAGCAGAAACCTGACCCTTCAGAGTGCTCACTGCCAAACCCTTGTCCAGCCCGTACTGCAGAAAAGCCAGCAAATTGGGAATGGAAAAAATCCTCGGGTTCCTTGAAGAACCCGAACACCACAAGAAGAAGGCTTCCCAAGTCTTGTGATAAATCTTAGTAGTAGCCGGACCTCTGGCAGCTCGCAGAGTGGCAATGACTTCGGCTGAAAAACCTCTACGGGTCAATATTTCGGTCTCAAGAGCCACGCCGTCAAACGCAGAGACTTCAAGTCCGGATGACGAACGGGTCCCTGGGTTAACAGATCCGGGCAAAGAGGAAGTGGGAATGGAGGTGCCGCCAAAAGCGACACCAGTGTCGAAAACCACGTCCTCCTTGGCCAATCTGGGGCTATCAACATAGCCGGGATTCTCTCCAGTCTGATCCGACGCAGCACCAGAGGAAGTAAAGATATCGGCGGGAACACAGATTAGCTCGAATTGGTCCCACGGAGCCACCAGAGCATCCACCGCCACAGCCTTCGGGTCCTTGTACCTGGACATGAAGGTCGGTAACTTGGCATTGAACCTGGATGCCATCAAATCCACTTGGGGAGTTCCCCAACGGGAGCACAGCAGTGCAAAAATTTCCGGATGAAGACTCCATTCTCCGGGATCCATCTTCTTGCGACTGAGGAAGTCCGCCGTGATATTCTGAACCCCTGGAATGTGGATTGCAGAGATGGCTGGCACTCTGGTCTCGGCCCAAATCAGGATCCGAGACACCTCCACCATGAGCCTGGAACTCCTCGTCCCACCTTGGTGGTTGATATATGCGACCGCCGTCGCGTTGTCTGTCTGCACTCGGACTGGTAGACCGCTCAAAGGGACCGTCCAGTGTTGGAGGCAAAGGAAAATTGCCCTCAATTCCAGGATGTTGATCGGTAGAACAGACTCTTCCGATGACCATACTCCCTGAATCCAGAGATCGTTCCAGACACCACCCCAGCCCGTCAGGCTGGCATCGGTGGTTATGACCGACCACCTCGGAGGGAGGAAAGACTTCCCCAGGGCTAACGCTCCTGGACGTAACCACCATCCTAGAGATTCCTGCACCCTGCGAGAGATGATGACACTGCAATCCAGTGAAGCCTGCGATCGATCCCAACGACTCAGAATGAGCCTTTGGAGGGCCCTGGAATGAAACTGGGCAAACGGAATTGCTTCCATGGACGCCACCATCAAACCCAGAAGGCGCATACACTTCCGAAGGGACATCGCTGTCGAAGACTTCATAATCTGTACATGTCGGAGGAGACATGCCCGCTTGTCTGGAGGTAGGGACACCACTGCCCGTACCGTGCCGAAATGCATCCCCAAAAACAGGATTGACTGCGACGGTTCCAGAGACGACTTCTCCCAATTGACCAGCCACCCGAAGTCCTCCAGGAGCTGAAGGGATAGAATGCGAGCAGTCACCGCCTCCTTCTTTGAGGACGCCACAATCAAAAGGTCGTCCAGATAGGGTAGAATCGAAACCCCCTGTCTTCGAAGAAATGCCATGAAAGGCACCAGAATTTTTGTAGAAACTCTGAGCGCTGAGGCCAACCCGAATGGCAGAGCCACCAACTGATAATGGTCCTGACCTATGGCAAAACGAAGGAAGCGTTGGCGGGCCCTTCCGATTGGAAAGTGCAAATAAGCGTCGCGAATGACGATTGACACCAAAAGTCGTTCTGCGACAGGGCCGCCACAATGGAGCGAAACGACTCCATGCGGAATTTCCGGGCGTGGACATGCCGATTCTATCTTTTAAGATCCAGAATGGGCCGAAATATGTCCTCTTTTTTGAGGACCACAAAGAGGTTAAAAAAAAAAAAAATAACCCTCTTCCCTGGCCTTCCGGCGGAACCGGCACCACCACACCTTTCTGCAGAAGGGAATCTACCTCCCGCAGTAGAGGCGAGGTTGACAAAAAAATTGTCTGGGGGTCGAGAAAAAAACTCTATGAAGTAGCCTGCCAACACAACCTGTGTCACCCAGGCGTCCGACACGCGGGAAGCCCAAGTCGGTTTGAATTGGAGTAAACGACCCCCCACTCAAGAGCGCTCAAGTGAGACCCAGGCGTCAGTCCGCCTTAGCGGCTTTTTGCCAGCTTCCCGTTTGTCTTAACGGAAGTTCTGTTTCCAGGGTATGCGGAATTTCTGAGAATTCCCTTTTTTTTTTAAAAAAAGAGAGAGAGTGGACCGAAAGGACCGCCGACAACTACCGGCACTAGTCCTGCCAGACGCAGAGGTCACAGCTCTGCGCTGCGGTAAAGCTGTTTCTTTTGCCTTGGCAATCAGCTCCGTGAGGTCAGATCCAAATAGCTGACCACCTTGTAAACTAAAGATAGCAAACCCTGCTTGGAGACCGCGTCCCCATGTCCAAGCCACAGTGCTCTTCTGACTGTGACTGCCGAGGATTGCGCCCTGGATAGCAGTGACGCAGTATCCTCCAACAACTTGAAAAGCCCATCTACCTTGATAGAGGGGATCCACCTTGCCACGCCGTCCGTACACGGTCCAACCGGCTCAGGGAAACTTTACAAGCACACATGGATCCTTAATAACTGAATCCATGACCCGCGGTCTCGCAGATGGATATTGCTGCCATCTCCGTTTTTCTGTCCAGCAGATCCTGCAGACTCGCCTTCCCTTTAACAGGAAGATTTGCTAAGCTGGGATAAAGGGACATCCACTTCAGGAGAAGGGATCCAATTATCAATCAACTCCGTCGAACACGGATACAGTGTCTCAAAAGACCGTGTCCCTTGAAAACGTTTATCTGGACACAGGCGTTCCTTGTCCCATTAAGCTCATCCAGAGCTGGCAATGCCGAACGCAACTTACTGTACTCCTGGTACATCCGGGTCGACTTACCAGGACGTCTAGTTACCTCATCTGGTAACTGTAACGCCCTCATGGACCAATAAAAGTCTCTGTACGGCCCAAAAGAGAGGCAGAGTGTCCCTGCCGATCCTCCTTGTCTGAATCGGACATCTTCGTTACGCGGGAAGGAAGGCACCGGTTCGTGTCGCTTCCTTGAGAGGATCTAGCTGACATCTAATAACCTAGAAGGTCAGACAGGCCATCAATAGAAACTAGCGAGGGCCTCCATTTTGACACCGCTGGAACCTCCGACCGCTGCGCATGACGCCGTCAGTGAGACTGATTCTGTAGCGGATCTGGGAGACGGTCTCTGACATGTCCTTGCACAGTATATGGCAGGTTAAACTGTCAGTAACTAGAACAGTGTGTTTCTTAAAGAAAAAACAAACGCTGAAGGGTTAGAGCTCTTAAAGAGAGAGCTACCCCAGCTGTCCCTCATTAGGAGTTAACCGCCTAAGAAGGGGTTAAAGTAGCAGTGATAATGAAAAGGGTGTGCGAACCCCAAGTGCCTCTTATAAGGCCGCAGCTGCAGGACAGCTATGCCACACTTAACAGAAAAAACGTTCATCGCTAAAAAATTGCGCTGTTTTGTATATCGCAATGACCGCCAAAATTGTTAAGGAGATCAGTAAGCGCTCCAGAATGGCAGCTACTAGCGACATTAAAAGCGTATAGTGGCAGTAACTTCACTGTCGCAGGCTCCCCACAACCTCTTTATTATTATTGAAAAGAGTGTGCGAGCCCCCTTAAGGGATAACAGTCGCAGGACAGTGCAATCTGTCACTCATTAGTGCCTCAGAAGGCGCCCGCGCTGTGGGGGTGAAGGGGTTAAGCTTCTGCCCGCGGGCTAGAAGCGACTCACCCAGCTGGCCACAGTGTAACATCTTGCCGGGAGGGGAGGAGGGAGAAGAGCCAGAAGAAGCTTTCAGCCTCCTTCTTTAATGGCCGCCGCGCTGTGTCTCCGTGTGCTCCATGAGAGGAGCCGAAAATGGAGACTGCCGTAAAGCGCGCGCTCAGAGCGGCGTGAAAATTCAAATAAAAAAGCGCGCAATCCTCTCTCCCGTCCTATGTCCTGCAGGCATCAACCTGCGGACAAAAAATACTAGTCACCGGCATGTATACTGTAACAGCGACTGCCGCAGCAGTCGCTGAATCACTCACACACATTAATAAAAATGTGGAGTACTCACCAGCCGAGCGCCACAGGGACCCCCAGGGGTTTGTGACGCTATGCCCATCATTTCCCCCCAGGGCGGGGAACGCAGTGACCCCCTATGTGCGGTTTGTGTCCCCGCCAGGGAAGCAATCCTCACCCCCCCGGGCCGGCATGATTCTGCAGGGACCACCATCAGGGTAATTACAGATCCGCCAAGGGAGAGGTTGGGGTCCAGCAGCGCTGAGACCCCTGAGACCTCTAGACCACTTCTGGTGATCCAAGTCTCTTGTCCGTATAAAAAATAATAAAATCTTCCGAGGAGCTGCTTCCAGCAGCGACCATCCTCTGGGACCTCAAATTTCAGACTGGAGAAGCAGGAGTAGGAGGAGCCCGAGCTGGAGGGGCCGGTCAACACTCTTTTTAATCTGAGGTGTCAATCCTATCTGGGCTCCGCCTACCCACTAGTAATGACTAGTGTGTCTCCTTTCCTTCCATCTGCAGCTGAAATTGGTGACGCTTCAGCGATCTCGCTTAGTGTGACGGGGGCTTAATTGTGATCGCAAGTGACGCTGCTTGAATAGGTAATCTGCACATCTGTGAAGCGCGCCACATGACAGGAAGGGATGCTGGGAGTGTAGGGGGTCTAACCTAGTGGAACGCATTTGCATCTTAAACTACAGGAAATTATGTAGATAGCAATGCATGGAGCAAAGGAGGGCGTATAACTAGACGCCAGGGATTGGCTCACTGTGGTGATCCTCAATTCAAGCGTGCATTCCAATACACAGGATGCCGCACACATGGCATCTATAGGGCGCACATGAAAACGTAATTAGAGATTTGTTTCTGCACATATTTGTTGTGTGTTTATGTAATTGACATTTTTTATATTAGGGCATCTTGAATTTTAATACTTTTAAGTAAAATAAGTTAGGTTTATCCGCTTTTTTTGCTTTATACTCTCGACACATAGCGAAACATTGTATTGTATTTGGGATTGACAATTTGACTCCCCCCAGATTTTGCTTTATTTCCATTATGTGATGACATGCCACAATTTGCATTATTGCAAGGTCTTCGCTCACCTTTCTCTAACAGTGTTTGCTTTAAGGTTTTTGCAAGGAGGACTCTGACATTTGGTACTCTATCAGACGCAAGCTGCAGTAGATGAGGCATTAAATGCATAGCAAATTGCTCCATAGGAAGACAGTCATCTTCAATGAGAGCCTGTTGAGACAAACATGACAATTACAGTACAAGACATTATATTAACAGAAGAAAATACTTGGATCACAAGCATCTCATCTGTCTATATCCCATTTTGTCACAACATAAAAAAAGTGAAATACTATAAAAAGATATACAGCTGAGTAAGTGAAAGAGCAAAAGCAGCAGTAAATGATTATGCCAAATGATTTATCATAATTGCCAATCTGCCTAATGTTGTGTGTGTCTCCTTTGTGTGGACAAAACTGTTCTAACTTGTCAGAGCATGAACCCCACAAGACCAAAGGATTCCCCCAGCCTCGCACTCCTCCGGCTTGTCTTTTACCTATAGCGCACCTCTCTCCTAGGTAAGTGATGTACACACATTTATCGACCACACAATATAAAATGTCATCTATCACAGCAGACCATCTTTCATTGTTCTATGGTCCAGTTCGGCGGCTTAGAAGCTTCTTTCTAGCATAGTCTACATAACTAGCGATTTGGGCTATAGAATCGCTTATATAGTTACTGAGACACGACAACCTTCATTCCCCATGTAAAATAATGACCAATGGGAGTCCATATCCTAATATCTGCAAACTCCGTGCAAGCCACAAGACTTGCTGCTTTCGAGATGCTAGGACCAAACCCTGTAGCCATCATAAATTAACCCAATGTCACTCAGCCACACATGCCATTTTTTCCCACTTTCCAACACATTAACTTCATGAACTGACAAGTCACTTGTTGTTTACTATGGCACCTTTCGAGGGCTGTCCATGTTTTCTGTAGCATACCACATTTAATGAGATGTGAACTAACCTGGCATATGAACACAAATGATTGTCGTCCTGACCATTTTGAGCTCCTGCAGAACTGCTCCACAAGCTTATTCATGAGGTCCAAGGCCAAGGTTGGGGTGGGAGCCAAGTACAACTTCTTTACCATCTCGCTAACCTGAAAAGTGAGCCATTTATAATACACGGTCATACTGGATATTAGAGGATCTCACATCATCAAAAGGAATGCTAAATGGAAATAAGGCTACTCACCCTGGCAACATATAACAGCATTTACCTACAGTATTTGCATTTTCCTCCACCCCCAAATACATATTCATTTTTAACTCCTTCTCTTTGCAGTTAATTTGATTTTTTTTTCACTTTTGTTTTTCCCCTTCCCTTCTTTCAAAAGAGAACTTAATTTTTCCATAAACATAACTAGATGAGGGCTTGTTTTTTTATGGGAGAAACTGCAGTTTTAAAACTTGACCATTTAATTTACGAATAGATTTTTTTTCCTAGACTGAAAGTAGAGCGAAATGTTGAAAAAACAAACAAACCCCAAATTGTTTTATTTTTTGTATTGATTTTTATGGTGTTCATTGATTAGTAAAAATGATCTAGTAGAGATTTCCCCGGTCAGTATGATTACTGTGATACCAAATTTGTATATTTTTTGTGATTTTTTTTTTATTAAAAGTGGTGAAAATAACAAAACCAGATACTTAGAAAAAGGCAACAAACTTTTTTTTTTCTTTTTATAAGACCCGATAGCAGTTATATTTCAGTCGATGGACTTGTGTGAAAAAGGGACATGGCTTATTTGGAAAGGGGCATGCCTGAATATACTCTAAAAATTTTACTCCAATAAATTGGTTTAAAATTAAGTCAACCAAGAGGAGTTGTCCAGTCTAAGCTTACAACATCTGTATATTAAACAGGATTAGCAAATCTGACCTTATTGCTAATTTCTGGCACACTAGACCATAAGTTGCCCACCAGTTCCCAACAGAAGAGTCCATGTAAAAAAGACAGGATGATGGCTTGGCAGAAAAGACACTCACCAGTTTATACGATATCCAGCGGACCGACGATACTTTGTCCCCACAGAGAGTTAAAGCAATTGGTAGTAAATAGTCAAAAATATCTCTGGCACTGTACAGCTCAAGTAGAAGAACCAACTGCCTAGAGAGAGCAGCAAACATACAAGCAAGACATGAATCGTCATTTTACTCAAGCATATCACGCAATGACTGTATACCGACAAGGCCATGGAGACCAGACCAAAAGTAGAATAATCATATACTACAGCAGAATCTAATCTCCAGATGTTCAGGAACTACCAGATGTTCAGGAACTACAACTCCCTGCATGTAAGCCAGATTTCCACCACATCTCAAGAGCACTCTATTCCAATGGGGAACATATGAAAAAGTACATAGAGTGCACTATAAAATATTACAGCCAGCAAACATGCATGATGTGCAGATCATGGAGTGGCACTCCGTTTTATAACTTTATTAAAATCATAATGTATGGCAGGGGCGGGTAACGTCTGACCCAAGGGCAGATTCCCAGGAACAGCAGTGCTCTTTTCGTCAGTCGCACTTTGCAGACCCTTTAATTGTTCCTTAAAATGCGAGCATGCTCCTTTCACTAGTGAATACTGTGTGACATTTCATGAAGTATTATGCCCTGATGCTAGCCAATGCCAGAGTCAGGACAGACTTTGTGGAAGGTGTCAGCGTGCTCTAGCTCCAATGCCACCGGCAAAGAAAGCAGCGGGAACCCCAGCGTCTCCTGTGATGTATATGCTCTGGCGCTAGTGTATGTGATTTATGTACAGCAGTCTCTGTGTCATCTATGTGATGTATATACAGCAGTCTCAGCATCTCCTATATGATGTATATACTGCAGACCTCCCACTTCAGTTTTATAAATGTAACGTGAGCAGTGACGAATTTCCCACTGTGGGTAGATCTGCAGTGGAATATACATCTGTGTTCAGAACTTACTGCTGAGAGGTTTGTTTTTTTTCAAAATTTATCCCCAGAGTCGACTGTACTCTAGACTGACACAAATCTGAAAAAGCAGTTGTGCGTAGCATCATTACCACCTAACATCGTACATAGGACCAAAGATAAGCAGTTCCAGCCATCACATCGGGGGGGTGGGGTAATTAAATGTTTGACCAAATATAGCAGGACAAATTTCTGGTTGATAATTTTGTACGGCTTTCGAATGATGGTATAAATATCCAAATGGCTCCTGGCAGTAAAAAAGGTTCCCCACCCCTGTTGAATGGTATGGATATTTAAAACTCTTGCAGCCCGCTACAGACAGGAGTAAACTCATGTTGTCACTCTAGATGCATTAAAGGGCTAAACAACACACACAACTCAAAGTGCAGAATACACAATGTGGAAAAAAAGCTTGTGTTTTAACTTTTAGCAAATACTTGAAATATTATAAAAAGTTTAGTTCCAAGATGCACATACTCTGCCAATTCTGCCCTGAAACGCCAGTTCCTACAGTTATCAGTCACCAAGAATTCCTGCAGTTGATAAAGGTATTCTCGTCTCTTGTCAGACTGAAGAAGCTGAAAAAAATAATATATGGTTGTAAATATTTGCATCTTAGATCACTTATTTTTCTACTGCAAGGGTACACCTAGGTGAAACGGGGAAAAAAAATGTGAGAAATTTCAGTGTATTTTTTATTAATAGTTCCCATCTATGAGCTTAACATGTCCAAAGTGAATGCCTGGGTTCTCGTATAATACCACTTGCCTGTCTCTACTAGCACTGGGCCTTTGCAGGCTCAGCTTTTCGTATTGGATCTACTAGGTTCCTGATGGACCATTCAGTTTGGTGAATGAGTGGAATTAGTCACCAAAAAATGAAAAACTGACTTCACTACACGACTACTACTAACTAAATGTAACCAGGGATTATTTCTGTCTTTACTATAGCCATACACTGATGATTGTGTTGTTGCTGTGTATTAGGTCGTTTGCATGCCTTTTAACATTACTGTGACACTAACTGTAAGATTACTTACCACAATGGGGAGCATTTTTTTTTTTTTTTTTTGAATATAATCAAATAAGATTACCTCAAAACATAAAAAAAAGAGGACTTATCAACTGTTCTATTGAACTAGACGCACATGTAATAGATTTGAGCCTCTTCAATAACTGGGTGTTGATTAGGGTGTGCCAAGCCAGATATCCACTCCATTCCTCTGACTGAGTAAGATTTCTGGCATAGAACCGGCCACAGCATCATTCTGCCGCCCCACCCTTCAACATTTGGCGAGCTGGGAGAAACTGGTATAATGAAACTCGTAAATTTTTGCACTACTCCGAGCTGCACAAAAGTTTGTGACTCTTCCATTTACACCAGAACACTGTAGATTGCTTTGATAAGAACAAGGTCAATGTATAGTTCATTTCAGGTATGACTGCAACACGTGGTGAATTGGTAAAACTGTGCAACTACTGTAATACATAGATTTTCTGCCCCAATCCAGAAGATAAACGGAATCACTTCTGTGTAATGTACTGACAGTGAATTGATTAGTGGTATTGCATACTACACATGGATTTTTTTTTTTTACATGGTCTGGCTTTTTCCACTTAACCTGTAAAGGCACATAATTGACTGTTCAGTAGCTTATTTCCACCCCACGCTCCCTCCTCATACACCTTGTTTATTTATTTTTGCCTCTTAGGCTATGTGCACACTTGCGGATTGTTAGAGTTTCTGCCGCGTTTTTTCGCGCGAAAACGCTTACACAACGCAACCCATTTTATTCTATGGCATTCCGCAATGCTGTGCACATGTGCATAATTTTTCTGCAGCGAAATCGCATCGCGGAAAGATAGCATGCATGCTTTTTTTTGCGGAATCGCGGCGATCCGCACATAGATTGCATGAACCGCTTACTTTACGCATGTGGCTATGCCCACCATGCGCAAAATGACGGTTCATGTGGATGGTACCAGGTCTGGTGGAGAGGAGACTCTCTCAAGCACTAGTACATATCCTGTTAAAACAATAATTAAAATGTGATATTCTCACCTTCCGGCGTCCCCAGCAGCCTTCCTGTTCCTCAGCGAAGCTCCCGGCAACTCCCGTTCCCAGTAATGCCTTGTGACAATGACCCCAATTGACGTAGCGGTCTCGCGTGATGCTACGTCATATAGGGTCATTGTCGCCAGGCATCACTGGGAACGGGAGTTGCCGGGTGCATCGTGAGGATCGTGAAGGCTGCGGGGGACGCCAGAAGGTGAGAATATCACGTTTTGTTTTTATTATTTCTAACATTCTATCTTTTACTATTGATGCGGCATAGGCAGCATCTATAGTAAAAAGTTGGTCACACTTGTCAAACACTGACTAGTGTGACCAATCTGTCAATCAGTTTTCCAAGCGATGCTACAGATTGCTTGGAAAACGCTAGCATCCTGCAAGCTAATTACGCTTGCAAAACACTAGTGTTTAGCGGGAATACGCATACCAATTCAGAATGCGTATTCCCCGAGGCAGGGAGGTGCGGGATTGCTACGGAAATTTTCGTGGCAATTCCGAACGTGTGCACATAGCCTTAATGTGACATACAGTGTTTTATTTTGAACATACAAAAGAATTATTAGGGCGTTAGTCTGTGAAAATGTAAAGAAACACACATTCTAAAGAAAAACAAATTTTGAGATTTTTGGAATGTACAAACTCACTTTTAAAAAATCATAGAGGTGTTTAAGGACGCCTATCCTGACTTCATCAAGGTCTTTCAGAAACCCATTGAAGATTGGCAGCAAGTCTGCAGCAGTAAGGGAATCACCAAGTATTAATGCTAATTCATGAATGGAAAAGGCCAATGTTCTTCGCACCTTCCACTAGTCAGGAGAAAAAAAAAAAAAAAAAAGACATAAGAATCAAAGACATTTCACTTGGTGCATTAGAGTGGGGTGATCACTGCTCAGACACCCCTTCTGAAGCCATATGTTCATTCCCAGTAAAATAAACGCTTAATAGTTTAATATACTCTGGTACCATTCCATCAGTGTTGACACTGCCTCTCCTGGGGATGGCATGACATTGTTATGTCATGCAATCCCAGCAGTTCGTAAGCTCTGGCTTTACTCTTCCCTCCTTTGAATAAAACAAAACAGGTGCAGCTTTCACTTCTTCTGGATGTCAATTTCGTCTGTAGGAGAGAAGAGTGAAACCAGCACTGATTGTCAGCATAAGTTGCGTGACATAAGGTCATGCGATCCCCGGGAGAGCCAGTGCCGACACTGATGGAATGGCACTAGAAGTATAAGTGTTATCATCTTATTGGGGAGAAAGATAGGTATTCAGAAGGGGATATACGAGTAGGGGAGTCGCCTTTAAAAGTATAGCAGCGAACATAGATCTAATAGGAACCCCACACGGTTAAGTACCTGCATGTCTGCTGCTAGTGTTTCATAAGTGTCCCGGAGACAGTGCCAGTTTTGTCTTCCCAGAGTGAGTGCCACTCCTGGAATGCTATAGGCACAATGTTTGGCAATCTCTGTGTCAACAGTCTGGGCACGGGAAGGGTCAGTCATTGATAAATACTGATCCAATAAGGCTTGAGGTACAACATCCTAGGAACACAAAAGAGCCATGGATTAATATTTACTCTCTAGATATTAGAAATGCACATGATCAGAAAGCCTCTGTCCACACACCTGCATTTTGGACTTCTTTTCCTCTTCAAGGCTATAGCTGCTACTAGTGCTCAAGTCGGAATCATTGTGGATGTAGCGCAGAGTGGACTGCATGCACTGTACGTGGTCATCAAAACCATTTTGGAGGAAGGAATAGGATAAGATTAATTTGCCTTTGCACTCAGTAATTTGGAGAAAATACCCCTAAAGAGTATCCCACTTAATGTATAAAAAGATTGGGGGGCTGCCACCATCTATAATTTAGGATACATACCAGAGATTTTGCTAAGTAGCTTCATCTTCTTATGGATTGCTACAATACTATACACAATATAAACAACAAATGAAAGCTTTTGCTCATTAACCTTAAAGGGAACGTGTGACCAAATTCATGCTCCCCACACTGCGTGCAGCATGAATCTGAGCCTGCCTGCAGTCAGCTATGTTTTTTCCTGAAACACTCCAGCACTTTAAAGCATCTGGCTGGAGACCGGACTAGTGAGGCTCTATCCCTGGCCAGCTTCTCTCAGTGCCACTCTGATGACTGACAGGTTTCTTACTATGGGAGAGACCTGGCAATCACCTGCAGCTGCGATGGGAAAAGCCAGCTGAGGGTGGGAGCCCACTAGTCTGGACTCCGGCTATAGTCGCCACCCCAGCCGGATCTTTAAAGTATACATAATCTGAAATGCTGGAGCGTGTCAGAGAAAATCAGAGTGACTGCTTGATTGCAGCCAGGCATGATTCATGCTTCCCGTAATTTGGGCAGTATGAATCAAGTGACGGGTTCCCTTTAAGGAGTAGGCCTATTTTTTTGTTTTTATTGACGCATTCCAGAAGGCACATTTATTCCCCCCGCCGCCAATGTAGCTGTATGAGGGCTTTTTTTTTTCTTCAGATGAGTTTTGTCTGTGGCAGCACAATTTTGGAGTGCATACAACCCAATACCTAGATATGATGGAAAAAAAAAACAAAAAACAATTTTTTTTCCACACTTCATGTGCTAGACAAGTAGGGAGTTAACTTTATTCCATGGCTTAACATCATTATGGAATACATGAAATGTATAGGCTTTTTTACATTTTGTGCAATAACTGGTTTGAAAAAAAAATAAAAAAAATTTGGTTTTGCGTCATTCTGAGCACCACGTTTTCCATTTCCCATCAACAGAGCAGTGAGAAATTTTGCTTGAGAAGACAAAAAAATTAAAACATTTTAAAGGGAATTTGTCACCACTTTTTGGCATATTTTGTTAAAATATCATTCAATTCAGTGCCAACTCTGCATTGTAACAGTACTTTTGATCCCCCTTGACTCCCCACCTTTGATCAATAAATACCGTTTATATTCCTCCTGCAGTGTATGTAAATCAGCTTGGTCCAGTCCGATGGGCGGGGCTTATTGTCCGTCTCTCCCCCCTCCCGTCTTGCTCTACGTATTTCTTTCGTGTAATTCCTGCGTTCGGGTACTGTTACTGCGCGAGCGCATTCAAATGGTTTTCTTTATCGCTTCATTGGGGGACACAGGTAACCATGGGTGTATGCTGCTGTTCCTAGGAGGCTAACACTATGCTAAAAAAGGAAAAAATAACTCCTCCCCCGGCAGTATACACCCACCGACAGGCACCAAGTACCTCAGTTTGTGCTTAGTGTCTGTAGGAGGCAGACCTGGATCTCCCCAGATCTGCAACTAATCCTTTTTTCCTTTCAGGTTTTGTTGTGTTTTATTAATCTTTCCCCTTTGTTTTTCAGATACAGCTATCAGGGAATCAGGGTGTAATTTCTCACTCTGCCTTCCCAGGTTATGTGGCTGAGCGAGCAATGTGGGCGTTGCCCAAGTCATTTTCCCACCCTTGGGACTGCTTTTGGACGTCCCATGGTTACCTGTGTCCCCCAATGAAGCAATAAAGAAAGGGATTTTTGGTACTCACCGTAAAATCTCTTTCTTGGAGCCTTCATTGAGCGACACAGCACCCCCCCGTTTGTTAGTGGTACCTTGTTGGGCCTAAGAGCCCTGTTTGAGTTGGTACACATGTTTGAGTACTTGTTTCTGCTACTGCTTTTTTGCACCTACTGAGGTACTTGGTGCCTGTCGGTGGGTGTATACTGCCGGGGTAGGAGTCATTTTTTCCATAGTGTCAGCCTCCTAGCAACAGCAGCATACACCCATGGTTACATGTATCCCCCAATGAAGGCTCCAAGAAAGATTTTACGGTGAGTACCAAAAATCCCTCTTTTCGCGTGGGCAAAGCATAAAATCGGTATTGCACATGCGCCGGCATACGCCATTACGTTCTATGGCCCGGCGTCAGGGAACACCCAATTTGCATTGCAATACTTCCGGGCCATAAAACGTAATGGCGTATGCCGGCGCATGCGCAATACCGATTTTATGCTTTGCCCACTGTTGGGCAAAGCATACTGCGCACGCGCGAAAGGCCATTTAATTGCGCACGCGCGGTAACGCTACGCGATCTGTGATATTCACAGAAACGAATACGTTCAGCAAGCCAAGGAGGGAGGTGAAGACGGACAATAAGCCCCGCCCATCGGACCGAGCTGATTTACATACACTGCGGGAGGAATATAAACGGTATTTATTGATCAAAGGTGGGGAGTTATGGGGTATCAAAAGTACGGTTATAATGCCGTCCAGGGACCATAGGGAGAGACGGTTCCAATGTGGTCCCTGGCCGAATTATTTTCTCCTGGATTAGCTCTCACATCATGTACACATTTGGACTCTTCAAACTAGGTTTTCTGCTAAACACAAGAGTGTTTCCGAGTACAAATATGTACTCAAGCAGCCCGCGTGTTTCGAGTGACAGGTTCCCTTTAAAATGATACATATTCATTAATACTAACTTATCTGTAACAAATAGTTTACTAACCCGACAGAGACCAGTGACGTCACCTACGGGGGCGGCACTAGTCCTCCTGCACATTGGGTATAGTGACACCACTATGCTGCCGGATTATTACTATTCAGATAGCAGAGCTGACGCTACACTCACTGCACAGGGCACTGGGGGAGACACTGAGGGACAGAAGCAGGGACCAGCTCCTGATACAAGAGCCACTGATCACACTTTGTTTCAGGGTGGCAAACGAAGAAAGGGGCATGTTGGGATGACCCAGTCTCCATCCCTCCCCACAGTGAAGTTTCTTTTCAGCGAGGAAAGGTGCGGGACAGCAGTTTCTGCCAGCAGATGACGATTTGTTTCAGTATCCCAACATGCACTGGGGATTCTCAAAGAACGGTCATAGCAAGTGGGTAATATAAAGAGAACCCAAGTTGCAGTACAGAGTGGATGGTGGGGAATTTTATCATGACTTTAAATCCAATAATTTTTGTAATTTAAAAGGAACCTGTCAGCAGGATTGTGCACAGTAACCTACAGACAGTGTCAGGTCAGCGCCGTTGTACTGATTAGGCCTCTTTCACACATCCGTTGTGCGCCTGACGGCACCCCCGGCATTTTGCCGCAGCGCCGCATCCGGCATCCAGTATGAAAACCGGATGCGCCGCATCCGGTTTTTTGCAGGATCCGACCTGAACTTTTGAACCCACAAAAATCAGACTTTTGCCGGATTGCACAAAAGTCTGATCCGGTCCCATTGACTTATATTGTTTGCGGCTGCCTGATGCGCCGCTTCAGGCACATCAGGCAGCTCC
Source organism: Oophaga sylvatica (assembly GCA_033576555.1). NCBI lineage: Eukaryota > Metazoa > Chordata > Amphibia > Anura > Dendrobatidae > Oophaga > Oophaga sylvatica. Next base: position 311,439,245 of record JARQOD010000006.1, read on the forward strand.
GGCAAAAAATAAAAACGTTACATGCTGCGTTGTGTCCAGGCCGCCGGAATGTACATTTCCGCCAGATCCGGACAAAAACGCATAAAACGCACTGACATGCGGCGCCATCCGGCGCTAATGAAAGTCAATGCAAAAAAAAAAAACGCATCCGGCATCACATTTCGCCGGATGCGGTTGGACAAAAAAATGCCGGAGGGCGCCATCAGGCGCACAACGGATGTGTGAAAGAGGCCTTACAATGATACCTGGTGATGAAATCCGTCTTGTAGTTGTTTAATCTTTATTTTCAGTTAATGATACGCTCTCTCTCAAAATGGCGCTGGCCACACCTGCGCAGTAGCATCCATCGGCGATCCAATCGATACTACTGCGCAGGCGTGGCCGGAAATATTGAGAGAATTTTTTTTTCCTGAATTTATATCACCATATAAAATAAATTTTTCTCTTCAAAACATTATATTCAGTGTGTAAAATAGGGGGCAGGTCAGTGAGGGATCAGTGAACTGTCATAAGCCAGCCATTCTAATGCATATGTAAGCAGAGCACCACATAGAGACCCCCCCGGAGCACAAGCCTATCATAAACTGAAAATAAACATTAAACAACCACAAGACGGATTTCATAACCCCGGGTATCATATTAATTTATTAGGTTACATAAACAGACTTCCTCACCTCTACAGAATCACTGATTAGAGGGATGGAGTCATCTTGTGAGACTCTGCAGTTTATCCTCCCAGATTCCACTGGGTTCTTGCGGTAGATCTCCTGATTCAAGTGAGAGGATATTTTATCTTCCTGAGTTTCTAGCTGGATACTTTAAGGGCAGCAGTGAGGACATCAACTTGTGCTAAAATAAAAATGAAAAGTTATATTAAATCTATTGCAACTCCCCAGGAATCACAGGAAATGCAACCATTTACGAAACAACCATGTTAGGAGGGGTGACAGGTGCCTTTTAACAGATGCATGTGGGTGGTGGCTTGTTTTTCCTGCATTCATCAAACATTCTCAAATTTAAAAGCGGTCTCCTGCAGATTCCCATTAAGACGGTTGTCCACCCCATAGGATAAAGTCATCAAAATCAGTTTGGTGGGTGTCCAGCACCTTCACCAACCAGCTGTTATGAATTGATTCTTTGCTGGTCAGCAGTACACGACAGCAGCCAAGTATATGGAGCTGTGTTGTCCTGCGCCATACACCGCTTACATTCTGCCACCGTTGGAGCTGATAAAAGTAGTTTAAATCTCGGCCTCCTTTTGAAGCTCAGCATACAGTGGCTTGTGAAAGGTTTCACCCCTTGGCATTTTTCAGGTTTTGCTACCTCACAACCTGGAACTTCATTGTTTTGAGTGTTTGTATCAGTTCATGTAAAGAACATGCCTACACCTGTGAACATTTGGCTTTCTTTTAGGGCCTGTGCACACGTTGCGGATTCTTAGCGGTTTTGCCGCGTTTACACGGAGTTTCCGCTTACACAATACAACTCATTTAGCCTATGGAATTCGCAATGCTGTGCACATGCTGCGGATTTTTCCGCAGCGGAATCGCATCGCGGGAGAATCCGCAGCATGCTCATTCTTTTTTGCGGAACCGCTGCGATTCCGCCGCCATAGGAATGCATTGAACCGATTACTTTCCGCAGGCCCTGGGTACCATATCCATGTAAAAACAATAATTAAAATAAAAAATAATGATATTCTCACCTTCCGGCGTCCCACGCAGCTTTCCCGCCTCTCAGCGACGCTCCCGTTCCCAGGAGTCCTTTGCGAGATCACCCCAGATGACGTAGCGGTCTCGCGTGATGCTACGTCATCGGGGTGATTGTCGCAAAGGACGCCTGGGAACGCGATTGGCCGGGAGCGTCGCTGAGAGGCGGGAAAGCTGCGGGGGCCGCCGGAAGGTGAGAATATCATTATTTATTTTTTTTTTTTTATTTTTACATTAGATCTTTTTACTATTGATGCGACATAGGCGGCATCAATAGTAAAAAGTTGGTCACACGTGTCAAACACTTGTTTGACTCGTGTGACCAATCTGTCAGATCGCTTGAAAACCGCTAGCATTCTGCAAGCTAATTACGCTTGCAAAACGCTAGTTTTTAGCGGGAATACGCATACCTATAATATGCGTATTTCCAGCGGCAGGGAGGTGCGGAATTGCCGCGGAAATTTCCATGGCAATTCCGCAACGTGTGCACATAGCCTTATAGTGAAGCAAACAACTAATAGGACAGAATAACTGAAAACTTCAGAATGCATAACTAGTCACCCCCCTAAAAGTCAGTACTTTGTGGAGCCTCCTTTTACAACAATTACGCTGCAAGTCGCTTTGGATAAGTCTGAGCTTTGCACATCTCGCTACTGGGATTTCTGTCCATTCCGCAAGGCAAAACAGCTCCTTCAAGCAATCTTCATTTCTGAACACACATTCTCAACTGAATTAACCCCTTAGTGACAGAGCCAATTTGGTACTTAATGACCAAGCCAATTTTTACAATTCTGGCCACTGTCACTTTATGAGGTTATAGCTCAGGAATGCTACAACGGATCCCACCAATTCTGAGGTTGTTTTTTCAAGACATATTGTACTTCATGTCACTGGTAAAATTTCTTCGATATAACTTGTTTTTATTTATGAAAAAACTAATTCGGCAAAAAAAAATTTTTTGTGCCCTTAAATCAGAGTCACAGCGCACAAAATAGCTAATAAATAACATTTCCTACATGTCGACTTTACATCAGTACAATTTTGTAAACAATTTTTTTTTAAGGACCACCTCACATTTGAAGTGAGTTGGGGGGGGGGGTGGGTATAATATAATAAAAAATACTCAAAAGTGACACCATTCTAAATACTGCACCCCTCAAGGTGCGCAAAACCACATTCAAGAAGTTTATTAACCCTTCAGGTGCTTCACGAGAACTAAAGCAATGTGGAAGGAAAAAAAAATGAACATTTTACTTTTTTCACAAAAAATTTACTTTAGAACCAATTTTTTTTAATTTTCACAAGGGTATCAGGTAAATACCCCGTATGTGGGGGAAAGCCACTGTGCATGGCAGGGCTCAGAAGGGAGGGAGCACCGCTTGACTTAATGAATGTAAAATTGGCTAGAATCAATGGTGGCGCCATGTCGAGTTTGGAGACCCCTGATGTACCTAAACAGTGGAAACCCCCCAGTTCTAACTCCAGCCCTAACCCCAGCACACCCCTAACCACAACCCTAACCCCAACACAATCTTAACTCCAATCCAAACTATAACTACAACCCTAACCCTAGCTATAACCCCAACCCTAGCTCCAACCCTAACCCTAGCTCTAACCCCAAATATATCCGCAACCCTAAACCTAGTTATAATCCCAACCATAACCCTAATGGAGAAAAATACATGTTTTTTTTATTTTATTATTTTTACCTAACTAAGGGGGTAATAAAGGGGGGTTTGATTTACTATTGTTACTATTGTTGCCGGCCGGCAGGTCTCAGCAGGCGCAATGCGCACGCCAATTTCTTCCTGGAAGAAGACGCAGACGGCCGTAGGACCCCATTTCTCTCCTCTGATGTGCTAGATCATATCAGAGAGAGAAATTAAATGAGAAATCTGACTTTTTTTTGCGGTCGCCGTTATTCCGAGAACAACGGTGATCGCAACACTGGGGTCAGTAAAAACAAACCTGAATCATGTTCTCTGGGGTCTCAGCTACCCTGGGTAGCCGAGACCCCGGAGAATTTCCAACGCTGGGGGGCACAATACCCTTATTTCTCATGGCTGTTAAAAAGCGGCGCTGGGAAATAAGTACCCTTAACTGTCGCCGTTAAAAGGCGTATCGGCGGTCGTTAAGTGGTTAAGGTCTGGACTTTGACTAGGCGACTCCTAAACATTTACACATTTCCATTTAAACCACTCGAATGTTGCATTAGCAGTGTGCTTGGGGTCATTGTCTTGTTGGAAGGTGAACCTCCATCCCAGTCTCAAATCACAGACTGAAACAGGCTTTGCTCAAGAATTCCCCTGTAGTTCACACCATCCATCTTACCATCGACTCAGACCATCTTCCCTATTCCTGCTGCCGAAAACCATCCCCACAGCATGATGCTGCTGCACCACGTTTTACTGTGGGGATGGTCTTCTTGAGATGATGGGCTCTGTTGGTTTGGTACCAAACATACAGTTTACCTTGGTGGCAAAAAAGTTCGATTTTTGTCTCCTATCATAGCACCTTCATCCATACATTTGTAGAGTGTCCCACATGTCCTTTGGCAAACTCAAAACAAGTCTTACACACAAATTGTAAGTTAAGGCTTTTTTCTGCCCAATTTTCCATAAAGGCCACCTCTATTGAGTGTACGGCTTATTGCGGTCACATGGACAAATACTACAGTCTCTGCCTTTGGTCTCTGTGCTGCCTCTCTGATTAATGCCCTCCTTGCCCGGGCTGAGAGTTTTGGTGGGCGTCCCTCTTTTGTCAGATTTGTTGTGGTACCATGTTCTTTCCATTTGATAATGGATTTGATGGTGCTACGGGGGAGGGAGGCGGAAACAGAGATCGGGATACATCATATATATTTTTGTTACATTACAACCTGTGTTTTAAATATTTTTGTAATCCGATTTGTGTGTGATGCATCAGCACTAAGTAGTTTAAGTTGGTGAAGTGAGAAAAATATAGACTTAAATTTATGGGATCAAATAACTCAAAATTGACATATGTATTCACCCCTTTTGAAATGAAACCCCTAAAAATAAAATATGGTGCAAGCAATTATCTTCATAAGTCACATGTTTAGTGAAAGGAAGTCCACCTGTGTGTAATCTAAGTGTCACAAGGTCTGTCAGTATATACTGTACACACCTTTTCTGAAAGGCCACAACAGAGGCTGCAACACCATTAAGCAAGAGGCAACACTAACCAAATAACACCATGAAGACAAAGGAGATCTCCAAACAAGTCAGGGATAAAGTTGTCGAGAAGTACAAGTCAGGGTTGGGTATGTATGTATGTATGTATGTATGTATGTACAGGGGTTGGAAAAAATAATGGAAACACCTGGAAATATAAACAAGTTAGTTTAATATGGTGTAGGTCCACCTTTTGCGGCGATTACAGCCTCAATTCTCCGAGGTATGGATTCATACAAGGTGTGAATTGTTTCCAAAGGAATTTTAGCCCATTCTTCAGTTAAAACACCCTCCAGTTCTTTGAGCGACGATGGTGGCGGAAATCGACGTCTAACTTGAATCTCTAAAATCGACCATAAATGCTCAATAATGTTGAGGTTTAGGGATTGTGGGGGCCAGATGAGATGCTCAACTTCATTAGAATGTTCCTCGTGCCATGCTTTAACGATTCTAGCTGTATGAATTGGTGCATTATCATCCTGAAAGATGGCGTTCCCCTCCAAGAACAGTGCTTGAACCATAGGATGCACTTGGTCGCCCAAAATGCCTAAATAATCGCGGCTGTTAATTCTTCCATGAAGGGATATCATTGGCCCGGCGGATCTCCATGAAATAGCACCCCAGATCATCACAGAACCTCCGCCATGTTTTACGGTTGGGAGAAGGCAGTCTGGATGGAATGCTTCTTTCGGCTGACTCCAAACGTACACGCGGCTGGAGGTCGGAAATAGGGTAAACGATGATTCGTCTGAGAATATAACGTTTCCACTGCTCGAGGGACCAATTCTGGAAGTTTCTTCACCACTCTAAACGCTTGGAAACATTTGTCATTGAGAGCAGCGGTTTTCGAATTGCAGCTCTTCCGTGGAATCCAGATTTGTTCAGCTCCCGACGAACAGTTTTTGTGGAAACTGGGTTCTGTAGGTGTTCATTGAGCTCAGCAGTGATTTTCGGAGCCGTGGTCTTGCAATCCTCTCTCACAATTCGCTTTAGAGTTCGACGGTCTCTCTTAATCAACTTCGACTTTCGGCCGGCCCTGTGCTTTGCTGCGGACGTTTTTCCTTCTCTTTCAAACGCAGTCATTACTTTGGAGACACGGCAAGCATTCGGGCACTTTCGGTTACACTAGCGCCTGCCATACCAGCACCAACAATTTGGCCTCTGAAAATCGGAGAGGTCTGCCATTGGTATCAGGTTCTCATCAATATTCTTACAATTATGCAAAACAAACAGTTAATTTATATACACATATCACATAACACAAATTGTCAACTACAAAACTTTACCATATGTCACGGTTTGCATGTTTATAACATGTTCGAAGATTATGATGCCAAAACGTTAGGTGTTTCCATTATTTTGTCCAACCCCTGTATGTATGTATGTATGTATGTATGTATATTTAAAACACAGGTTGTAATGTAACAAAAATAAGTAAAAAGAATACTTTCATAAAGCACTGTATAGCCGCGCTTCAGTGGTGTACCCAGAAGTGAGTCGGGCCCTCAGCAGGTTTCCAAATGTCATCCTAACCCATCAGCGTCCCGTGATTGCTTAAAAACGCGCCATGAAGAGAAAACAATGGTGTGCATTAAATGCGTCATCAAATGTTGCTGTCAGAGACTGGCATGTTAGAATGACGCTAGAGACAGGTGCCGGCTATCTAACATAGCCGGTATCGGCCACGTGGAGAACGCTCAAACCCTGCCACACTTAATAGTTTCTGCGATCACGTACACATGTGTTAATTATTCCTCTAATGATATCAGAATACAAAGTAACCAGGAGAAATCAAACATGTTCAGTAGTTCTAAATAAAGATAATAAACTGCATGGAAAATCTACAATATAGTAGAAATTAAGCCAATGAATGGCATCTAATGTCCAAACATACTCTTAGGAGACTTTTTGAACAAAAGACAATTCATAAAAACATTTCAAATTAGTAAAAGGCAATACCAATGTCATAGCTAGCTGTCAGAACAGATAATTAAAATGCCTTGCTCAAGTAGTGAGTTTCACTTCAAAATGACAACAATATGGATTACAGGACTGACAGCCAGTAAACTGCTTCAACTCATTGGCTGCCAGGACATTTGTACTAGCATAACTGTTCATGCGACTTTCCAACTTGAAACAAGTGTTGCACTATTCTATGGACAAGAAGAACATCTCAGCGTTAAAGTGATGCCGGCATACAACCTGTGGCCATTATATTCTAGTAGTGGCAGGCAAACTCCTCGACGTGGGAAGTCCTAGTACATCACATATCTGGTGCCTGTGTATGGAGCAGACTCAGGAGATAAGTGTAATACAGCCAGCATCTGCCTGATCAGCAGCACTCATAGCTGAGCTATGAACATTGCTATTAACCTCTTAAATACTGCTGTCAATCTCTGACACCAGCATTTAAACAGGACATCTCACTACTTTTATTTGTAACTGCCTATCTCATCATAAAGGGGCTGAAGAGCTGATTAAAACTAACCCCTCACTCTGCTGTGGAGATCTGAACTTGACTGTGACCAGTGTGCAAATTCTCCCCCAGATGAAGCTGCCCAATCATAAGGAGCCAGCATCCTACAGGGGCATAAAGCCAAAGTCTACAAAATGGCAAAACAGGCATTTTCAACATGGTTTGGTGAGACTGTGCCATCTACCTTTCTCACACGGCATTCTAGCTCCCGATGCTTACTGTCATAACAGTGTTGGGAAAGGCGAACAGTGGCAGCGTGCTCTTTACTGCAGCGTTCCTCTCCCACCACTGTAACAGGAAGCAGCGTGAACATGTGAGACATCAGTCTCCCCAGATCACACTGGAAAAGACAGTTTTAACCTTTGTGGGCATATGCTTTTTCCCCCCTGTAAGATACTGCCTTCTAGGATTAGGCAGCAGCAAAGAGAAAAGGAAAAGCCCCAAGAGAAATCTGTCACACCCTCTTGGCTGAAGGAGAGATTTGCATATTGGGAGCATTGAAATTTAGACACCCATATCTCCACAATGAAGTAAAAAAAAAAAAAAGTTTTAAACAGCCCATTTACAATGAGGTATACAGCTCTGTGCTTACACGGGAAGAGGAAAACATTACCATTATACCATAATAAAGCCCACTGTGGTCTGAATGATCCCAGCCGCACACCAGAAAAAAAAACAAAAAAAAAAACATTTTGATGATGCACCAAAGTAGTCTAAGCACTGCAGCCAATTATGGCTAGAGCAGCCCCAATGGTGGTAGAGCAATGTCGCAGCTAGGAGAGCATCAGCTTGTTATTTTTTACTTCTCTAAGCCACCAGTGAACTTTTCATCAACCGCTTTAATGTATGATTTATACTACAAGGACTATTCATTTTCAGACATTTTATTAGAAATGTCAGAGTTATTCTATCTTTTGGCTGGAGTATAGACTTCAAACTCTTGTGGACCTGTCCTATAGTAGACAGACAATATTCATGTGAATGAGTAAAGTGTAATCTTAAATTTCCCCTGAAGTGGTGCAGCAGGAAAAGAGATCCGTCATAGATCCCCATAGATTACAGGTGAATGCGGAGATCCCAGGAGGGAAGGGAGAACACTGACAAGCGCTGCCTGATAAAATGCCCCTAACAAAGTGACAAACGAGAAAGTAAATTCATAAATTGCGGATTCTTCAGATGTTGTATTAGTCTTCGCCTGATGAAGAGACCTGAGTAGTCTTGAAAGCTTGCAATTTGTTACCATCTTTTCAGTTAGCCACTAAAAGGTATCAACCACTGAGGACTCTCAACTCTAAATATTTTTCATAAATTGCAACATTCATGTTTTTAGATATTTTAGACAGAAGCTTATACAGTATACTGAAGTGTAATTATAAAGTCAGTCTGTCCTTGATTTTCTCTTGGAGTGAAGTGGCTTCTTTGTTGCCCTTCTTGACAACAGGCCAACCTCCAAAAGCCTCTGCCTCACTGAGTGCCGATGCACCACCACCTGCCTGCCGCCACTCCTGAGCAAGCTCTGCACTAGTACTGAACCAATCCCATAGCTGAATCTTCTTTAGGAATTGATCGACACTTTCTAGACATTGGGCACTCTGAAGCCTTCTTTAGAACAATTGAAGCTCTCTGGAGTTATTGATGATCCAAAAAAAATGGTTGATCTAGGGGAAGTCTTACAAGCAGAAATGTCCTTGCCTGTAGAGCCTTTTCGATGCAAAACAATGATGACTACAGGTTTCCTTGCCGGTAACCATGGCTAAAGGCACTGTCACACTTAGCGATCGCACTAGCGATCACGACAACGGCACGACGGCGAGATCGCTAGTGCGATCGCTATGTGGTCGCTAGTTAGCTTCCAAACACAAAGATCTCATCAGAGATCAGCGATCTGTATAACGACTTCTGCGGTCGTTGGGAAAATCTAGTCCCACCTGCGACGCTGGTAAAGTAGTTCATAGATGGTGTCACACTCAGCGATTCAGGCTCACCAGCGGGACACCAACGACCAAAAAACGGCTCAGAACGTTCATGAGCGACATCGCAGCGGGGGCCACATCGCTGCTACATGTCACACACAGCTAAGTCGCCAACGAGATCGCTACTGCGTCATAAAATCGGTGACTCTTTAGCGATCTCGCTTAGTGTGACAGTACCTTAACAGAAGACAATTATTTCAAGCACCAGCCCTCTTTTAAAGCAACAAGTTTGCTCTTATTATTCAATCAACAAGACAGTGTTATCAGCGGTTTTGTCCTCATTAACACTTTTTCCAGAGATTAGGAGAAAAATCACTGAAAATTTCTGGAAGGGCTGAAATTCTGTTGAACTGGGGTTTTCATGGCAAGGAATGACTGCAATATTTTGCAATTTAACACTCTGCACTAACTCTAGATTTATAATGTAAATTGCCACTATATATAGTAAAACCCAAAATTGCATCAGTCTCAAAACTTAACCATGTATAATATACAAGTTACAGTTTAGAGAACAAAGAAAATAAGTGAATAAATGGTTGAGCCATATGACTTACAGGAACCAACATTCTCAGATTTTTGTTCTCCACTGTGGGCAATATATCTTCACATCACTAGTATTCATAAATACTTTGCTTCAAAGCAGAATAGTCAGATCACACCTTCATATGCTCCCTGTATTATATACCACCCATTTCACATAAGATTTTGAAGCATTGAAAACTTCACAATAGATATGTGGAAACATCAGATATTAACTGTCTAAGTATCTTCCACAAGTAGGTGCTTAATAGATGAATTACAGCGGCTACGATAAAATGCTTTTCTCATCACTTTTAATTGGTGAGCAACAGTAGTTAAAGGGGTTATCTGGTACATTTATATGCAGGTTATGGAGCTGTGCTGTTCCGTAGCTAAGCCCATCTGGTCGCCAACAGCACCAGCTGATCAGTGGGGAAGGCAGGTGTCACACCGTGATCGATCTGGTATTGATGCCCTATCGTCTTAGGCTACTTTCACACTTCAGGCTTTTTGTCTCTCTCTCTCTCACAGTGAGAAAATCTGCTAAAAACAAAAGTTTATTAGATATGCAGTAAAAGGGACCTAAAAAGTGGTCTCATGAGAGGGACAAAAGGAGTGTATAAGGCTGCTTTCACACATCAGGTTTTTTGAATCAGGCGCCATCCGGCCTTTTTTTTGAACACCGGATGCGGCGAACGGACACGCCGGATCCGGTGGTTTTAACATTGAAAAAATATAGCGCCGGATCGCGCCGCATGTACCTGCGTTCTGTCCGTTTTCTGCCGGATGCGGTGTCTGGTTTGTTTCCGGCGTCTAGAAAAGACGCATTTTGTAACGTTTTTTTTCTCCGGCCAAAAAGCCGGAAGGGCCGGATCCGGCGCTTCCGGCCTTTGTGTACAATGAAAGTCTATGAGCGCCGCATTGCGCCGCATCCGGCAGAAATCTGATCCGGTGGCCTGATCCGTTTTTTTTTTGTCTGGGAATGTTAATTAGCCCAGACAGAAGCAAACATATATATACCACGCCTGTTGGGACACTCTGCCACATGATATGCAAGCATCAAGAGAGAGCCATCATCACATTTTACTGGATTTTCAACAAGCAACAGCAGCACCCATCCAAATGGAATCTGGGGACCATGAAGACGTGGGCGCGGAGGAGATGGGAGCAAGCGGCAGACGGTAAATATCACCCACCCCATGATACTATGCGTGTATTTTATGTGTTTGCATTGTTGTATACTTTGTGGGTTGTGCTCAATACAATGTGGGTATTGCTGTATTCTGTTTTGGCGTATTTTTATATACATTGTTGTTATTGCTCTATTCTGGTTTGGCGTACTTTTCTACAATGTGGGTATTGCTCTATTCTGTTTTGGCGTATTTTTATATACATTGTTGGCATTGCTCTATCCTGGTTTGGCGTACTTTTATACATCGTTGGTATTGCTATATTCTGTTTTGCCATACTTGAATATTTAGTGGGTAGTGCTATGTTATTTTTTGGCGTACTTAAATGTGCTTGCTTGTACACAGTTGTATTGTTGTTGTTTTTTATTCTAGGACTAAAAGGCAATAGAAGGATTACTACCAGTGCAATAAAAAATGGTCAAAAACTTGGTGGTAGTGCTTAAAAGTAGATTTTTGTGTACTCACCGTAAAATCCTTTTCTCCGAGACACTCATTGGGGGACACACAGACCTTGGGTATATGCTGCTGCCACTAGGAGGACACTAAGCAAATCATTAAGCACAAAAGATTAGCTCCTCCTCCTGCAGTATATACCTCCTGTTGGCTCACTCATGAACCAGTTCGGTACCAAAGCAGTAGGAGCTCATACCAATAATGCAATATGTCAACAAATCAAAATAGACAAATGTAAATAAACAACGAGGCTTTGAACCCAAAAAGGGTGGGAGCTGTGTCCCCCAATGAGTGTCTCGGAGAAAAGGATTTTACGGTGAGTACACAAAAATCTACTTTTCTCCTTCGCCTCATTGGGGGACACACAGACCTTGGGACGTCCCAAAGCAGTCTCTGGGTGGGCAGCCATCAACCGATGGAGCCTCGTAAAACTTATGCATAAAATAAAAAACGCATAACTAGTCAATATACAACTTACAGATGCGCAACAGCTGATTGCAGAATCTTTCTGCCAAACGCCGCATCTGAAGAAACCTGAGCATGAATTTGATAATGCTTGACAAAAGTATGAAGACTGGACCAAGTCGCAGCCTTGCACACTTGCTGTGCCGAAGCCTGGTGCCTAATGGCCCAGGAGGCCCCCACAGATCGAGTGGAGTGTGCCTTAATCCCAGCCGGGATAGGCTGACCTTTAACACGATATGCCTCTTGGATCGCAGAGCGAATCCATCTGGCTAACGTGGCCTTTGAAGCAGGAAGACCCTGTCTGCGACCTTCTGGAAGTACAAACAGAGCGTCCGATTTTCGGAAAGGTGCAGTTCTTGAAATATATCTTCGGAGAGCTCTCACCAAATCCAAAGTGTGTAGAGCTTTTTCAGTACGGTGAATCGGCGCCGGACAAAATGAAGGCAAAACTATCTCCTCATTGATATGAAAATCTGAAACGACCTTAGGCGTGAAAGAAGGAGAAGTTCTAAGAACTACCTTGTCCTGGTAAAAAATAAGGGAAGGAGACTTACAAGATAAGGCTGCCAACTCTGATACCCGTCTGATAGAGGTAATCGCCACTAGGAAGACAACCTTCCAGGAGAGAAGCGATAAGGACACCTCTGACAAAGGTTCGAAAGGTGATTCCTGTAAAGCACTGAGGACGAGATTAAGATCCCAAGGCTCTAAAGGCCTCTTGTAAGGAGGAACAAGATGTGATACTCCCTGGATAAAAGTCCTGACCTGAGGTTTAACTGCGATCCGCCGTTGAAAAAGGACGGACAAAGCAAAAATCTGTCCCTTGAGGGAAGAAAGAGCTAACCCCGAATCCATTCCTGTTTGAAGAAACTCTAGAATGGCAGGGATAGAAAAAACAAAAAGGGAACGACCTTTATCCTTACACCAGGAAAAAAAATGTCTTCCAGACCCGATGATAAATGCGGGCGGAAGCCGGTTTTCTGGCATTAACCATTGTTGAAACAACCTTGTGAGAGAAACCAGCCTGACCTAAGATCCAGGCTTCAACGGCCCTACCATCAAATTCAGAACCCTCGAATTGTGATGGTAAATTGGATGCTATGACAGAAGATCCGGATGATCGGGTGGAACGTCTGCGACTAGCCGTACTAGTTTTGCCTACCACGGGTGGCAAGACTAGTCCGGAGCGACCAGAATGAGAGGAACACCCTCCGCCTTGTCCCTCCGAATCACCCTGTGGATTAACGGAAGGAGTGGGGAGATGTAAGGAAGGTGAAATTGATTTCAAGGGAGAAGTAATGCATCCAAGCTGATGGCTAATGGATTGCGGAATTGACTTATGAAAATCTGAACCCTGGCATTCAATCCGCATGCCATGAGATTCACATCCTGTATTTGCCGATATTGGCAAATGACCTGTTCTAGAAGAAAAGTCTCTGGAGGAGACCCTCGACTTTGAGCCATGCAATGGAGGAATGCTACTCCCCATCCGAGGAGATTTAAAGACGTGGGACTCCTGTCCCAAAACAAAATTAGTTCCAACTGGAGAAAAAGAAGGTGAAACTGAGTGAATGGTACCACCATTTTTCTCAGGATCTGCATTGCACTCCATAGAAAATGCAAATGGCCTAGAAACAACAAAAGATTTCTCCGTCTCAGAGAAATGATCTTCTCTAGAGGGAGAACTAGCAACCCTCTGAAGGTATCCTTGGACCTGGGGGGACGTGACTGAAAAAGATATGTTGGGAGGAGGAATAAACCTTCGATCCTGTGGCTGGAGTGTACAAGATCGAGAACCCCTACCTCTTAAAACAAGCGTAGGCAGCCGCCTACCCTGCCTAAGTCCCTCGTCCCCGGCCAGGAGTCATTGGGAGGACTGCTTTCGAACAGAGGAATTCCTATTCTCTGTCTGCGAGAATCTATTTTTCCCAGAGTTGAGGGGACCTAGATGATGGTTGCGAGTCCCTGTCTCTGCGAGATGAACGGGGTGCTCGAGCCGAGGTCGAAGTGGAGGACCAATTAAAAGAGCCACGAAATGGTCGGGAACGACGCTGGTATTGATACCGAAAAGATCGCTTGATTCTGCGCTGTGGAAGAAATTTACTCTTGCACCAGTGGCGTCAGAAATAATCTGATCAAGACGGTCTCCAAAGAGACGTCCTGGCAGATAGAGCAATGAAGTTAAAGTTCTCTTTGAAGCAGCGTCTGCACTCCACTCACGAAGCCATAGGGACCTCCGAATGGCGATAGCATTGGCGGCTGTGCTAGCAGCGCAATTAGCTGCATCTAGGGACGCATGAATCATGTAGTCACCTGCCCGAGTAATCTGATAGGCCAGATTACGTGCCTCGGGTGAAAGAGATATCGCCAGTTGTCTTAACTAAGTCCTCAACCCAAGCCACCATAGCCCTTGCTACCCAGGTGGCCGCAAAGGAGGGAAAGAGGGAAGCTCCGGCCGCTTCAAAAACAGATTTAGCAAGGTTGTCAATCTGTTTATCCGATTGGTTCCTAATGGATGAACTATCTGATACAGAGAGCAGGGTCTTTGAAGCTAAGCAAGATACTGGAGGATCTACTACAGGAGATTCAGACCACTCCTTCACTACAGTTGTTGAAAATGGATAACGAGCCTTCAGCCCTGAAAAACGTCTATCTGGACGCTCCCTATGTCCCTGAACAATCTCCGTGAATTCAGGGTGATTACTAAACACCCTGTGAACACGGTTAACTCTTTTGAAAGCGATAGGATGGCTTGGTTGAGACCCTGGTTCCTCCTCTAATTTGAGGATCTTATTAATTGCCTCAATAAGAGAATCTAACGATTCCTGAAATTCTTACGAGTTGGGGTCATCACCAATGTCCGACTCATATTCAGAATCATGATCCCTATGATATCTGGGAGAGAGGGAGCGAGAACGAGAGCTCGCCGATGCTGAACCGCTAGATGGATTGGGAGATATATGATGGCGGCGTTTTCTGGACGACCGCCTTGCGGACCTAGAAGGTCGGCCCCTGTCAGATAAATTCTCTCTAAATGCTAACGGCTCCCTTTCTGGAAAAAGGACGCCCTGAGTAGAAGTGGAACCGCGGAAGGAATCCAAAGCCCTTGTCAAAGAATCCATGGAGTGAGCCAGAAAATCTGGCCACCCTGAAGGACCAGGCTGTATAGGATCAGGAATAGGCAAAGACTCCTGAACCATTGTAGGGGGCTCCTGAGCGGGAGGAACACTGGGCTCTTGGGCACATGATGCACATAATTGAGACCCCCACATTGAAGGTAGTGAAGCGTTGCATGTAATGCAGGCAGTATACACCACAGTGTAGCCCTTGTTAGCCTTCTTTGCCTCCTTTGATTGCGACATCTTATTGCAATTTTAAGGGCCTGCTGCAGCAGAAGGGGTTAATACCTGTGCCGACCCGGTCACAGCAAACACTCACCCAGGTCCTGTGTGCCCAAGCCAGGAAGATACTGCCGACTGCCAGCGCTGCTCCACAGAAAAGATGGCGCCCGAGATCTTATAGAAGCGCTTCTCGTGATACACGAGAAGCATCAGAGGAAGTGGGAGGCGAGGGGGAGGGATCCGGAGAGAGACCCATGTGATCTAACGCTGGCCTTCCCCTGAGGCCTATCCCGGCCTGAAGCCGGGGACTAAATTTAAAAAATGCGGCCTACACCGGCCTGAAGCCGGGGCCTAAATTTTTCGCGGCCTACCCCGGAACCGAAGCTGGGGAGTAAATTTAAGGCCGTGGCGCGAATATAGCGCTAGCGGCGCACCTATGGCGCTAGTGGCGCGGCGCAATACCGCTGAGGCCGCGATACGCCAAAGCGGTTTGCTGCGCCCTGAGACAAAGTCGCCCTCCAAATACACTTACTGCGGGGGCGAGGATAGAGACCGGAAGACTACCGCTTTTATGGCCATACCTTCAATCCACCATGCCCCTTTCCTTAGGGGGGTGGAGAGGGGATCCTCATACGACCAGACCGCAGTACTTCCAGGAGAGGAGAGCGGAACATCCACACCAGGTGCCACGTAAGTCCATCAACCACATCATGGGATATCTCATGGGGAGAGCGGCCCATGTCAGGGAACTGTCGCCCATGGTAGCGTGGCAGGAGGGATTCGTGGAGGCGACACTCGCCGATGCCGCCTGTTGTGGTTTTTGGGAGATCGTGACCTTTCGTACAAGTCCCGTCGCCCATCCATGCGTGAAGTAAGAAAAAATGTGAAGAAAATGGGTCTGAGAGCAGACCTAGTGCCTCTACAGACACTAAGCAAGAACTGGTTCATGGTGAGCCAACAGGAGGTATATACTGCAGGAGGAGGAGCTAATCTTTTGTGCTTAATGATTTGCTTAGTGTCCTCCTAGTGGCAGCAGCATATACCAAGGTCTGTGTGTCCCCAATGAGGCGAAGGAGAAATAAATGTGGGTTTTGCTATATTCTGTTTTGCCATACTTGAATATTTTGTGGGTAGTGCTATGTTATTTTTTGGCGTACTTAAATGTGCTTGCTTGTACACAGTTGTATTGTTGTTGTTTTTTATTCTAGGACTAAAAGGCAATAGAAGGATTACTACCAGTGCAATAAAAAATGGTCAAAAACTTGTGTGTGCTTATTTCATTCAAATGCATTTTTTTGTGTATCTTTACTGGTAATGTTTATACAATGTGGGTAGTGTTATATTCTTTTTTGCTTAGTTTTATACTATGTGGATAGTGCTTAAATAAATGTGGGTTTTGCTATATTCTGTTTTGCCATACTTGTATACAATGTGGTTATTGATATATACAGTGTTGCCTATTTTCTCTATTATGTTGGTATTGCTGTATGCTATGATGGTAGTGCTATACAGTGAAAATATCCTAATTAATCATGATTTGATTGCTCAATGTATCATGTATATGAGGATTGTGTCCATGTATTAATTTGAATTGAATTTTTTCCACAGCAGAGGACATCGGAGGCAGCAGGATGCGACCTGCACCACCAAACAGAACTTTTTTCTTTCAAACTGGTCCATGTTTTGATCCTTTTTTTTTTTTAAATTTTTTCTTTTTGTTAAACTGCAGAGGACAGCATCGTAGGCCACGGACAAGCACACCACCACAACATGACGCTGGAGAGCACGGTGAACAGGCGGCATCTAGCAGACAGTAAATATCTCAAACCAAATAAGGCCGGCGTCACACTGGCGACAGAATCGGACGACTGCAATACGATGAAATATCGTATTGCAGTCTGCCTATGTTAATCTATGAGCAGCTCTAGTATCAGATTTTTTGTGGTCCGTTTTAAACGTCCGTGTGCAATCGCAGCATGCTGCGATTGTCACCGATTGTGGGTCGACTATCGCCAATGCAAGTCTATGGTAGCGATGAAAAATCGATTACAAACGGACTGCATGTGTGACTTGCGATTAAATCGCATCGGTGTTTTCTCACCACTCTCTAATTATAGATTTGCCCTTTCTGGGTGTCTGGGGGCAGATGTTAGTAGCCAGGGGGGCACAAAAAAAGTACCCTCCCTAGGCTATTATTATCTGCCCCACTCGCTTGCTTTGTCTGTCTGGTGGTGAAAAATACAGTGGGAGCCCACGCATTTTTTTTCAACGAATTTAACCTTTAATTAACCCCTACATGTCTGAAATTTTGCACAAATACACTCATGTAATTGTAAATTCTAAACAAATATCAAAATACAGGAAATGACATGGTTAACTGTGTGGAAACAATGTATCATTTCATGTCGGCTTCTGTGATTTCACAAAAGCTGGCATTGAATTAGCGCCTATAACAGTATGTAGAAGTCTAGGAACTATAAATATATATATATATATATATTATATATATACACACACACACACACACACACACATGTCACAATGACATGTATTTATAATATTATATATATATGTATATATCTATTCTTTCTTTTGTGATTGAAATACTATTTTTTGGATCCATTATATGTCAGTTTGCAAGCCTGCGAGAATTCTCGCAAGTCGGATGAAATCGGATGTTACAAGGTACACACACATGCGACTAAATCGCATCTTTGAAGGAAATCGGATGACAGAAGGATGTGTGATGTTTGCATTTTGATCCGACAATCGACCGACTAAAACGGACCGATTTTTTGTAGTTGTGTGTGACCCGGCCTTACCGCAAACAGAACTTTTGTCTTTCAGACCGGTCCATGGTTTGAGCCTTTTTTTTATTTTTGTTACACTGCAGAGTACAGCATCGGAGGCCGCGGTCAATCACACCACCACCACCACAACATGACGCTGGAGAGCAAGGTGAACAGGCGGCATCTAGCAGACGGTAAATATCTCAAACCAAATAACCGCAAACAGAACTTTTGTCTTTCAGACCGGTCCATGGTTTGAGCCTTTTTTTTTTGTTACACTGCAGAGTACAGCATCGGAGGCCGCGGTCAATCACACCACCACCACCACAACATGACGCTGGAGAGCACAGTGAACAGGCGGCATCTAGCAGACGGTAAATATCTCAAACCAAATAACCGCAAACAAGAATTTTTTTCTTTCAGCACGGGCCATGATTGTGGCTATGTATTCATTTTTTTTCTTTTCCTCCTTAATGCACAACAGACGATCATCTCAGATAGCTAAATGGATCAGGCAGAAAACCGGATCCGGCGCATCAGGTTTTTCATTTCATTGCCGCATCCGGCGCTCCGGCGCGACGCCGGACCGCGCCTGATTAAAAAAACCTGATGTGTGAAAGTAGCCTAATAAAAATTGCAATTGGGGATTATTGCCTGTCTGCAAAAAAGAGAAGGGAAAAATCCCTCTATTGAAAACCGATGATAATAAGGAAAATTAGTGGAGTCAGGAGAAAATAAAACCACTGCATCCAGTTTCTGTCACCTTCCTGACTGTAGGGGTTGGTACTCTAAAGATAATGTGCCAATGGAGATTACTCTCAACATCGACAGACCCTGGTAGTCGCTAAGTCAGCCCTAGGAAGTCACACGATTTGCATGAAACCCATGCGACATAAAATCAGTAAATGATTTTACTATTTTGTAGACTAGTCCACCTCCAAAGGTATACATTAACATGCATAACAAAAGGTTAGTACTACATGTAATCCATACTTGGATATACTCATCCCTCATCTACTGCAGTTTCTTGGTGGAGCCCCCTTATTCTTTCCAGAGGACACTTTATAAATGAAATCCTGATAGTATGGTTAGGGGATCCTTGTTCTTTTAGGAAATTTGTAAATAATTTTCCCTTGAAGTGATCGGTTTTCAGCCCCCTATTTTTGTAGACTAAGTTTTCCCCAGTTACATATATTTATTATTATACATTGCTTTTGCCCTTTTAATGGACAACCTTTTTAATGCATATCTAATACACCTTGTTTAGGAGGGTGCTATTTCCGGAACCCAATGAACAAGATAAAAAGGATTTTCCAGTAACAAGAATTTTTTTTTTTTTAATTTAATATCATAGGGGGACTGGAATGTTCAAAAGCATCTCCCAATACATGGGAAGCAAAAGAGTAACCATGCATAGAGAACTGCTGTCCCTGAACTATACAAACTGGAGAGAGAATGCAAGCAGTATATGCACCCCAAGACTCACGGCAAGATGATCACAGTCAATATTTCTACAGAACAAGCTCCTTGAAATCGGGTTACATAAAAAGAATACGACTTGTGCTCCATTCGAATGGTCTAATCGGGAGAGGAAGTGGTCTACTCTGCAAGAAGGAGGCCTATGAAGACTGACCGAGACCATACGAGGAACAAATGTTAGAGGAGCAAGGTCAGTGCTACAGAGAAAAACCTCCTGTGTGAGAAGAGCAGAGAGGAGAAGGTTACTTTGTTCAAGAGATCACAAAAACAAGGAAGCAAATGATTAAGCACAAGATTAAAGGTCCAATGAAAGACTAAGAAGAAACGGGCTAGTAGCAGACACTGTAGCCACGCTGGCCAAATAGGACTGAAACCGACATTTCCCAAGAGGAATGACTTTTTTTTACGGGTGCTGCACTTGCAGTACAGCAGTTGGACAACTTCCCAATACTATTAACCTGCAGATTAACTCTAGATCCACAGGGTAATGGAATTATCCAACCTGATGGTTAAAGGGAAACTATTTATTCTCAGGCTTCTAGTGGAAGCAGCAGTTACAACCAAGTCTGTGTCCCCGAATGACATGGATGAGAAAAACATGGCTGACTATTTCAGTGAAGAGAATACAACTGAGCTGCAATACCACACAACTTGTGAATAGGTACGGCAGTGTTTTCAGATAGAGAAAAACAAAAAAAGAAGCCCAAATAGATTACCTTTAACATCAGGATCATCTATGTGCGGCTCCAGGTTTTCGATCATCTCCTCCAGCTCTTTTCTGGTAGCCATAGCTATATTGGGAGAGCCGGGGGTTGACACCTTCTGAACTCCTGCCTTATTATCTGGGCTGTGTGCTTCAGCTTGTGAATGCCGAAGTTCCAGATCTATATCGATTTCAGGAATTGGAGTCCTCCAGTAATGGAACGAATTGAATAGCTCTTGCTCAGTAATAGGGCTCTCCTGAGATTGCAAATCTAAAACTTTCGATGCTACTTCATCAGGAGATCCTTGTTCTGGAACAACAGAGTCAACTAAATTCTCCAAAGTGCAATGTGGAAGGAAGTCTACAGAGTGATTGGTGACCCTAAAGATTTCATCGGAAGCCGGATCATCATCCAAATTGGTTTCTAGCTTCACAGTTAAGGTAAGAGGGCTGTGGTCTGTTTCAGACCCAAGTGTTGCGGCTGCATCTTCTGGGGTAGCACTCTCCGTATCTTCCAGAAGACAACTGTTCGAGGATCTGCTAAAAGAAATACAGGGATAGTAGCATTTAAGACTGAGGGAGGGAAACAAAGTAATATTGACTGTAGTAAATTGGAGGGGGGGAAAAAAAAAAAAAAAAGTGACTAGCATCTGCACTTTCTACCTGGTACACTCCGAGATGAGGCATACCATATTATTCGGACTATAAGAAACACTTTTTTTCCCCAAATTTTTTTTGGGGAAAATGGGGGAGCGTCTTATAGTCGGAATATACTTACAAATGCTGTGGCAGCGGTGCTCTGTGCTGGGGCAACGGCGTCTCTCTGTGCTGCGTGGGGGGCTCCTTCAGCATTGGGACGAAATCTCGTTGCCGAGATCTAAATCTGAGCATGCGCCGCCCCTAGCGGCCATTTTCCCGAAGGCCACCGCATCGCAGCAATGGAGCAACGAGGGGCCTCCGTGCTTTGACAAAATGCTGGCGGAGCCCCCCATGCAGCAGAGAGCCGCCGCCGTCCCAGCACAGAGCGGCGCCGCTGCTGCCCCAGTACAGAGCCGCCACCGCACCAGCCTGGGATAGGATTTCCCGGAGGCCACCGCACCAG
Source organism: Oophaga sylvatica (assembly GCA_033576555.1). Lineage (NCBI taxonomy): Eukaryota > Metazoa > Chordata > Amphibia > Anura > Dendrobatidae > Oophaga > Oophaga sylvatica. The sequence goes on from JARQOD010000006.1 coordinate 311,460,638, forward strand.
CCTGGACCACCGAACAACCCCTGTGACCACTCCTGCACCTGTGCCGATCCCCCGTTAAGCTGAATTCGGACTGTAAAACGGACCCCCATTTGACACATTATTTTTTTTCCAAACTTTTGGGGTGCGTCTTATGGTCCGGTGCGTCTTCTACTCCGAAAAAAAAACAATTATTATTTTTTCTTTTAAAGTGAATCTGTCACCCTCCAGGACATATATTATTAATATTATTCATTTTCATATATAACATAATACGGGCATACGGGTAACAGAAATGTTACACTAGTCCTACCTGTATCGTTCATATTAATGGTCTTGCTGCTGAGAAACGTTATATTCTTCCTTATGCTAATAATTTCGCCCTGGAGCAAATCCCTTCCTCCTGTCTTCATTGTAATACTACCCCCTTCCCACGCACTTCAGTTATGGCCCCGAAATCCTGCCCCTGGCACTCTATCCATCAGGGATCTTCTGCACAGGCTAGTCAGTGACCTGAGGAATGTGCGCCAATAAAGTGCTCTTCCCACTTCCTCCTTGCATAATCATCGCTAGGAACCATGTGTACATAGCGATGACCTTATCGGCGCGCATGCCAGAGGTCACTGGAGTAGTTGTCGCTGAATGCAGTGCCCACAGAAGGGAGGATGAGGTGTGTATTTATGAGGGAATGCAGGGTGCAGGACTCCGGGGGGCCATAACTGACGTGCATAGGAGGAGGTAGCATTACAATGAGGACAGGGGGCAGGGATTTCTTCCACGCACAGCACGGCCCAGAGCCTGGAAGAAATCATTAGCATAAAGACAGAAAAACATTTCTCAGCAACAAGACTGTTATTATGAGACATACAGGTAGGACAAGTGTACCATTTCTATTACCTGAATGCCCATATTAATAGGTTATATACATCCTGAGGGGAGTAGAGGGTGACAGATTCCCTTTAATATCAAAATATATAAGTATGTACATTTAACGTCAATCTGCAGCACCTTGCACACAAAGAACAGAAGGCCATACCTCTCGCTGGCTTCATCTGGCTTTACCTCCTCTGCGGTTTTACATTCTTCTTCTTTAAAGTATTGACCAGAACTTGATGGATTTGCAAAAGTAGAAATAAAAGGCCCAAGAGATTGAAAGGCAGCTTGACGTACCTATATTAAAAGAACGCAATCTTAGTGACACTTACTTATTGTTTTTTTTTAAGTTCTTTAAGTATAAATTTCACTTTAAATCATAGAAAAATATTTAGACTTGAGAGTCCTCAGTGGTTGATACCTTTTAATGGCTAACTGAAAAGATGGTAACAAATTGCAAGCTTTCGAGACTACTCAGGTCTCTTCATCAGGCATAGACTAATACAACATCTGAAGAATCACATATTTATACACAAAAACACAGAAAAAATGCAATATTTTTCTATCTACTGGCTAACACGGTACGAAGATATACATCTTTACTGTACTTTAAATCATATAAATCAATAGTATATCTATTACAACGTTGCATAGTATCAAATCTTATCAGAGAAATCTTACTCCTCCTGGATTGATTGTTCCCGCTCTAAATTTACGCGTAAAATCTGCACTAGATGAAGACAGATCTTTCTATCTCTAAGGTGCACACGTGGTCAAAATTGTTGGTATCCCTCGTTTGATGACAGAAAAACCCACAATGGTGACAGAAATAACTTGAATCTCACAAAAGTAATAAATTAAAAATATATGAAAATGAACAAATGAAAGTTAGACATTGCTTTTCAACCATGCTTCCACAGAATTAAAAAAAAAAAAAAATAAAACTCATGAAATCGTCCTGGATAGAAATGATGGTACCCTTAACTTAATATTTTGTTGCACAACCTTTTGAGGCAATCACTGCGATCAAACGATTCCTGTAACTGTCAATGAGACTTCTGCACCTCTTGGCAGGTATTTTGGCCCACTCCTCAAGAGCAAACTGCTCCAGTTGTCTCGTGTTTGAAGGTTGCCTTTTCCAGACGGCATGTTTTAGCTTTTTCTAAAGATGCTGAATAGGATTTAGGTCAGTACTCATAGAAGGCCACTTCAGAATAGTCCAATGTTTTCCTCTTATCCATTCTTGAGTATTTTGGGTCATTATCCTGTTGCAAGACCCATGACCTGCGACTGAGACCAAGCTTTCTGACACTGGGCAGCACATTTCTCTCTAGAATCCCTTGATAGTCTTGAGATTTCATTGTACCCTGCACAGAGTCTAGACACCCTGTACCAGATGCAGCAAAACAGCCCCAGAACATAACAGAGCCTCCTCCATGTTTCACAGTAGGGACAGTGTTCTTTTCTTGATATGCTTCATTTTTCCGTCTATGAACATAGAGCTGATGTGCCTTGCCAAAAAGTTCCATTTTTGTCTCATCTGTCCATAGGACATTCTCCCAGACGTTTTGTGGCTTGTCAACATGTAGTTTGGTAAATTTCAGTCTGGCTTATGATCTTTTTTCAACGATGGTGTCCTCCTTGGTCGTCTCCCATGTCCACTTTGGCTCATACAACGACGGATGGTGCGATCTGACACTGATGTTCCTTGAGCTTGAAATTCACCTTTAATCTGTTTATAAGCTTTTCTGAGCTCTTTTGTTACCATTCGTATTATCCATCTCTTTGATTTGTCATCGATTTTCCTCCTGCGGCCACGTCCAGGGAGGTTGGCCACAGTCCCATGGAGCTTACATTTCTGAATAATATGTGCAACTGTAGTCATAGAAACATCAAGATGCGTGGAGATGGTCTTATAACTTTTACCTTTAACATGTTTGTCTATAATTTTCTTTCTAATCTCCTGAGACAACTCTTTCCTTTGCTTCCTCTGGTCCATGTTGAGTGTGATACACCCCATGTCACCAAACAACACAGTGTGTATCTGTAGCCCTCTATACAGGCCCACTCACTGATTCCAAGATTATAGACACACCTTGATTTAACATGTCCCTTTTGACACATTATTTTCAGGGGTACCATCATTTCTGTCCAGGCCTATTTCATGAGTTTTATTTCTTTAAAAATTCCGTGGAAGCATGGTTGAAAAGCAATGTCTGACTTTCATTTGTTAATTTTCATAGATTTTTGATTTATTATTACTTTTGTCAGATACAAGTTATTTCTGTCACCATCGTGGGTTTTTCTGTCATTAAACAAGGGGCACCAACAATTTTGGCCATGTGTGTAGAAGCAGCAAAGGTCATTTCCCAAGATTCTCTGTACAGTCATGGCCAAAAGTTTTGAGAATGACACAAATATTAATTTTTACAAAGTCTACTGCTTCACTTTTTCTAATGGCAATTTGCATATACTCCAGAATGTTATAAAGAATGATCAGCTTAACAGCAATTACTTGCAAAGTCAATATTTGGCTAGAAAATGAACTTTATCCCCCAAAATACATTTCAACATCATTGCAGCCCTGCCTTAAAAGGACCAGCTAACCTCTTTTCAGTGATTGCTCCATTAACACAGGTGTGGGTGTTGATGAGGACATGGCTGGAGATCAATCTGTCATGATTAAGTAAGAATGACACCACTGGACACTTTAAAAGGAGGCTGGTGCTTGGCATCATTGTTTCTCTTCTGTTAACCATGGTTATCTCTAAAGAAACACGTGCAGTCATCATTGCAATGCACAAAAATGGCCTAACAGGGAAGAGTATCGCAGCTAGAAAGATTGCACCTCAGTCAACAATCTATCGCATCATCAAGAACTTCAAGGAGAGAGGTTCCATTGTTGCCATAAAGGCTTCAGGGCGCCCAAGAAAGACCATCAAGCGCCAGGACCGTCTCTTAAAAGTGTTTCAGCTGCGGGATCGGGCTACAAGCAGTGCAGAGCTTGCTTAGGAATGGCAGCAGGCAGGTGTGAGTGCATCTGCATGCTGTGTGAGGCGGAGACTCTTGGAGCAAGGCCTGGTCTCAAGGAGGGCAGCAAAGAAGCCACTTCTCTCCAGAAAAAACATCATGGACAGACTGATATTCTGCAAAAGGTACAGGCAGTGGACTGCTAAGGACTGGGGTAAAGTTATTTTCTCTGATGAATCCCCTTTTCGATTGTTTGGGACATCAGGAAAACGCCTCATTCGGAGAAGACAAGGTGAGCGCTACCACCAGTCTTGTCTCATGCCAACTGTTAAGCATCCTGAAACCATTCATGTGTGGGGTTGCTTCTCAGCCAAGGGAATCGGCTCTCTCACAGTCTTGCCTAAAAACACAGCCATGAATAAAGAATGGTACCAGAATGTCCTCCAAGAGCAACTTCTCCCAACCCTCCAAGAGCAGTTTGGCGATCAACAATGCCTTTTCCAGCATGATGGAGCACCTTGCCATAAAGAAAAGGTGATAACTAAATGGCTCAGGGAACAAAACATAGATTTTGGGTCCATGGCCTGGAAACTCCCCAGATCTTAATCCCATTGAGAACTTATGGTCAATCATCAAGAGACGGGTGGACAAACAAAAACCTAAAAATTTTGACAAAATGAAATTATTGATTGTGCAAGAATGGACTGCTATCAGTCAGGATTTGGTCCAGAAGTTGATTGAGAGCATGCCAGGGAGAATTGCAGAGGTCCTGAAGAAGAAGGGTCAACACTGCAAATATTGACTTGCTACATTAACTCATTCTAACTGTCAATATAAGCTTTTGTTACTCATATGTTTGCAATTATTATATTTCTGTCTGTGATAAAAACATCTGTCAAACACACATAAAAACCAGAGGGCAGCAGATCATTTGAAAATATAATATTTGTGTCATTCTCAAAACTTTTGGCCATGACTGTAGAGGAGAGTGAGGAGCTAGAGGCAGACAGGACTGTTACAGTTCAAAGTAAAACGGTCGTTTCAGGAAAAATTTGAAGCAGAGGATGTTGGTGTCTGCTCCTAGCACCTCCTTCTCTCCATAGAATCTTATAAGCACCAACTGTTATCTTCTCTCTCAATAATGGGAAAAATTTAAAAGCCGATTCTACCTACCAATGAATAGAGAAAAATATCAATCCAGGCATAATTCTCTGAAAAAATATATTACACACTTGCTTATTATCATGTGTACTATTGATTAAATAACTGAAATGATGATTATTCTTTAAATATCTCTACAATAGATGGTGGCCCGATTCTAACGCATCGGGTATTCTAGAATATGTATGTAGTTTATTTATGCATGGCTCCGTTTCCACCCTCCCATCCTATATACATGGCTCCGCTCCCACCCTCCCATCCTATACACATGGCTCCGCTCCCACCCTCCCATCCTATATACACGGCTCCGCTCCCACCCTCCCATCCTATATACACGGCTCCGCTCCCACCCTCCCATCCTATATACACGGCTCCGCTCCCACCCTCCCATCCTATATACACGGCTCCGCTCCCACCCTCCCATCCTGTATACATGGTTCCGCTCACACCCTGTATACACGGCTCCGCTCCCACCCTCCCATCCTATATACACGGCTCCGCTCCAATCCTCCAATTCTATATATATGGCTCCGCTACTACCCTGTATACATGGCTTCGCTCCCACCCTCCCATCCTTGTATACATGGCTCCGCTCCCACCCTCCCATCCTTGTATACATGGCTCCGCTCCCACTCTTGCATCCTTGTATACATGGCTCCGCTCCCACCCTCCAATTCTATATACATTGCTCCGCTCCCACCCTTCCATCCTACATACATGGCTCCGCTCCCACCCTCCAATTCTATATACATGGCTCCGCTCCCACCCTCCCATCCTATATACATGGCTCCGCTCCCACCCTATATTCATGGCTCCGCTCCCACCCTCCCATCCTGTATACATGGCTCCGCTCCCACCCTCCCCCATCATACTTACCCTCCTCGCTCCATCACTGCACGTCCCTGCAACTCTATCCCCGCGCGCCAGCTTCTTCCTCTGTGGTGCGGTCATGTGGTACCGCTCATTAAGATCATGAATATGGACGCCACGCCCATGGGAGTGAGGTCGCATCCATATTCATGACCTTAATGAGCGGTACTACGTGACCACACCGCACAGGATAGAAGCAGACGCGCCAGGACAGGGATACAGGGACGGAAGGTGAGTATGTAAGTGGAGATGACACGCGACTACCATAGGGAGATCAGCGGCTAGCGGTGGCGTGGACCGGGCGCGACGAATCAGCGACGCAGGATTTCCGTTACAGACGGAAGTGAAAAGTTAGACAATTATATAGTAGATTTAGGCATAAAAGTAAATGCTATGCAGTGTAATTGCCATACGGACTGTGATCCAATCCTCTACTGCACATGTATTCCATCTGTGCAAGACATTAAGGGTCTATAAAAATAGTCGCAGAGCTTGCATCATTATAAACAGGTTAGAAACACTGGCCAGCGAATAGGTGACGTGGTCGCCCAATGTGTTGTCACATCAGAGAACATAGAGGGACAAAAAAAAAAAAAAAAAGCATTTTTCTATAGGGTAAGGCAGGGCATCAAAGTATAATGAAACCTTAGTTATTTTCAATTTAGTACTAAATACTTATAGGATTCTGTTCTGTATCTAATTAACACTTTCAGGTTATTTTGACTACTTTTTTTTAGTGCAGAGATTCCCTTTTCTTTAATAAAGTTAAATGGATCCAGTAACCAGATTTTCCCTATGTAAACTGTATCCATCACAATTCTACAGTCTAATAGCACTTCTGTAATCCCTTAATACCTAAGAAAATGCATTTTATAATTTCTCATCTTCATATGCTAATTGTCACTGAGCAGTCCAATGGGTGTCTCCAAACTGTGCTCAGCACATAGTCTGTCCCCACGTTAGCTTTTTATCCAGCCTTGATTGATGTGGCTGACGTCATCCCCAGCGTCTGCTCTGCATCTGTTGCTCCTTTCTGTGCAGGCATGGGAACTGGACAGATTGGGGATGATGCAGGAGATGTCAGCCACTTCAATCACGGCTGGCCAGACAGCGATTGCAGGGACAGGGGAGGCATTGAGAATGGTCTGGAGAAACCACTCAGTGCTGATTAGCATTTGGAGCGGTGCAATTATAAAGACATTTTCTTAGGTACACAAGGAAGCTCTAATCTAATGAAGATGTTGTGGGAGTGCTACTGAAGATCATTGAAAGGTGGTGGACACAGTTTATTAATGGAAAATCTGGTGAGAGGTTCCCTTTCAAATACAAAAAGATGACCGTCAGGGGTGTTCAAAATGCAAACCACTAAACTTACCCATCTAGATGGGTCACTTATTAAGTTAATAAAGAGGGCAGAGAGCCTAGTCCGACGAAGCTCTTGGGATGTCGCACACGACACAGCCATGAAACACTCGGCACAGGCTTTCCGTACACCCCATACATTGTCTGAGCACAGCTGGAAAAAGCGAGGCAACTGGAAGAGAGAAAAAATAAGATGTGTTACACAGTTACATAACCAATAGCCACAACCATACAACTATTATCACACTCACCAGCATCTTCTCGGTGGCTTCTTGGCCAACAACACTGCAGATATCACCAAAATTGGCTGCACAAACCTTAAAAAGGAAAAGGTGCAGGTTCAAAAACATTTTGCTTGTGTCTACAACAAATTGGTGTAATTAGAGTATTGGATCTCCTATCACTTTGCTTCTGGACCAACAGATTTCATTCTCCTATGTATCGGATACATCAAGAGATTTCAGCCAGGCTCCAAAGTGACCAAAATGCAGGTAAATGGTTGAATTGGTTGAATTGTCACACGCCTGGAGACCTCCCAAATTTTGTATAAGCAGCTCCCATCCCTGTAAGGGCTGAATCCTAACAGGGACATTACAGTAAGACTACCTGTGATGCCAATGTATTACTACCTTATTAAACATAGATTTCCTCGGGTACTAAATTGAACAAAACAGGTATTCATAGTGGTACTAGGGAGATACCTCTCCTTGTAAGGCTGTGTGTTACATGGGACTGAATCACGCCGACTGAAACAAAATTTTACTTGTGCCATATGCCAAACACAGAAAACACACTGAAATGTGCAAAAACGAGCAAGAGTGAAAGAGGCGAGAACATACCTTACGGACATGAAACATTCTGCAGTCACAACACATTTCACAAAACCGGGGAAGTATCAGCCTCTCTGTTATATCTTTACCCACCATTGAGGCCATTTTGCACATTATCTATGAAGGAAATGATACAAAACATGGATTACAAACCACCACAATTCTATCTATCTCTATCTATCTATCTATCTCTATCTATCTATCTATCTCTACTATCTATCTATCTACTATCTATCTATCTGTCTCTATATCTATCTGTCTCTATATCTATCTGTCTCTATATCTATCTGTCTCTATATCTATCTGTCTCTATATCTATCTGTCTCTATCATCTGTCTCTATATCTATCTGTCTCTATATATCTATTTTCGTCTCTATATCTATCTGTCTCTATATCTATCTGTCTCTATATCTATCTGTCTCTATATCTATCTGTCTCTATATCTATCTGTCTCTATATCTATCTGTCTCTATATCTATCTGTCTCTATATCTATCTGTCTCTATATCTATCTGTCTCTATATCTATCTGTCTCTATATCTATCTGTCTCTATATCTATCTGTCTCTATATCTATCTGTCTCTATATCTATCTGTCTCTATATCTATCTGTCTCTATATCTATCTGTCTCTATATCTATCTGTCTCTATATCTATCTGTCTCTATATCTATCTGTCTCTATATCTATCTGTCTCTATATCTATCTGTCTCTATATCTATCTGTCTCTATATCTATCTGTCTCTATATCTATCTGTCTCTATATCTATCTGTCTCTATATCTATCTGTCTCTATATCTATCTGTCTCTATATCTATCTGTCTCTATATCTATCTGTCTCTATATCTATCTGTCTCTATATCTATCTGTCTCTATATCTATCTGTCTCTATATCTATCTGTCTCTATATCTATCTGTCTCTATATCTATCTGTCTCTATATCTATCTGTCTCTATATCTATCTGTCTCTATATCTATCTGTCTCTATATCTATCTGTCTCTATATCTATCTGTCTATATCATCTGCTCTATATCTATCTGTCTCTATATCTATCTGTCTCTATATCTATCTGTCTCTATATCTATCTGTCTCTATATCTATCTGTCTCTATATCTATCTGTCTCTATATCATATCTGTTCTTTTATATCTATCTGTCTCTATATCTATCTGTCTCTATATCTATCTGTCTCTATATCTATCTGTCTCTATATCTATCTGTCTCTATATCTATGTCTCTATCATCTGTCTCTATATCTATCTGTCTCTATATCTATCTGTCTCTATATCTATCTGTCTCTATATCTATCTGTCTCTATATCTATCTGTCTCTATATCTATCTGTCTCTATATCTATCTGTCTCTATATCTATCTGTCTCTATATCTATCTGTCTCTATATCTATCTGTCTCTATATCTATCTGTCTCTATATCTATCTGTCTCTATATCTATCTGTCTCTATATCTATCTGTCTCTATATCTATCTGTCTCTATATCTATCTGTCTCTATATCTATCTGTCTCTATATCTATCTGTCTCTATATCTATCTGTCTCTATATCTATCTGTCTCTATATCTATCTGTCTCTATATCTATCTGTCTCTATATCTATCTGTCTCTATATCTATCTGTCTCTATATCTATCTGTCTCTATATCTATCTGTCTCTATATCTATCTGTCTCTATATCTATCTGTCTCTATATCTATCTGTCTCTATATCTATCTGTCTCTATATCTATCTGTCTCTATATCTATCTGTCTCTATATCTATCTGTCTCTATATCTATCTGTCTCTATATCTATCTGTCTCTATATCTATCTGTCTCTATATCTATCTGTCTCTATATCTATCTGTCTCTATATCTATCTGTCTCTATATCTATCTGTCTCTATATCTATCTGTCTCTATATCTATCTGTCTCTATATCTATCTGTCTCTATATCTATCTGTCTCTATATCTTCTGTCTCTATATCTGTCTGTCTCTATATCTGTCTGTCTCTATATCTGTCTGTCTCTATATCTGTCTGTCTCTATATCTGTCTGTCTCTATATCTTCTGTCTCTATATCTGTCTGCTCTATATCTGTCTGTCTCTATATCTGTCTGTCTCTATATCTGTCTGTCTCTATATCTGTCTGTCTCTATATCTGTCTGTCTCTATATCTATCTGTCTCTATATCTATCTGTCTCTATATCTATCTGTCTCTATATCTATCTGTCTCTATATCTATCTGTTCTCTTATCTATCTGTCTCTATATCTATCTGTCTCTATATCTATCTGTCTCTATATCTATCTGTCTCTATATCTATCTGTCTCTATATCTATCTGTCTCTATATCTATCTGTCTCTATATCTATCTGTCTCTATATCTATCTGTCTCTATATCTATCTGTCTCTATATCTATCTGTCTCTATATCTATCTGTCTCTATATCTATCTGTCTCTATATCTATCTGTCTCTATATCTATCTGTCTCTATATCTATCTGTCTCTATATCTATCTGTCTCTATATCTATCTGTCTCTATATCTATCTGTCTCTATATCTATCTGTCTCTATATCTATCTGTCTCTATATCTATCTGTCTCTATATCTATCTGTCTCTATATCTATCTGTCTCTATATCTATCTGTCTCTATATCTATCTGTCTCTATATCTATCTGTCTCTATATCTATCTGTCTCTATATCTATCTGTCTCTATATCTATCTGTCTCTATATCTATCTGTCTCTATATCTATCTGTCTCTATATCTATCTGTCTCTATATCTATCTGTCTCTATATCTATCTGTCTCTATATCTATCTGTCTCTATATCTATCTGTCTCTATATCTATCTGTCTCTATATCTATCTGTCTCTAATATTCTATCTGTCTCTATATCTATCTGTCTCTATATCTATCTTTTCTACTATATCTATCTGTCTCTATATCTATCTGTCTCTATCATCTGTCTCTATATCTATCTGTCTCTATATCTATCTGTCTCTATATCTATCTGTCTCTATATCTATCTGTCTCTATATCTATCTGTCTCTATATCTATCTGTCTCTATATCTATCTGTCTCTATATCTATCTGTCTCTATATCTATCTGTCTCTATATCTATCTGTCTCTAATATCTATCTGTCTCTATATCTATCTGTCTCTATATCTATCTCTCTATATCTATCTCTCTATATCTCTATATATAAAAAACAAACAAGCAAAACAGCAATGGAGACATTCTTACATTAACCCACTACTTTTCCTGAGATAGTTGGTGAGGATGTACAGGGCATATCCAAAACATATGGTATTTTCTTTTTCTAGATTTCCAGTTGTGCAGGAAGGAAAGGATAGACTGACTCCGGACTAACGTAAAAGTAGGTTATAAACACTATTTACCTGCAGATTAACCTGATATCTGTAGATAAATTACAGTTGTTGGAGGAGGTAGGTTCTCTTTAAAAATGGAACCATTCAAATACACCTATATGACCCAAAATGGGGATTCCCCATCAAATCCCACCCACATCACAGTAAATTGTAAAATACCAATCCATAACAAGTAGGGCTGTGTGTGATAGGGAAACCCAAAGAAAAAAGGGATTTTTGACAACTTTATTGTTACAAGAATCACAGTGATGATATACAGAAGTACAATAACATGGACTAAGGAGAGAAGTACGAATAAAAATAGGGCAGGATAGTAAAAATCCCCAAGTCTAAAAGAGCCAACAATCCCTCCTAAAGTGCTCCTGGAAAGTAATAGGCCCTATCTAGTTCTAGAGATAACCCTTATAGTAGACTTACATAAATGTAAGCTATGAACCCCCTAATTAGGAGGTACAGATGCAGAATATTCTGTGAATAAGCACAGAATAAGTGCATAGAGGATTGTTAGATCTACAAATCAATAGGACACAGCATAGATGTATAACTCGCCACTGAATAATGTGCAGGATTAAACTAGTGCACCCAATTTGTGCATTTAGTTGTCACGCTGTATAGCAGATATATAATATATATGTGATGTCAGTAATCTATATCAAAAGGGCAACATACTATATAACATGCGCATAGATATATGATAACATAGAATTACCTGACAATGTCAGTGGGTCAATACGGAATCCGTTATACGCTGTCTCCGGCTAGAGGGTGACCGGGGTCTATGCTGACCCTAAACTGGGGTCCTAACTAATCCCTCTACCTGGAGGTACTGTTAAAGGTACAGAGGTCCAGGCCACCAGCGTAAGCCCTGTCTCCTATCAATCCCTGCCAACTGTAATCTAGTCCTAAGAAGGACCCTGATTACCACCAAAGGGAATGAACAGGTAACGGTTAATGAACAGAAAGACATACAAAAAAGACAAGAAATAAAGTAAATAAAGTCTTACATACAACACTCACACACCGTAGGAACACCTAAGGTCTCAGAGATAAACTATAAGCTGTAAGAGTAAAAACAACTAAGGAGCTCTTAGCTTAAATATTCTCAGAACCGATCCAGTCTGCTAGACTACATGAATGCTTTCACCGGCATCTAACAAGCAGACTGGCAGGTATATGAAGGAATCTAATTAGATCATAATCAAAAGCAGCCGGGCGAGGCTGGACCTAGTCTTAGCAAAGAGCTAGGTAAAATTAACTCCCTCATTACCAAACACAAAGAAACAGCAACTCAGCTGTGAGAAGTCAGAGTGTGTAATCGCGACGATCCTCGTGGCGATACACCCATGACAGTACCCCCCCCTCTACGAGGGGACTCCGGACCCTCAGGGCCAGGTCTGCCCGGGTGAGTTGTGTGAAAGGTCCGAACCAATCGATCTGCGTTAACATCAGACGCAGGGACCCACGTCCTCTCCTCAGGACCATACCCCCTCCAATGAACCAAGTACTGAAGGGATCGGCGACTGAGACGTGAGTCAATGATTTTCGACCCATGAAATTCCACGTTATCATTGACCACCACTGAAGGAGGAGGTAGAGGTGACGGTATGACTGGTGCCACATACTTTTTAAGTAATGACTTGTGAAACACATTATGAATTTTAAACGTAGGAGGGAGGTCCAGACGAAATGCCACAGGATTAATTATGGAACTGATCCTGTACGGCCCGATGAATCTGGGACCCAACCTCCAGGAGGAAACTTTAAGTTTTATATTCCTGGTAGACAACCAAACCAGATCGTTCACCTTCAGATCTAGACCAGAAACTCTCCCCCTATCAGCCATCCGTTTGTAACGATTCCCCGTAACCTTCAGTCTTAACCGATCTGGAACTATCAGTCTCCCTGGAAGTCCCACAGGGGCGTCCCCCTGAGCCCCCAATACCTCCCCCTCAAGCTCAGAGCATACAGCTGACACTACAACTCCCTCCTGAGGAATAGGAACCGGATCATCCGTCTTCCCGGCCCCTGGGAAAGTACGAGATAAGGCATCAGGAAGCAACTTTATTGAGCAGTCATATGCGCGATGAGGAGGTAACTCTTTACACCCCTCCTCTGAGAACATCTCCCCAAAGTCCTCCAGAAAAGGAGACAAAGTCCTAGGCACAACCGCACCGATGACCGTGCTCATGCAGTTATTCCTGCAAAATTCACCCCACTGGCTTATCTTTCTGGATTGCCAATCAATCACTGGGTTATGTTTAGCCAACCAAGGAAGTCCCAACACAATAGGAGTAGGTAGACCCTCCAACACATAACAAGACAATTGCTCTTTATGTATTGCCCCTACTCGAAGATCTATGTTATGAACAGCTTGTACCAAGCTACCTTGACCGAGAGGTCTAGAATCAATAGAGACTATAGGGACCGGTTTGGCCAATACACTCAGTTGCATACCATGCGCCTGGGCAAACCGAGCGTCCACCAGATTAGCCCCGGACCCACTATCAAGAAAAACAGAAATCCTCTCAGTTCTAGTACCAATCACCACCTCCGCAGGCACGAGAAACTGAGAGGGATTTGGGGACGAAATACACACTCCCAGGTTAACTCCTTTGCTCAAAGAGGCCCGGGATGGACACCCCCAACAAAATGTCCCTCTCTCCCGCAAAAGAAACACCTTCTAGTATTGCGGCGCACCGCCGATTCCCTCCTACAAAAAGATGTCCCTCCCAACTGCATGGGTTCCTCAGAACAGACATGGGGAACCTCAGTATAAGGGACTTTAGTAGTAGGTGGAGTCATCACGGGAGGCGGAGTTACCTCGCGTCTTCCCCGAATTCGTCTATCAATGCGAATAGCGAGGGCCATAGCAGCCTCCAGTGATGGAGGAGAATCATACTGAGCCAACACATCCTTTAATTTGTCAGACAACCCTTGACAAAACTGGCTCCTAAGAGCTGGGTCATTCCACTGAGTATCTGTTGCCCATCTACGGAACTCAGAAGAATATTCCTCCGCTGGACGATTTCCTTGCCGTATTTTACGTAACTTTGTTTCAGCAAGGGAAACTCGATCCGGATCATCATATACCAGACCCAGGGCAGTAAAAAATCGATCCACTGACTGGAGATCTGGGGAGCCTGGAGGAATAGAGAACGCCCAAGATTGAGGGTCCCCTTGTAAGAGTGAGATAACAATTCCCACCCTCTGCTCTTCACTCCCAGATGACCGAGGCCGCAGACGAAAGTACAATTTACATGCCTCCCGAAAGTAAAAAATTTGTCCCGCCCACCAGTGAACCTGTCCGGGAGAGCAACCTTAGGTTCAGATCTGGTTTGCTCCGGGGGAGACAAAACCTTGGACTTAATGTCCGCAAACTCCATGGACAACCCCTGCAACTGCCGGGCCAGCTGGGCTACTGGATCCATGACAGCTGGGGAGAATCTTTAGTATGGCCAGTGAAAATGTCACGCTGTATAGCAGATATATATATATATGTGATGTCAGTAATCTATATCAAAAGGGCAACATACTATATAACATGCGCATAGATATATGATAACATAGAATTACCTGACAATGTCCAGTGGGTCAATACGGAATCCGTTATACGCTGTCTCCGGCTAGAGGGTGACCGGGGTCTATGCTGACCCTAAACTGGGGTCCTAACTAATCCCTCTACCTGGAGGTACTGTTAAAGGTACAGAGGTCCAGGCCACCAGCGTAAACCCTGTCTCCTATCAATCCCTGCCAACTGTAATCTAGTCCTAAGAAGGACCCTGATTACCACCAAAGGGAATGAACAGGTAACGGTTAATGAACAGAAAGACATACAAAAAAGACAAGAAATAAAGTAAATAAAGTCTTACATACAACACTCACACACAGTAGGAACACCTAAGGTCTCAGAGATAAACTATAAGCTGTAAGAGTAAAAACAACTAAGGAGCTCTTAGCTTAAATATTCTCAGAACCGATCCAGTCTGCTAGACTACATGAATGCTTTCACCGGCATCTAACAAGCAGACTGGCAGGTATATGAAGGAATCTAATTAGATCATAATCAAAAGCAGCCGGGCGAGGCTGGACCTAGTCTTAGCAAAGAGCTAGGTAAAATTAACTCCCTCATTACCAAACACAAAGAAACAGCAACTCAGCTGTGAGAAGTCAGAGTGTGTAATCGCGACGATCCTCGTGGCGATACACCCATGACATTAGTGTATCAGTCAATAGACGTTAACGTAGAGGGCCACAGATTGTAAGCAGGTGCATATAATCATAATTATCAAGATCATATCACACCAACCATTCCCCATCAAATGACATATAGAGCCTAATGATGCCACGTCAATATATGGTAGCGGGCACACATTTTTTATGTGATCGCCGTTATTCAATGAATAATGGCGATCACATGATTGGGGACCGAAAAATCCAGCACTGATCATGTTGTCCAGGGTCTCAGCTTCCGCTGGTAGCTGAGACCACAGAGATTTTTCGGACATGGGGGGCACTAGTGGCTTAGTCCCAGTCACTGTTTTAAAATGACTATTAGGGAATAAGGACTCTTAGCGGCCGCCGTTTTAATGCGTATCGGCGGTTGTTAAGGGGTTAAGTGGCTCAACTGCAAAAAACAAACCAAGCTGCAGTAGCTACAGTCAGATGCCAGCTAAGGCTAGTTTCACACTTGCGTTTGGAGGTGCAACGGAGGGTTGGGTACATTCTCTGTGAGGCTCCGCCCACCGCCGCACCTCCTCTGGTCAGCTCTGCCTATGTCTGCATGCGGCCTGCGTACCTATATTTAACATTAGGTACACAGACCGTGCAGATGTATGCGGATGCCGCAGCATGCGTCGTTTTGACGTTGCGGCGACATGCGCCGAATGCAACCTGTTGCATTTTGTTGCGGTCACTGCACCGTCAAAACGACGCATGCGGTGGCATACGCATAGATCTGCACAGCCTGCGTACCTAATGTTATGTATGCAGACATAGGCGGAGCTGACCGGAGGAGGTGCAGCAGTGGGCGGAGCTTCACGGAGAATGTACGCAGCCCTCCGCAGCACCTCCAAACGCAAGTGTGAAACTAGCCTTAGCTGGCATCTGCTTGGTAATAAGCCAGATCATCTCCTGAGCTGATTTCACATGTTCCGTCGTGACCCATGATGAAAATGATTGTCACAGTTATACAAGCAGTGAAATCAGGAGTTCAAACCAATAAAGTTCTGTATAGTCATGTATGGTTAATAAACAAACAAATACATAAAACACATTCCTTTTACAGCCGTCGAGAAGCCAGACGTATATCTTAAAACTCACCGCTACAGCTTCAGTCTTGACATCATCATTGCTGTCTGGGGCAGTGAGGTCGATGAGCACCGGACACACTTTATTCTCCACATCTGACCTTTCAATCAGTTCCTGTTCAAGTAACACCAGCAAAGCTGCTTGACTCGTCTTTCTAACCTGAAGCAATTAAATTACACAGTAGATTAATAAAACCCAAGAAAATTGTAGCCTAATCTAGAAGCCAGCTCTATAAAATTGGAAGCCAGTATCCACTTGCTGCATTACAGCAGGGTCTGCACTGCAACCAGTGGTGTGAAAGGCCTGGCTGGTCACTGAAAATGCAAATGAAGCAAACATGCTAGAAGAGCATACTTGTACTATTTAGCAAAGCCACTAAAGGAGACTCAAGGTCTCCAAAAATTCAATTTAAACAGCAAACAAAAAGGCAGCAACACTTACCTGCCAGATCAGTATGTGGAGAGTGGCTGTTGATCTGGTATTTTGCACATGTGTTGCTAACATCTTGCTTTATGGGCTGGCTGCACCCTGTGTGCATTTGTTCCAAGATCTGGGCAGGTAAAGGTACTGCCACACTTAGTGATCTCGTTAGCGATCTCAATAACGACGCAAGCTAATGAGATCGTTTTTGTGATCGTTTTAATGTCTCTAGTAGCTGCCACACTTAGTGATCTCGTTAACGACTCAAAAGCGGTTAGCGATCTCATTAACGACTTTAACGGTCATTGCGATGTAAAAAACAGCGCACATCGCTCACAAAAGGTGCCAGACACAGCGATATAGGCTCACCAGCGGGACGCCAGCGATCTAAATACGGTCCAGAACTCTAGTGAACGATCAGCGAGATCACAGCAGGGGCCACGTCGTTGCTACATGCCACACACGTTAGCGTCACGAACGAGATCGCTAAATAGTGACGTATTTTAGCGATCTCGTTAGCGACACTGTTTAGTGTGGCATACCCTTAAGTGTTGCTGCCTTTTTGTTTGCTGTTTAAAGAGCACACTTGTACTTGCAAAAATCACAAATCTACCCGCTGTTTTGTTTGCAAAGGTCTGCTATTGCCCCCATCAAATTAATCACAGCAAGCCCACAGTCCCTACAATCCTGATACATGGACAAACAATGGTCACAGAATGTAGAGGAAAACTTGGCTGGCAGAGAAAATTACCATATTTTTCGGACTATAAGACACTTTTTTCCCAAAAAATTTGGAGAGAAAAAAGGGGGGGGGTGCATCTTATAGTCTGAATATACGGTACTAACACTTCGCATGGTGGCAGCAGGAGTCAGGCGATCCTTCTGGTGGTCCTGGTGCGACGCTGCAGGGCGATGAAGTGCGCGGTGCTCGGTGATGCCGGGGGCTCCGGCGAAATTTTCTGAAAGCCTGGAGCCCCACACTTCTATTGCCTCAATGCTATGGCCTCCAGGAAAATGCAGCCGGAGGCAGCGCACGCACAGATTGAGATCTCGGCTCCGAGATTTCAACTCCCGAGATCTCGTTGCCAAGATATCAATCTGCTCCTGGGGAATCAATCTGGCCTCCGGAAAAATGGCCGCCGGAGGCGGCGCATGTGCAGATTGAGATCTCGGCTCCAAGATTTCATTGCCGAGATCTCGATCTGCGTATGCACCGCCTCCAGAGGCCATTTTCCCAGAGGCCACAGCATTGAGGCAACAGAAGTGCGGGGCTCCAGGCTTTCAGAAAATGTCGCCGGAGCCCCTGGCACCACCGAGCACTGCCGCACCATCATCACCCTGCAGCGTTACTTTTATCGAGGCAATAGAAGGGTGGGGGTTCCGGGCTTTCACAAAATGTCGCTGGAGCCCCCACACCACCGAACCTGCCGCATCAGGCTGGGATGGGAGCGAGATCGTCACCCTGCAGCGTCGGACCACCAGAAGAATCACCCAACTCCTGCTGCCACCAGCGCTGCCGATCCCCCCGGGTAAGCTGAATTCAGGACTGTAAGACGGACCACCTTTTGACGCATTTTTTTTTCTCCCCATTTTCCATTTCTGAAACTACATCTTCAACCTTATAAACCAATTTGCTTTACACAAAAAAAATAAATAAATATGATGAATAAAAGTCAAACCTGGTTATTCTGGTCAGCGAGATACCGCACTACAATGGGTAGCAGATATTTGGAGAAAGCAGGGGGAATTGATGGCCGGTTTTCTTGGCAGAACATAGCAAGGTGAGGCACTTGTTCCATGAGTTCAGCTCGTACTGTGGGCTCTGCACAGGAATAAAAGTGTTCAGTATTACATAATGGGGATTGTGTCACGTAAGTGGTCAGTAATAGGAAATGACAAACACAAGTCAAGCAGCACATATATTGCAGGACAGCTTAGATGTCATAAATGAGCACATACCAGAATCTTCTGAGAGTTTTGTAACCCTTTCTAGCACAGCGATACAATCCTTCTCATCATCACTGACTTCTTTTAAGGTGTCCAGTAAACTTCGCGCAACCATTTGTCTGCAAAGCAAAACAGGTAAAATTAGAAGTGTACAGCTATAAAAAGTCAAAGCGGAAAAATGAAAATTCAACATCGAATTTAAAAACAAAAATGAAATGTGCACAGAAATCTTAGGAACAGAGTGATCATATGCTGCTACAAGCCATCCCACCGGCACGCTCATAGCTTCACATTATAATTCAGTGCACATTCGCAATGAAGATCTTGCAAAGAGAATGGGAATAGGATGCCCGTTTCTTGGCACAGGACAAATCAGCTGGTCGAGGAGGACATTTTATCCTCTTTGACCATATACGCTGCTTCACACTGTAACCTCTCCATGTTTTCTTTGGCCTCTAAGAGAAACTAGCAGGCTTCCTAATATGGAAGAAATGAATTCAATGTCCGCTATATAAAACACACTTTAATATGCAGAAGTGTGTAAGGCTTTTTAAAAAAAAAACAGGCACGCTAGGACTGGACAAGGTTAGTGAGCAAGGGTCAAATGGTCTAAGGTATTCCTGAAAGCAACTTTAACTCCAAATTAAGCTTTATTGCCCAGTAAAAGGAGTCGTTCATGTTTTTTTTTCTAAATATTCTATCAAGGTTCAGGGCTTGCACTAAAAATAAAAATCACATACTTGCCTACTGATCCTCTGCCAGGTGTCAGTTCTTACAGTGTTGTTGCTCCATGACCACTACAGCCAATAAAACCGGTGGTCGCAGTGGTGATCAAAGCGTCATTGCTGAGGCTACATCGATCATGCGCTGACCACTCTGGGCCCATAATAACAAATACATAGTATTCCTTACCGGGTGCTACACTTATTGACTTTATAAGGGTGCGTTCAGACAAGACAAAAATAAACGCCATTCATCCAGCCTGAAACCCTACATGAAAAATCAGTGTAGAAATCTGCACGTATTACATGCAGCTTTACTAATGTCAAAAATACGGATTTTTGTGTTACTCACCGTAAAATCCTTTTCTCCGAGACGCTCATTGGGGGACACAGGACTGTGGGTGTATGCTACTGCCGCTAGGAGGCTGACACTAAGTAAACATAAAAAAAGGTTAGCTCCTCCTCCGCCGTATACACCTCAGCACTGGCCGCAGGCAAACCCAGTTTAGTGCAAAAAGCAGTAGGAGGCTAAAGAATAAATTAATGTTAATACAGGTACAATATATCCAGAAGTAAATCTACTGATATAGACCCAAGCAAATAAAATTAACTTAGAAATCGAAGCCATCCGGCTAATAGGGAGGGAGCTGTGTCCCCCAATGAGCGTCTCGGAGAAAAGGATTTTACGGTGAGTAACACAAAAATCCGTATTTCTCCTTCGTCTCATTGGGGGACACAGGACTGTGGGACGTCCCAAAGCAGTCCCTTGGGTGGGAAACCGACTCCACAGTGTAATTTATAATCAAGCATTGCTTATATGTGCGCAACCGCGCCCTGAAGAATCCTTCTACCCAGACTGGCATCCGCAGAAGCCTGGGTATGGACATTATAATGCTTGGAAAAGGTATGCAGACTGGACCAGGTTGCTGCTTTACAAACCTGTTCCACTGAAGCCTGATGCCGAAGGGCCCAGGAGGCACCCACCGCTCTGGTGGAGTGAGCCTTGATCCCTGCAGGAACCACCGCGCCTCTGATGCGGTAAGCCTCCTGAATGGCTAACCGAATCCACCTAGCCAAGGTTGATTTAGAGGCAGCGAGTCCCTTCCTGCGACCTTCAGGGAGGACAAACAGCGTGTCCGTCTGTCGAAAGGACGCCGTCCGAGATACATATCTCCTGAGTGCTCTCACCAGATCCAGCGTATGGAGAGCCTTCTCCACTCGGTGCGTCGGAGCTGGGCAAAATGAGGGCAAAACAATGTCCTCATTAATATGAAATGAGGACACGACTTTAGGCAAAAAAGGTGGAGTAGGTCTGAGCACCACCTTATCCTGATGGAAAAGCAAGTACGGAGCTCGACAAGACAGTGCAGCCAGCTCCGAAACCCGCCTTATGGATGTTATGGCTACCAAAAACACCACTTTCCAGGAAAGAAACGACAGAGAAACCTCCTGCAAAGGTTCAAAAGGAGACTCTTGCAGAACTCCCAGGACTAGATTGAGGTCCCAAACCTCTAAAGGAGTCTTGTAGGGAGGAACTATATGGACAACCCCCTGAATAAAGGTCCTAACCTGAAAATTAGACGCGATCCTTCGCTGAAAAAGCACAGACAAGGCTGATATCTGCCGTCTAAGCGTACTTGGCGCTAGACCTGAATCTAGGCCTGCCTGGAGAAATGACAGAATGTTTGGAATTGAAAACCTAAGCGGGGAACAACCATGTTCCCTGCACCAAGCAAAAAAGACCTTCCAAGTACCGTGGTAGATGTGAGCCGAGACGGGCTTTCGGGCGCTAGCCATCGTCGCGGCGACCTTTTTAGAGAATCCAGCCCTGGTCAGGATCCAAGATTCAACGGCCAGGCCGTCAAACACAGGACCGCTGAGTTCTGGTGGTAAACTGGGCCCTGGGAGAGAAGGTCCGCACGCTCTGGCAGTCGCTAGGGTGCGTCGGCGAGCAACTGTACCAGCTCCGCGTACCAAGAGCGACGCGGCCAATCCGGAGCGATTAATATCGCTGGAACCCCCTCTATCCTGATCTTTCTGATCACCCTTGGGAGAAGAGCTATTGGTGGAAATAAGTATGGAAGATGGAATTGATTCCACGGTAGAACCAGGGCGTCCACCGCAATTGCCTGCGGATCCCGGTACCGGGAGACGAAGTTGGGCACCTTGGCATTCATCCTGGAAACCATCAGGTCCACATCTGGGGTTCCCCAGCGTCGACATATCTGCTGAAATATCTCGGGATGTAGTGACCATTCCCTGAAGCTATGCCGTGACGGCTGAGAAAATCCGCTGCCCAGTTTTCCTCGCCCGGAATGTGGACTGCTGAAATCACGGAGTGATTTACCTCTGCCCAGGACAGAATCTGTTTTACCTCGTGCATAGCCGCCCGGCTGCGGGTACCTCCCTGATGGTTTATGTATGCCACCGCCGTGGCATTGTCTGACTGAATTCGGACTGGGCGGCCTGCCAGATGCTGGTGAAAATGCCTCAGAGCCAGCCAAATAGCTCGGATCTCTAAAATATTTATTGGGAGGATCGACTCCTGCTGAGACCAAGTCCCCTGGGCTGTGTGGTGACGAAACACTGCTCCCCATCCGAGCAGGCTGGCATCCGTTGTGACTACCATCCAGATATTCGGAGGAAACAAACGGCCCTGTTGAAGAGTGGAACTCCTCGTCCACCACATAAGAGTCTGTCTGACCTTCAGGGACAGACGGCACCGAAGATTGAGGGAATAAAGGCTCCCGTCCCATACTGCCAAGAGTGCATGCTGAAGGGGGCGAAGATGAAACTGGGCAAATGGAATCGCCTCGATCGTTGCCACCATCCTTCCTAGGACCCTCATGCAAAACCGGATGGTATGAGGAATCGGTTTGTGAAGGATCCGTACCTCTTGACGGAGAACTAAGGCCTTGTCCTGAGGAAGGATTATCAACCCTTGAGCGGTGTCGAAATCCATCCCTAAGAAGGTGATCTTTCGAGATGGCACGGGAGATGACTTCTTCATATTCACCAGCCACCCCAGGCGAACAAGAGTGTCTAGGGTAATGCTGACACTTTCCTCGCATGTTTGGAAAGACGGACCCTTGATGAGAAGGTCGTCTAGGTAAGGCAAGATGACTATCCCCCTGGAGTGTAGAATGGATACAACAATAGCCATGACCTTTGTGAACACTCTGGGAGCTGTGGCTAGCCCGAATGGCAAGGCAGCGAACTGAAAGTGAAGTTTGCCGATGGCAAACCGAAGAAACCTTTGATGAGGGGGAAATATGGGGATGTGAAGATAGGCATCCTGGATGTCTATTGATGCTAGAAATTCCCCTTTTTCCATGGCAGCAATGACCGAGCGGAGAGACTCCATTCGAAAATGTCGAATTTTGACGAACCGATTCAGTCTTTTTAGATCCAGAATGGGCCTTACGGTACCGTCCTTTTTGGGTACAATGAACAGATTGGAATAAAACCCCGACCTCTTTCGACCTCTGGTACAGGTACGACAACCCCGCTGTGTCGAAGAGACTCGACCGCCTTGAATAAGGCGAGAACCCGAGACTCCTCCTTGGGAAGGCGCGAGGGAAAGAAACGATTTGAGGGAAGGCTGGTAAATTCTATCTTGTACCCCGAGGTGACTAATTCTCTGACCCATTCGTCTTGAGTAATTGATAGCCAAGTGGGACGAAACCACAGTAGACGGCCGCCTACTCTGGAAGAATCGACCGGATTCTGCCTCCAGTCATTTATCCGAAAATCTTTGGGGCCTAGACCCTCTAGATTTCGGTTGTTGAGACCGCATTCTTCCCAACGGGTTGGTCTTGTAAGAGGCCTGACGATCTCTGGCCTGATTAGGTCGACCTGAGCCGCTGGAACTGGCTGTTGCAGCCCAACCTGGGTTGCGAAAGGCTCTAAAGCGAGGCTGAGGCTGTCGGCGAAAGGGCTGTTTGACCTTCTGCTGAGGCAAAAAAGAACTCTTCCCTCCTGTCGCATCAGATATAAGCTGATCCAGTTTTTCACCAAATAAACGACCGCTTTGATAAGGCAAGGACGTAAGTGACTTCTTTGAAGTCGAGTCTGCTCGCCAAGTCCTCAACCACAAGGATCTCCTAATGGCAATCGCATTAGCAGCAGCTAATGCTGCGCAATTTGCCGCATCCATAGAAGCGTTGATCAAAAAATCACCTGCGAGAGCCATCTGATTAGATATCTCCAAAACCTCAGGTGGCACTTCTACACCGTGAAGAGCTCTGTTCAGAGACTCCGACCAGGAAATAGAGATGACCCAGATGCTTCAAACACCGAGCGAGCCAGGCTTTCAATCAGACGATCCGTTGGATCCTTAATCGAGGAACCATCAGGAAGGGAGAGAAGCGTCTTAGATGCCAAGCGTGACACCGGAGGATCGACCACTGGGGATTCCGCCCACTTCTTAAGAAGTTCAGGAGCAAAAGGATACCTGATATTGAGGGCCTTCTGTCCTGTAAAGCGCTTATCCGGTTTTTCTCGGTGGCGCTGCACAAGCTCCTCAAACTCAGGATGAGCACCAAAAACCTTATGGGTCTGTCTGGCTCGTTTGAAAGACACCTTATGACCAGAGGCCAAGGTGGATTCATCGTCTACCCCCAGAGATTGATTGACAGCTTCGATCAGACTGTCAATTGTCTCCTGACAACCTGGAGCTTCCAAATTGAGGGACCCTTCAGTATCGGAATCCGAATATTGATCACTTGCCTCTAAAGGTGAGGGAGAGCGAGAAGCTGAGCTGAAGGATGCCGAAGCCCTGGACGGCATAGGCGACGCAGTGTGGGTTCGCTTCCCCTGCGTCTGCCTGGTGAGAGCGCGGCCCCTGCAGGCCGGAGGTTCCTGAGACGTCGCCAAGACAGGTGAACCACTGTCCCTGCTCCTATCAGGAGCTTGAAGGGACTCGATTGCTCTTGTTAATGATGCCACAGATTGAGACAGAGACAGGGCCCATTCCGGGGGACCTGACGCACTGGGCTGGGCTATAGGTGAGGGCTCCTGAGCCCGTTCAGAGTCACAGGCTTCGCAGACCCGATTAGTCTGGGCATGCGGAAAAGGGGATTTACAGGCAATGCATGCGGTATACAGCACCGTGTGAGCCTTAGTTCTTCTGGACATACTGTATCTGTTCAGAGCTCTGTGACGATGCGGAGGTATGGTAGCGGGGCGCAGCGAAGTGGAGCCGGGCTGGAGGTAGCAGCACTTACCCCAGTCCTGTATCCCCGGACGCCCTTAAGCAGCGTTGACAGCGCAAAAGGAAAAGAGCAAAGGCTCCAGACTTTCAAAAAGAGCGCTCCCTGTCTGGGAGGCGTGGCTCATATAGTGATCACAGGGGCCGGGGTTGAGAGGCGCGGCCTAGCGCCGTCAGATGCCGGAGACGCCACTTCCGGCCGCGGCCTAGTCTCCGGCCGAAGCCGGGGACTAAATTTCCGGCCGCGGCCTAGCGCCGGCCGAAGCCTCGGCCTAAATTTTTGGCGGTGGCCGCCCGAAAAACAGGGGGCGGGCCCGCCGGAAGTGACGCTGCCGGGGGCGGAGCACGGCCTATCTTCCGGCCGACGCCGGGAGCAAAATTAGACATGCGGCCTGGTTCCCGGCCGAAGCCGGGGACTAAATTTCAGCCCGCGGCCTAGCACCGGCCGAAGCCGGGAGCTAGATTTTTGGCGGCGGCCGCCTAGAAGCCAGGCGGACCGTCACACGCAGAGAGGGGATGGCGCTCTCCGGGGGTTTAACAGACAGCCTCGCGGACCGCTCCCACCGAATCTCGACCGCCCCAGACGCTACCTGACGTCCGACACTGTTCTCCGGAGTTTGAAGGTGGGTTCTCCTGCTTGCAGTCTTCTACCAAAAAAATGGGGAACGGTGCAGGCTCCAGCTCCATGACCTCTAATGGTGGGTCTTCCTTGCTGCAGTGGACTTGCGGCTCTCCCAGACATTAGTCCAGCGTCTCCCGTCTTTTAGAGGGGGGCTTGCAGCAAAAAAAGGAGGGACGGTGCAGGCACCCTAACTCCATCACCCCTTCAGGGGATGAGGAGAGGGACCGTCCGCCACCTTGCAGCACCGCAGTCTAGCATTGGTGGTGCAGTGGGGGCCGCACGGACTAACTCCTGCCTCTGTACAGCCTAGGGCTTCAATACCTTAGGGTGGTCAGGGCTGAGTCCGGCATTTATGTCCCACGTTGCGGGAGAGGATACGTTGGAGGCTTTACTCCACGTGCTCGCCCGTTGATGGTTTGGGGAGATCGGACCCTTTTCAATAGGATCCGTCGCCCCTATCTCATCTTCGTGGAAAGAAAAAAAAAAAAAAAAAAAAGGTCTGGAAAAAGAACCAGACGTGTGCCTCCATCAGACACTAAGCAATAACTGGGTTTGCCTGCGGCCAGTGCTGAGGTGTATACGGCGGAGGAGGAGCTAACCTTTTTTTATGTTTACTTAGTGTCAGCCTCCTAGCGGCAGTAGCATACACCCACAGTCCTGTGTCCCCCAATGAGACGAAGGAGAAAGGTGGGCCACGCATAAACATAGTGGAGTGCTCCACACAGTGTAAAAATCCATACAGAGAGAATAGAAAGAACTAAATGCAGCATGGATTCAATCCATGGTAACAAAGACTACACCCTCCATATGTGTGCTAAGGCGATATGTCAGTGCCAACTGTGACCATTGTAGCTTCCATTATTATAGGAAACCACGATGAAAGATTGAAAAAAGTCCAATGAATGAAGATGAGAACAGAAGGTTATACAGACCTGTTAAATATGTTTTCACTTGTGGCGTACTTGTCCAATCTTCCAAGAGGTGTCAACATTTCATCTTGTGAGACGAAGTCCAAGGCTGAAGGTATAATAATCACATCAGACTCTGAGCTGTAGTCATCCACACCAACTATCAGAAACATCAGAAACATGGCTTGAAAAATCAAAATACATTTAACTAACAAATGTTGGTGATAAAATGTGATGGTCTGTTCTCAATAAAGATCAAGACCATCTTTCCTTATGAGAACATATTATATAAAAATAGAGGATGTCCTCAAAAGTTCCATAAGATTTGGGAAAAGTGGTGTAGTTCGGCCTTGACGCACTTGGCCCCTAATGCTATGGTCTCTTCAATCTCGCGATATAATCCCTAGTATGCGTTCCTTTCAGACCAGGAAAGTGATGATTTGGGTGGGCTTAAGAATGTGTGTCTATTATAATTTGACCTGATATGAACTTACAGATCCTAAACCAAACCTGTTGGCTAGAAGGTGCAATGTTTGGTAGAATGCATTATGTTGAATACCATGTTTAATTTGTTTTGTCTGTTTATTTTACTATTGAAAGTGTGACACTTTAGTTTTGTCACTGTGAATGGTGATTATTTGATTATTTTGATTTTATACTGTATTGTCATATGTTTGTAATCTTATTTTGTGGAATCTTTCAATAAAAAGAGTTTAAAAAAAAAAAAAAAAAGATCAAGACCATCTGTGCCACCATGACTTGAAAAGCAACACAACGCCATGACTTCAATTAGGATGTCTCAGGAAAATGGCAAAATATATCACACGCCCCTATGACTAAGCCAGCGGCTCCCGGGAGGATAAGGCTACGTTGCAACAATGAGCTTTTATCACATTTTTGACGCTGCGCGTTTTCCCTGTGTCAAAAACGCAGCGTGTTACAGTTCCAGCAATGGGATTTATAAAATCTCACGCCCGCTGTGCTACTCATTTACACTGCATAAAATCACCTGCGGTGGGTGTTTCAAATCCGCAACATGTCAATTTCTGTTATGGGTACGCTGAGTTTTCTGTGCATATTTTCCCAATAGCTTTACATTAGATGCAGAAAATTCGCAGGTAACATACGCATATGCATTTCTAGTGCAATTCCACAATGGAAATGCATAAAAAAAGCATGTAATCTGCACATAAGTAAATTAATAAAGTACAGTGAAACTACCAGAATGTTACAAAATCAAGAAAGCTTTAAAGAACAACACACCAAACACAAAAACAACAGCGTCAAAAACCCAAGTAACCCAATTTAAATAATGGGTGCAGAAATTCTTAAACATGAAAAAAAGCACCAAAAGCTCATCGTAGGAACATAGCCCAAGAGCTAATTTCCTCCTTTGAAGGGGTTGTATACTACTAGGACAACCCCTTCTTAAACTAAATGTTTGGCACCAATAAAAAAAATAAAGCCTATACTGACCTCCTGTGCCGCTCCAGCGGTGTCGGCACTTGCTCTCCCCGCGGCTGTGATGTGGTGCAATGACACGTGATGCCCGGCGCCCAGTCAGCACTGACGTCACCGTCTCCGCCTTCGGACAAACTGAACATAGAGAGGAAGTCTGGGTTGCAGTGGATCCCTGGCTTCCTCTACATGTTCAGTTTGCGCAAAAAGCAGAGACAGTGACGCCAGTGCTGATTGGGAGCCGGCGTCAACATCGCATCACAGCCCTGGGGAAAGCGAGTGCTGAAACAGGACGGCACGGGAGGCGAGTTTAGGCTATATTATTTTATTGGGGCCAAACATTTAGTTTAAGACGCGGTTGTCCTAGTAGTGGACAACCCCTTTAAGCAGTTGTTTCATTAAGGCGGCCAGGAAGCATTTTAAACCTTTCACCTGCAGGCAAAAAGCCCTTTTTTTGAACGACAGGTTCCCTTTAATTATTGATCAGCATTTGCAAAGTTCTGAATCTTTGTAGAGCACTCCATTACTTTGTATTGTTTCTTTTTCTACTAAACTCCATGTTGAAAGTGCAGTTTGAAATGCCTGGTTCATGCCAGTCTAGTAAATATCCGTGCAAGCTTCTCTGCTCCCCTTACCCAGACACTATTTACAAGCTCTCTCCCTGTGAGCATGAAGAGAGGAAGAGCGTACAGAAGCTCACACAGGAGTGCGGATTAGTTGATTTGCAGGACCCCATCAGTCCGCCATGTTAGTGACAGCTGGACAGGAGCCCTTCTGCAGCCCTCAGCGACAGATTACTGATGTAGCAGATGGACCAGGAATTGATTTGCACCAACTGTAACCCGTACTCCTGTGTGAGTGCCATAGGAGACCAGCATTTACACTATAGGGTCATTCCATGGTAACTTACGTTACAGTCACAAGCCAAAAACTGGCTACAGACTATCTTTGAAGGCATCCACAAATGTGAGTGAAGGTATATTGTACATTAAACTATTCTCAATAGATTTCAACACAGTTTGATTTTTCAACAATAAAATTAAATACAAAATACAGTGTTATTACTTGAAAACTTACATTACAAAAAAGGGAAAGGCAATTGTTCATCATGAGACTGCCAAATTATCTGTTCTGGTAAACAGGGGAGAAGCACTATTTTTATTGTATTAAAACAACATAGTCCAAACAACTTTAACAAATTTATTTTAACCTCTCAAGTTAAATGCAACAATTTTTATAACAAGAAATGTTGATAACTTACGTTACAACAAAATATAGTAACTTACGTTACAATGATGGTAACTTGCGTTACAATGAGTTACCATCATAGGAAAAACAGTTTGTAACGTAAGTTACCATCATTGTAACATAAGTTACTATATTATTTTGTAATGCAAGTTACCATGGAATGACCCTATAGATTGCAGTACTTTAAAATGTCATATTTTAGTACTGCAGTTAAGAAGAGATTTAAGGATTTGAGGGCTCAAATCTTCTCAAATGACTAGAATAAAATTTTTTAAAAAATTATAATATATACGGCATTTATTATGCTTTGCTTATAGCATCATTAATTCTGCAGCGCTTTACATACATTTATCTCATATGACCCATCTTTTCTCAGTTTGTAAATAAATTTAACCCCTTTACTCCCAAGAGTGGTTTGCACGTTAATGACGGCCAATTTTTACAATTCTGACCACTGTCTCTTTATGAGGTTATAACTCTGGAACGCTTCAAAGGATCTTCGCGATTCTGAGACTGTTTTCTCGTGACATATTGTACTTCACGTTAGTGGTAAAATTTCTTCGATATAACTTGCTTTTATTTTTTTTAAAAAACGCAAATATGGCGAAAATTTTGAACATTTTGCAATTTTCAAAGTTTGAATTTTTATTCCCATAAAACAGAGAAATATGTCACACAAAATAGTTACTGAATAACATTTCCACATGTCTACTTTACATCAGCACAATTTTGGAACCAAAATTTTTTTTTGTTAGGAAATTATAAGGGTTAAAAGTTGACCAGCGAGTTCTCATTTTTACAACAAAATTTACAAAGCCATTTTTTTTTTAGGGACCACCTCACATTTGAAGGCACTTTGAGGGATCTATATGGCAGAAAATATCCAAAAGTGACACCATTCTAAAAACTGCACCCCTCAAGGTACTGAAAACCACATTCAAGAAGTTTATTAACCCTTCTGGTGCTTCACAGGAGCTGAAGCAACGTGGAAGGAAAAAATGAACATTTAACTTTTTAGTCACAAAAATTATCTTTTACAAACTTTTTTTTTTATTTTTACAAGCGTAAAAGGAGAAAATGGACAGATAAAGTTGTTGTGCAATTTCTCCTGAGTACGCCGATACCCCATTTGTGGGGGAAAACCACTGTTTGGGCACACGGTAGAGCTCGTAAGGGAAGGAGCGCCGTTTGACTTTTTCAAACCAAAATTGGCTGGAATTGAGATTGGACGCAATGTCGCGTTTGGAGAGCCCCTGATGCGCCTAAACAGTGGAAACCCACCACAAGTGACAACATTTTGGAAACTAGACTCCCTATGGAACTTATCTAGATCTGTTGTGAGCACTTTGAACCCCCAAGTGTTTCACAAAAGTTTATAATGCCTGGGTGTGAAAAAAACAAAACAATTTTCCACAAAATGATTTTTTAATCCAAAATTTTTGATTTTTCCCAAGGAAATTGGACCCCAAAAGTTGTTGTCCAATTTGTCCTGAGTACGCTGATACCCCATATGTGGGGGGGGGGGGGGGGCAAACTGTTTGGGCGCACGGCAGGGCTTGGAAAGGAAGTAATAACGGTTCGGAATGCAGACGTTGATGGGTGTCATGTTCCGTTTGCAGTGCCCCAGATGTGCCTAAACAGTGGAAACCCCCACAAGTGACCCCATTTTGGAAACTAGACCCCCTAAGGAACTCATCTAGATCTGTGGTGAGCAATTTGAACCCCCAAGTGCTTCACACAAGTTTATAACGTAGAGCCGTAAAATTAAAAAAAGGAGATTTTTGTGTACTCACCGTAAAATCCTTTTCTCCGAGACGCTCATTGGGGGACACACAGACCGTGGGTGTTATGCTGCTGCCACTAGGAGGACACTAAGCAATACATTAAGCACAAAAGATTAAACTCCTCCTCCTGCAGTATACACCTCCTGTTGGCTCAATCCTGAACCAGTTTGGTGCCAAAGCAGTAGGAGCTCATAACAGAGTGCAATATGTCACAAATCAAATAACTAGCTACAAATATACAACGAGGCTTCAAATTAAACAAGGGTGGGAGCTGTGTCCCCCAATGAGCGTCTCAGAGAAAAGGATTTTACGGTGAGTACACAAAAATCTCCTTTTCTCCTTCGCCTCATTGGGGGACACACAGACCGTGGGACGTCCCAAAGCAGTCCCTGGGTGGGAAACCATCAACAGATGGAGCCTCGTGAAAACTTATGCATACAAAACGCTTAACTGGTTAACGTCAACTTACAGATGCGCAACAGCTGATTGCAGAATTTGCCTGCCAAGTGCCGCATCTGAAGAAACCTGAGCATGAACTTGATAATGCTTGACGAAAGTATGAAGACTGGACCAAGTCGCAGCCTTGCACACTTGCTGTGCCGAAGCCTGGTGCCGAATGGCCCAGGAGGCCCCCACAGATCGAGTGGAGTGTGCCTTAATCCCAGCCGGGATAGGCTGACCTTTAACACGATACGCCTCTTGGATCGCAGAGCGAATCCATCTGGCTAACGTGGCCTTGGAAGCAGGAAGACCCTGTCTGCGTCCTTCCGGAAGCACAAACAGAGCGTCCGATTTTCGGAAAGGCGCCGTTCTTGAAATATACCTTCGGAGAGCTCTCACCAAATCCAGGGTGTGAAGAGCTTTTTCAGTACGGTGAATCGGCGCCGGACAGAACGAAGGCAAAACTATCTCCTCATTGATGTGAAAATCCGAAACGACCTTAGGCGTGAAAGAAGGAGACGTTCTAAGAACAACCTTGTCCTGGTGAAAAATAAGGAAAGGAGATTTACAAGATAAGGCTGCCAACTCCGATACCCGTCTGATAGAGGTAATCGCCACTAGGAAGACAACCTTCCAGGAGAGAAGCGATAAGGACACTTCAGACAAAGGTTCGAAGGGTGATTCCTGTAAGGCACTGAGGACCAAATTAAGGTCCCAAGGCTCTAAAGGCCTCTTGTAGGGCGGAACAAGATGTGACACTCCCTGGATAAAGGTCCTGACCTGAGACTTAGATGCGATCCGTCGTTGGAAAAGGACGGACAAGGCAGAAATCTGTCCCTTGAGAGAGGAGAGAGCTAACCCTGAATCCATTCCTGTTTGAAGAAACTCTAGAATGGAAGGGATAGAAAAAACCAAAGGGGAACGACCCTTGTCTTTACACCAAGAAAAAAATGTCTTCCAGACTCGATGATAAATGCGTGCGGAAGCCGGCTTCCTGGCATTGATCATTGTTGAAACCACGTTGTTAGAGAAACCAGCCTGACTTAAGATCCAGGCTTCAATGGCCATACCGTCAAATTCAGCGCTTTCGAATTGTGATGGTAAATTGGACCCTGTGAAAGAAGGTCCGGACGATCTGGTAATCTCCAGGGAACGTCTGCGACAAGACGCACTAGTTCCGCATACCACAGACGGCGAGGCCAGCCCAGAGCGACCAGAATGAGAGGAACGTCTTCCGCTTTGATCTTCCGAATCACCCTGGGGATTAACGGAAGAGGTGGGAAGATGTAAGGAAGGCGAAATTGACTCCAAGGGAGAACTAGCACATCCGAGCCGATGGCTAATGGATCGCGTGATCGACTTATGAAAGTCTGAACTTTGGCATTCAATCTGGATGCCATGAGATCCACATCCGGAATTCCCCAACGCTGGCAAATGAGTTGAAACATTTCCGGGTGAAGGGACCATTCCCCGGAGTCTAAGCCTTGGCGACTGAGGAAGTCGGCCTCCCAATTGTCCACTCCCGGGATGTGAACCGCGGAGATGGGCGAGCGGTTTGCCTCGGCCCAGCGCAGGATGTGCGATACCTCGAGCATAGCTGTTCTGCTCCGAGTGCCCCCCTGGCGGTTGATATACGCCACGGCCGTGGCGTTGTCTGACTGAATCCGGATGGGACGTCCGCCAGTAGATGATGGAACTGCACGAGAGCTAACTTGATAGCTCTGATCTCCAGGATGTTGATCGGAAGACGGGTCTCTGATAGAGACCATCGGCCTTGAGCCGTGTGATGGAGGAACACTGCTCCCCATCCGAGGAGACTGGCATCGGTGGTCACCACCAGCCAATGGATAGGCAGAAAGGATTTTCCCTGATTCAGAGATGAAGCCTTTGTCCACCATTTTAAGGAGCTTCTGACTGTGGGAGACAGACGGAAGTGGCGACCTAAAGACGCAGGGTTCCTGTCCCAAAGTGATATTAGCTCCTGTTGAAGAGGACGAAGGTGGAACTGAGCGAATGGTACTGCCTCGATGGACGCTACCATTTTCCCCAGGACCTGCATCGCGCTCCGTAGAGAGTGCGAGTGGCCTAGAAACAACAGGAGTACTCCCCGTCTCAGGGAGTTGATCTTCTCTGGAGGGAGAGATACCAACCCTTCGAAGGTGTCCAGAATCATTCCCAGAAAAGGAATCTTCTGAGACGGAATGGGAAGAGACTTGTCCAAATTGATTAGCCAGCCCAAGCGAGAAAGGGTGTCGATAGTGATCTCGACACTTTCTGCGCAGGCCTGAAAAGACGGACCTTTGATGAGTAGGTCGTCCAGATACGGGAGGACTACCACACCCCGAGAGTGTAAAATTGACATGGCGGCCGCCATGACCTTTGTGAACACTCTGGGGGCAGTTGCGAGACCGAAAGGCAGAGCGGCAAATTGAAAATGATCCTCTCCGACAGCAAAACGCAGAAACTTTTGATGACCTCTGAAAATTGGAATGTGTAGCTACGCATCCTTGATGTCTATAGACGCCAAGTATTCTTTCCTTTCTAGAGATGCGACCACAGAACGGAGGGATTCCATCCTGAAATGACGGATTCTGATAAACTTGTTTAGTAATTTTAGGTCTAGAATAGGACGCAAGGAGCCGTCCTTCTTGGGAACCACAAAGAGGTTTGAGTAAAACCCTTTGAATCTTTCCCTGTGAGGGACTGGGACGATGACGCCGCTGGAACGAAGTATGTCCAGAGCCTGGAGGAAGGGGACTATGAAATCCTTGGACTTGGGGGGGACGTGACTGAAAGAAACGTGTTGGCGGGAGGGACAAGAATTTGATCTTGTAGCCGGAGTGTACAAGATCGAGGACCCACCGGTCCTGAATGACCGACCCCCAGACCTCGCGTAACAAGAGTAGGCGGCTGCCTACCTTGTTTGGGTCCCCCGTCCTTGGTAAGGAGTCATTGGGAAGACTGTTTGCGAGAAGAGGAGCTCCTATTTCCCGCCTGAGAAAATCTGTTTCTCCAGGGCTGAGAGAACCTGGACGATGGTTGCGAGCCCCTATCTCTGCGAGATGGACGGGGTGCTCGAGACGAGGTCGAGGTGGAGGACCAATTAAAGGAGCTACGAAATGGCCGGGAACGACCTTGGTATTGATACCGAAAAGGTCGATTGATTCTGCGCTGCGGAAGAAATTTGCTCTTGCCCCCAGTGGCGTCAAAAATAA
Source organism: Oophaga sylvatica (assembly GCA_033576555.1). Classification (NCBI taxonomy): domain Eukaryota; kingdom Metazoa; phylum Chordata; class Amphibia; order Anura; family Dendrobatidae; genus Oophaga; species Oophaga sylvatica. The sequence goes on from JARQOD010000006.1 coordinate 311,495,342, forward strand.
TTTGATCAAGACGGTCTCCAAAAAGACGTCCTGAAAAATAAGGCAGCGAAGTCAAAGTTCTCTTTGAAGCAGCATCTGCACGCCACTCTCGGAGCCAGAGGGACCTCCGAATAGCGATAGCATTGGCTGCTGTGAGTGCAGCGCAATGAGCTGCATCTAGGGACGCATGAACCATGTAGTCACCTGCCCGAGTAATCTGATAGGCCAGATTACGTGCCTCGGGTGAAAGGGAGATATCGCTAGTTGTTTTAACTAGGTCCTCAACCCAAGCCACCATAGCCCTTGCTACCCAGGTGGCCGCAAAGGAGGGAGAGAGAGAGGCTCCAGCCGCCTCAAAAATTGATTTTGCGAGGTTGTCAATTTGTTTGTCAGACGGGTTCCTAATGGATGAACTATCTGACACAGAGAGCAGGGTTTTTGAAGATAGGCGAGATACTGGGGGATCTACCACTGGAGATTCAGTCCACTCTTTCGCTACAGTTGCTGAAAATGGGTAACGAGCTTTCAGAGACTTCAGCCCTGAAAAACGTTTGTCTGGACGTCCCTCTGTCCCTGGACAATTTCCGTAAATTCAGGGTGATTACTAAACACCTTGTGAGTACGTTTAGCTCTTTTGAATGAGATAGGGTGATTTGGTTGAGACCGGTTTCTTCATCTAGTTTGAGGATTTTATTAATTGCCTCAATGAGAGAATCTAACGATTCCTGAAATTCTGGCGAGTTGGGGTCATCACCAATGTCCGACTCATGATCACTACGATATCTGGGAGAGGGGGAGCGAGAATCTGAGCTCGCCGATGCCGAACCGCTGGATGGATTGGGAGACGCATTATGGCGGCGTTTTCTGGACGACCGCTTTGCGGACGCCGAGGGTCGGCCCCTGTCGGATGAGGTCTCTCTGAAGGCTAACGGGCCCCTTTCTGGAAAAAGGACGCCCTGGGAAGAAGAGGAGCCGCGGAAAGTATCCAAGGCCCTAGTCAGAGAATCCATGGAATGCGCCAGAAATTCTAGCCATCCTGAATGACCTGGCTCAATGGGATCAGGAATAGGCAGAGACTCCTGAACGGTAGTAGGGGGCTCCTGAGCGGCAGAAGCAGTGGGCTCTTGGGCACATGTTGTACAGAATTGGGAACCATGCTTTGACGGCAGTGAAGCGTTGCATGCAATGCAGGCGGCATATACTACAGTGTAGTTTTTAGCCTTTTTAGCGTCCTTTGATTGCGACATATTTTCTGCAATTTTTGGAGCCTGCTGCAGTAGAAGGGTTAATCGCTGTGCCGACCTAGTCGCAGCGTGCACTTACCCAGGTCCTGTGCAGGGAAGAAGGAGAACAGCGTCTGCCAGCGCTGCTCCACCAAAAAGATGGCGCCCGAGATTATAGCAGCGCTTCTCGTGTGGTATGAGAAGCGCCAGAGGCAGTGGGAGGAGAGGGGGAGGACCCAGGAGAGACCCATGTGATCTAACGCTGGCCAATAGCGTTAGAGATGGGCGGAGCCGTTTGGCCCGCCCCTTCCCTTGAGGCCTATCCCGGCCTGAAGCCGGGGACTAAATTTAGAAGATGCGGCCTATGCCGGCCCGAAGCCGGGGCCTAAATTTTTTGCGGCCTACCCCGGAGCCGAAGCCGGGGAGTATATTTAAGGCCGTGGCGCGAATATAGCGGTAGCGGCGCGACTGTAGCGCTAGCGGCGCGGCGGCGCAACACCGCTGCGGCCGCGATGCGACGCTAAAGCGGTCGCGGCGACATGAGGCAACATCGCTCTCCTGATATACTCACTGCGGGGGGCGAAGATGGAGACCGCAGGATTACAGCATTTATGGCCGTACTTCCTCAATCCACCAACCCCTTTCATTAGGGGGTGGAGAGGGATCTTTCATGCATCAGACCGCCACCGCTTCAGGAGAGGTGAGCGGGATATTCAATCAAAGGTGCCACGCGAATCCGTCATCTACCTCGTGGGATATCTCATGGGGAGAGCGGCCCGTGTCAGGGATCTGTCGCCCCATGGTAGCGTGGCAGGAGGGGTACGTGGAGGCGACACTCGCACGATGCCGCCTGTTGGTTTTTGGGAGATCGTGACTTTTCGTACAAGTCCCGTCGCCCATCCGTGCGTGAAGAAAGTAAAAATAATAAAAGGTTTAAATCAGAAAAAAATCAGAAAAAAAGTGGGGTCTGAGAGCAGACCCTAGTGCCTCCTACAGACACTAAGCAAGAACTGGTTCAGGATTGAGCCAACAGGAGGTGTATACTGCAGGAGGAGGAGTTAATCTTTTGTGCTTAATGTATTGCTTAGTGTCCTCCTAGTGGCAGCAGCATAACACCCACGGTCTGTGTGTCCCCCAATGAGGCGAAGGAGAAAATCATATTTTTTCACCACAATTTTTATTTTCCCAAGGGTAACAAGACCCCAAAAGTTATTGTGCAATTTGTCCTGAGGACGCTGATACCCCGTATGTGGGGGTAAACCACTGTTTGAGTGCATGGCAGAGCTTGGAAGGGAAGGAGCGCCGTTTCACTTTTTCAACGCAGAATTGGCTGGACGACATGTCGTGTTTGGAGAGCCTCTGATGTGCCTAAACAGTGGAAACCCCCCACAAGTGACCCCATTTTGGAAAACAGACCCCCCCAAGGAACTTATCTAGATGTGTGGTGAGCACTTGGAACCCGAAGTGCTTCACAGAAGTTTATAACGTACAGCGTTACAAAAATGATTTTTTCAACCTCAATATTTATTTTCACAAGGGTAACAGGAGAAATTGGACGCCAAAAGTTATTGTCCAATTTGTCCTCAGTACACTGATACCCTATATGTGGGAGAAAATTACTGTATGGGCACACGTCGGGGCTCGGAAGGGTAGTGACGTTTTGGATTGCAGACTTTGATGGAATGGTCTGCAGGCGTCATGTCGCATTTGGAGAGCCCCTGATGTGCCTAAACAGTGGAAATCCCCCACAAGTGACCCCATTTTGGAAAATAGACCCCACAAGGAACTTTCTAGATGTGTGGTGAGCGCTATGAAGCCCCATGTGCTTCACAGAAGTTTATAACATACAGCCGTAAAAACAAAAAAATCTTTTTTTTTTTTTTTTTTTACAAAAATGGTATTTTCGCCCCCAATTTTTTATTTTCCCAAGGGTAACAGAAGAAATTGGACCCCAGGAGTTATTGTGCAATTTGTCCTGAGTACGCCAATACCCCATATGTGGGGGTAAACTACTGTTTGGGCGCATGGCAGAGCTCAGAAGGGAAGGTGCACCGTTTGACTTTTTCAACGCAGAATTGGCTGGAATTGAGATCAGACGCCATGTCACATTTGGAGAGCCCCTGATGTGCCTAAACAGTGGAAACCCCCCAATTCTAACTCCGACCCTAACCCCAACACACCCCTAACCCTAGTCCCAACCCTAACCATAACCCTAACCACAAACCTAACCCTAACACACCCTAACCCTAATCCTAACTTTAGCCGCAACCCTAACGGGAAAATGGAAATAAATACATTTTTTAAATTTTATTATTTTTTCCCCAACTAAGGGGGTGATTAAGGGGGGTTTGATTTACTATTTATAGCAGGTTATGTTTGGCAGCTGCTAAAAGACGCTTTTTATTGCAAAAAATATTTTTTTGCATCACCACATTTTGAGAGCTTTAATTTTTGCATATTTTGGCCCACAGTCATGTGAGGTCTTATTTTTTGCGGGACGAGTTGACGGTTTTATTGGTACCATTTTTGGGCACGTGACATTTTTTGATCGCTTTTTATTTCGATTTTTGGGAGGTTAGAATGAACAAAAATCAGCAATTCATAAATTTCTTTTTTTGGGGGGGGGGGGCGTTTATACGGTTCTGCGTGTGGAAAAATTGATAAAGTGGTTTTATTCTTCGGGTTAGTACGATTACGGCGATACCTCATTTATATTTTTTTTATGTTTTGGCGCTTTTTTACAATAAAAACAATTTTATATAAAAAATAATTATTTTTGCATCGCTTTAGTCTGCGAGCTATAACTTTTTAATTTTTTCGCTGATGATGCTGTATGGCGGCTTGTTTTTTGCGGGACAAGATGACGTTTTCAGTGGTAACATGTTTATTTATATTCGTCTTTTTGATCGCGTGTTATTCCACATTTTGTTCGGCAGTATGATAAAGCATTGTTTTTTGCTTTTTTTTTTCAGGAGTTCACTAAGGGGTTAACTAGTGGGACAGTTTTATAGGGCGGGTCGTTATAGACGCGGCGATACCAAATATGTGTACTTTTATTGTTTTGTTTTATTTACATGAAGAAATTAATTTATGGGGATTTTTTTTTTCCTTTATTTTGGAATTTTTTTTTTTTTTTTTACACGTTATTTTCATTTTTTTTTTTACTTTGTCCCAGGGTGGGACATCACTGTATAAAGTCAGATCGCTGGTCTGACAGTGTGCACAGCACTCTGTTAGATCGGCGATGTGACAGGCACTGCTGCAGGCTTTCTCAGCGCCTGCTCTCAGCAGGCACTGAGAAGCCACCTCCCTGCAGGACCCCGCAGCCATCTTGGATCCAGGGTCCTGCAGGGAGGAGGGTCCCTCGGAACAGCGCGATACATCGCGCTGTTCTGAGGGTCTCACAGAAGCACGCGATGCTTCCATGTGCCCCAGTACACCACAATCATGTTTGATCGCCGTGTGCTAGGGTTTAATGTGTCGGGAGCGCGTCCGATCGCTGAGACGTACTATCCGACCATGGTCATACGGGCCCAGGTACCATGGACGGGATAGTACGTCCGATGAAAGGGGGTTAAAAAATAATGTTTTTTGCCTCACAAGTAAAAGTCCTATCATAATATAAAAGTAATGAACCATAAAGTGTAAAAAAAAAAAAAAAAGAGAAAAAAAAAGCAGCATTGCCATTTCTTGAGTCGTTGCAACTGTTTATAAAAAAAAAAGAAAAACAAAAAACAAAATTAGCCTTCATACAGTTGCATCAATTGAGAACTGTGCAAAATACTAGATCTTTTTTTTAAACTATAAAAAAACAAACAAAAAAACAAACACACGCTTTGGCTTTTGTACTAACTTCATACATCAAATTGTCACGTCATTTTTGCCACACCATGAATACCGTAGACATGAAACCCATTTCATACAACTTAGATATTTTTTTTTCCCCATTTTCTGTATAATATATGATTAAGTGAATGGTATAACTGAAAACTACAACTTGCTACTCAAAACAACAACAACAAAAAAAAAGCTCTCATACACTCATGTCAATGGAAAAGTAAAAGTTCAAACTCTTCAAAAGAAGTGGAGGAAAAAATAAAAGTGCAAAAAAAAATGGTTAAGCAATAGCTATGAAGGGATGAACAAGAGCAGACCCCATCCCATGCCTGGTATGTATTTGCTGGATCACAGTTTGGCATCTTTTCACGTAGAGCATCTGTGTGATAATCTGCAGCCAATTAGTGGTTTAATAATGGTGGGCTGCATTAATGGAACAGCTGCTACGAGGAGAAAAGGAAGTTTTCATTCTTCCTTCAGCCCCTTGCTGCCAGTCATTGGTGAAGGGAGAGTATAACTTCATTTTCTCACTGTAGCAGCTTTTGCAATAAGCCCGCAAGGCATGAAAATGCCATTTACCTGCAGATTACCATTGTATCTGCAGGTAAAGTGTTTTTATTAAGGTGACAGGTTCATTTTAAATGGTTAATGTTTTATGGGTTTAGCTTTAGTTTTATTGAGGTTTATGGAATCAGAAGCAGCAAACAGACTTGTGTCCAAAGTGACTAATTGGACAAAGGTAATAAATAGTGTTGAGCGATACGATACTGCAAATATCGGGTATCGGCCGATATTGGCTGTATCGGAATTCCGATCCCGAGTTCCGATATTTTCGTCATATCGGATACCGGAATCGGAATTGTCACTGTCACTGTCAGTGTCCGTCGGTCGGGTCTGTCAGGAGTCAGCGGCACTTACCCGGCAGAAGATCTCCGGCGGTCACATCCCGGACTGCTTAATGGCCGCCATCCTCTTCTCCCCGGCGGTCACATGCAGTATCTCGCGATAACTGCAGTGACTGCTGGGTAATCGCGGCCGTAAAGCAGTCCGATGACGTCACCGCCGGGGAAGCTGGTAAGCAGCTGTGCTGCGCCGGGATGACAGGCTCTGCCTGTCATTGCGATGTAGCAGAGCTGGATCGTCGTGGGACAATCGTTACTATGGACTGCGTCAGACAGGTGGTATACTGTTGGTTTGTTTTTTTTATTTTTTTTACAGGAGATCGATGGCGTCGCAGGAATGAGAGAGTAATAAAAAAAATGAAAACTGTGTTGTCTCTTTTCTTTCATTAAAAGACTTTTTTCTTGCTGTGTCTTTTTTTTAAACATTTAATAACTTTGGGATTAATAATGGATCGGTGTCTTATTGACACCTCTCCATTATTAACCGGGCTTATTGTCACCGTGCAATCAACGGTGACAATAACCCCTTATTACCCCGCTTGCCACCGCTACAGGGCAAGTGGGAAGAGCCGGGTAAAGTGCCACAATTGGCACATCTTTTGATGCGCCAAATGTGGGGCTGCTGTAGCCTGGTATTATCAGGCTGTTGAGGGCCAAAATCCATGGGCCTTGACAGTCTTTTAATACCAGGCCGCAGCAGTCTGCATTTTACTTGGCTGGTTAACAAAAATAGGGGGGACCCCACGCTAATTTTTTTCGAGGGGATCCCCTATTTTTGTTAATCAGCCAAGATATGCAGACTGCTGTGGCCTGGTATTATCAGGCTGGCAAGGTCCATGGATCTTGGCTCCTTAACAGCCTGAAAATCCAGGCCTCAGCGGTCTGCTTCATCTGGCTGGTTAACAAAAATAGGGGGGACCCCACGCCATTTTTTTTTCGAAGGGAACCCCTATTTTTGTTAATCAGTTCCCTCTGACGTCACTGATGGTGTCCCTGGCTGACCTGAAGTGAAAGTGGAAAGCAATCAATTAAGCTTTCCACTTCCTCTCCTGTCAGCCAGGAGAGGAACTCATTCATTTGGGGGTTTACTGTGAGGCTGCAGCATTAGCTGCGGTCCCTGCAGTAAACATTAACCCTTTCTGAAGGATTACACCGTGGGACCTGACTGTGCATCGGATTGGTAAGAATAATTTTGCTTTATTATTTTATTTTTATTACAGGAAATGGTTTTAGCAGGTAAATAAAATATGGTCAAAAACTGTGTGATTATTTCATTAAACTTCTTTTTTATTAAAGTGTGTGTTTGATTTTTCTTTCATACAATAGGATTAATAATTGATAGTTGTCTAATTGACAGCTCTCAATTATTAACCTGGCTTAAAGTGACCTTTCAATTGCAAGGTCATTTTAACCCCTTATTAACCCATTCACCACCGCTACAGGGCAATGGGAATAGACGGGCAAAGTGCCAGAAAGGGCAAATCTAATTAGAGATTTGCCCTTTCTGGGGTGTCTGGGGGCAGATGTTAGTAGCCGGGGGGGGGGGGGGGGGGGCCAAAAATAATGGTCCCTCTCTGGGCTATTATTATCTGCCCCCACTCACTGGCTTTGTCTGTCTGGTTGCGAAAATAGGGCGGGAGCCCACGCATTTTTTTTCAGCAATTTTACACCTCATATATATATATACATGTCATTGAGTTTGTGACACACACACACATATATATATATATATATATATATATATATATATATATATATATATATATATATATATATATATATATATTATATATATATATATATTTATAGTTCATACACTTCTACATAGTATAATAGCCGCTAATTCAATTGCCGGCTTTTGTGAAAATGCAAAACCCGACATGAAATGACATTTGGTGTACATAGGGTTAACCATGTCCTTTGCTATCTGATTTGCACAAACAATTAAATCAGTCTATGTGTGCAAAATTTCACACCTGTAGGGGTTAATTAAAGGTGCAAATTCGTAGCAAAAAAGTCCGGTTTTTTTACAACGAATTTACACCTTTAATTAACCCCTACAGGTGTGAAATTTTGCACACATAGACTGATTTAATTGTTTGTCCAAATCAGATAGCAAAGGACATGAAAAGACATGGTTAACCCTATGTACACCAAGTGTCATTTCATGTCGGGTGCTTCTGTCTTTTCACTGAAGCCGGCTTTACCCGGCAATTGAATCAGAGGATATTTTACTATGTAGAAGTGTATAAACTATACATATATGTATATATATATGTCACAATGACATGTATATAATATATATATATATATATATATATATATATATATATATGTATTCTATGTGTGTATATTTAGTGTTTACAAGGAAAGAATGGGGTTTTTTTAGTTCCGATATTTTGTTCCCATAGACTTACATGGGACTTCCGGTATTGGTATCGGGGATCGCCGATATTTTAATGGTATCGGCGATACCATTCCGATTCCGATACTTAGGGATATCGGAAAGTATCGCTCAACACTAGTAATAAATAATTGTACACCTTGCAGTATGACCCACAAATGTAGTCAAACTCAAACAACAGAGGAGGCAAATTAGAACATCATGTACTTTTCAATCCACAAGAGAATGCAAAAACTGGAATGTGTCAGCAGCCGGGACTTGTTCACATTTTACATTTTTTTCTCCATTTAAAAAAAACAGTACAGCAAGAAAAGTCAGGTGTTAAGGCCCCCATAGATACATACATACAAGTAGGCCATACCCACCAATTTCGGCCGACCATTCTATGTGTATGTGGGCCTTGCCACTCCTCCCCAACAGCTGATGGTGGTGAAGAGATGGATTTGGTCTATTCCAGGGTTCCCCAACTTCAGTCCTCAAGGCCCACCAACAGGTCATGTTTTCAGGATTTCCTTAGTATTGCACAGGTGATAATTCCATCACCTGTGCAATACAAAGGAAAACCTGAAAACATGACCTGTTGGTGGGCCTTGAAGACTGGAGTTGGGGAACCCTGGTCTATTGAATTTCAAGGTCCAATCCTGTTCAGCAAGCAGATGGTTGAAGAGAATCTCATACCGAACATGTGTATTGGGGGTGTCGGCAGAGATAACTTGCCAAAACAATTGTTCGGTCAACAACTATCTAATGTGTACGGCCGGCTGTAATCTAATACGAATATTTATTTTGTATGGTATCGTCACAAGCTTTTAAAAGGAAACCTGTCACCAGGTTTTTCTGATATAACCTACGGCCACCATCTTTCAGCGCTGCGTTACACCATTCTGGAATAGAAGTCTTCAAAACTAAAACCCATTATTGTACTCACCTTAAGGGAGGTCTGGTCAGACTGGCATCACTGGTCTTGAGTCGGTGCCTCCTCCCTTCTTGCAGTCACCGTCCTTCTCGGATTTGTGTGGATGACACGTCCGACATCATCCAGTGTTTCCCATCAAGCTCCTGCGCAGGCGTACTTCTCTTTGCCCTGCTGACAGCATTGCACAGTACTGTAGTACGCATGTGCTGGCGCTCTTTAGCCTTTCACCGCTCATGCGCAGAACAGTACTTGGCTCTGCTGTCAGCAGGGCAGAAAGACGATGGAGGACAGCGTCATCCACACAAAGCAGAGAAGGAGGACAATAACTGCAAGAAGACAGGATGAGCCGGACCAAGACCAGTGACGCCCATCAGACCAGACCGCCCCATAGAAGAGTGTAATAAAAAGGTGTTTTTTGTTTTGTTTTTTTTTGCTTTGCAGGGCAGCGTCGAAACTTATATACAGCATTCCAGAATGCTGACAGACAGGGCTGAAAGATAGTGGCTGTAGGTTATATGGGAAAAACATGGTTCCCTTTAAACAGCTTTCAATGATGTAGTCATTAAACAGATGACACTATAGCCTATGGGTGACAAATGCCTTAAAAACAGTGCCCAACAATGGCCCCCATTGACTACAATGGCATCAGGGTAACAGATTATTCAAAAACTACATGGTGGCCCGATTCGAACGCATCGGGTATTCTAGAATATGTATGTAGTTTATTTATGAAGATTTAAGAATAATGCAATGAATACACAGGATTTTCCGGGTAAAATATATACATTATCATTAAATGTTATTGTTCATAGAACTTGAGGTGTATATGCGGAGGCTGCTGCTGGGGTATATGCGGAGGCTGCTGCTGGGGTATATGCGGAGGCTGCTGCTGGGGTATATGCGGAGGCTGCTGCGGCTGCCGGGGTATATGTGGAGGCTGCTGGGGTATATGTGGAGGCGGCTGCTGGGGTATACGTGGAGGCCGCCGGTTGGGGTACTTCCACTGCGAGCAGCCAGGAGATGACCGTTATGGCGCCGGTCATCTCCCGGCTGCGTCGCTGCTGACCTCCATGGGGCAGTAGATGACCCTCGGCTACCGTCGGGAGATCAGTGGCCAACGTCGCTGATCTCCCAACGATAGCAGTGGTGTGCGTGGTTCAAATCCTGCGCCAATTCGCGGCCGGACTGCGCCTTTCGCTGATTGGCCACGTCCAGCTGGTCACGACCAATCAGCGACGCGGGATTTCCGTTACAGACAAACAGAATTAGACTATGGACCCTCGCCGTATCTTCAATGTATATTTTCTCTGAAAAGTATCAGATAATTTACATGGCTGCAAACCATGCTGCCCATGGTTTGGGAAGCATAAATTGCTTCACAGGTTCCCTTAAGTAAATCCCATATAATCCATGGGTGACAGATGCCATTGTTAGGCACCAAAGTCTCAGTTTAAAATATACATTGGGAGATTTCCTGGGATAGGGGTTACATGGATACAAAAAAACCCAAATGTCAATAGGGCCTTACTATGATACGCTGGCAAGATAACTGGACATTAAAGAGGTTAAATTAATTCTGCTTAGTATAAAGCTGGCTGGGAACAATAAATGTCGGAAGAATCCACAAACTTCAAGGATTATACTGTTGGATTTCAACATGCATAATGTATTTGCTTTTAGGGAAGATATGCCAGTCCCAGAGGCTTAGGGCCCCGTCTCACATAGTGACTCACCAGCGATCCCGACAACGATATGAACTTGTCAGGATCGCTGCTGAGTCGCTACATGATCGCTGCTGAGCTGCCAAACAGGCAGATCTCAGCAGCGATCAGGACAGCGAGTACGCCTGTAACAATCTACGCACGTCGCTTAGTTACCGGCATACCAGCAAGCTGGTGCAGGGAGCTGGTAACCAAGGTACACATCGGGTTTCCAGGCACCGCGCAGCACCTGGAAACCCGATGTGTACCTTGGTTACCAGGTCCCCTGCAGCAGCGCGCTCGTATCCAACGTACACATCGGGTTTCCAGGCGCCCCCCGGCGCCTAGAAACCCGATGTATACCTTGGTTGCCAACTGATCGCTGGTCTCCTGCCTGTCACATGCAGCGATGCGTGCTGGCCAGCGGGAGACCAGCGATCAAAGAAAAGTCCAGGACATTCAGCGACGATCAGCGACACCCAGCAGGGGGCTGATCGTCGCTGCACGTCAAACTTGGCGAGATCGCTTCGGAGATCGCTGTTGCGTCACAAAATTTGTGACTCAGCAGCAATCTCGCTATGTGAGACAGGGCCCTTACTCTTCCTGTGGATAGATGAGAACCAGCATTCTTATTACTATCCTTTTAGGGTGTAAAGGTCCATTTACACTGAACGATCATGAATAGGCTTTCCGAGGAACACGGTTTCCACAATAATTGTGTTGTGGTTGTCAAACAAGCAAAACCCTTGTCTGTCAGGTGAAGTGATCTTTTAGGATGCACAAAAAAAAGGAACAGGCAGAAAGTATCAGATGCAGGCTACATGATTTCAGCCACATATGTTTGAATATGAAAAAAAAAACAAAAAAAAAACAAACATGGTTTAAAGGGAATCTATAACCCCCTGTGACGTATATGACCTATTAATATGGGCATATAGCTGATACACTAGTCCTACCTGTATGCCTCATATTAGCAGTCTTGTTGTTGAGAAACCTTATTTTATTTCTGTATGATAATGATTTCTTCCAGGCTCTGGGGCATGAGGTACCTGAAAGAAATCTCTACCTCCTGTCTTTTTTGTCATACCATCCCCTCCTATGCACCTCACAGAACAAGCTGGAATACACTGCCCATAGAAGGGAGGAAAAGGTACGGATTGTGGAGGGAGGGGAGAAAGCGCAGGGGCGAGACTCCGGCACCACGACTATGTCACAGGGCAGTGTGACGTGCATGGGAGGGAGAAGATATGACCATGAAGACAGGAGGCAGAGATTTCTTACAGGCACCGCACGCCCCGGTGGTGACATATTCAGGTGGTGACATTCACTTTAATATCTGTTGGGAACAGAGCCACATGGGAGACTAGACAGACAGGTGGGTCCCCAGCAGCTTTTCCTCGGTTGCTTCAGTTGAATGGAGACCCACCACTGCAGGGGAGTGAGTGGGGAGAAGCTGCCGGGGACGGGCCTGTACAACTAGTCTCCCGTGCGGCTCAGTCTCCTATGGCTACTAAACTAAAGGGTATGCCACACTAAACAACATCGCTAACGGGATCGCTAAAAAACGTCACTATTTAGCGATCCCGTTAGCGATGTTGTTGTGTGCGGCATCTACCAGCGACGTGGCCCCTGCTGTGATCTCGTCCGTTGTCCTGATCGTTCCGGACCCTATTTTCATCGCTGGCGTCCCGCTGGGTAAGTATCTAATCGCTGAGTGTGGCACCTTTTTTAGCGATTTAGCGGTACTTTTGTACCGCTAAAGTCGTTAAGGAGATCGCTAACCGCGATAGCGTCCTTAACGATATCGCTAAATTAGGTAGCTACTAGCGATATAGAAACAATCCCGCTAGCGATCTCATTAGTATGCGACGCTAACGAGATCGCTAGTGGGATTGTGTAGTGTGGCAGTACCTTATGTCTTTCTCTGAAATGAAACAGCTTTCAGAAAAACATATATAGCTGAGTTCATGCATAAAGTGTCCAATACATGCTACCTGTGGAGTTGGAAACAAGTATCTGTCTGGTTCATTTTAATAATCACTTTATTTTTCATAAATAATAAGTACATATGAAAATATGAAACTCAGCAATATATTTTTATTAGAGAAATTTGCTTAGTTCTCCTCCTGGACTGATCTTTCATTCTCAAAATTCTAAATTCATGAGCAAATCCATCTTCAGTGACTATGGACTTTCCCATGACTGAGATAGGAGATGGCAGTTGGTGCTAACAAAGTCCTATGGAGAACTGTAATTTTCATCACAGAACTGCAGGATGTCGGTCTGTCTCTAGCTTTTTCCTCATCCAGGAGAGAACCAAAATTTGTCTGATAAATCAACCAACTTTGCAATGCATCTTAACTAGTGATGAGCGAATGTGCTTGGATAAGGTGTTATCTGAGCATGCTCAGGTGCTAAGTGAGTGACTTTGGCGTGCTTGAAAAATATGTTTTGAGTCCCCACGCCTGCATGTCTTGCTGCTGTTAGCCGGCCGCAACACATGCAGGGATTGCTTAACAAACACATGAAGGAATGGGGACTCAAACATATTTTTCCAGCATGCCAAAGTCACTCGGTTAGCAACTAAGCATGCTCAGATAAAACCTCATACAAGCACGTTCGCTCATCACTAATCTTAATGTCTAAATTAAGTAATTATAATCAGTTCCGCTTTAACGTTGAGATTGCAAAACAAAGGCAATCTGTAAAGTTATGCAAATCAAGGAAGTAGCAGGTCTCGCTAAAATCAGCAAATTATCAAATTTTCAAGCACCTAAATCTAAAATGAGGCATGTGGAAGGGGCATAAAAGCAATATTAAAAGCAAATTATTATTTTTTTGACACATAAAACCTCAAAAATTGGTTAAAGTTTCTTAAGATGATTGCATGATGCCTCCTGCTTGTCGGTGTGCCAGTTAACACCACTTGTCGCAAAGGGAGAAAATCCTTGAATTGAGACCTTGGTTTATTACTTCTGCAGACGGAACGAACATAGGCCCAGATGTCAGTTTTCTTCAGTGTTGCGACTCAAGTGGTTGGGGTAACGGCTGCAAGAGGTGACAAATGCAACCCTCTGCACAGAGAGATCCTCAGATTAGAAGAATGGCGTGAAGTGATCCATTCTGTACTGCTACTCAAATTAGCAGTCAGGTACCAAGACTGAGGCATCAAACAGTGTCTACACAAACCATCTGAAGGCATCTACATGACATTGGGCTACAAAGGAACCAGCTACACTGACCTTACCCTACTGCTCTCAACATGTGGGGCAATACAATGGAGGTCTATGCTCTTCAGTGATGAGACCCACTTTTCTCTTGGATTAAATCAATGTTTCCCAAACTCCAGTCCTCATGGCCCCCACTGGTCATGTTTTCAGGATTTCCATGGTGTTGCACTGGTGAGAGAATTCCTGATGCCTTGATGATACTTCCACCATCTGCGCAATACAAAGGAAATCATGAAAACATGACCCTTGGGGTCAGTGAGGACTGAAGTTTGGGAAACACTGGATTAAATGATAGGCCAAGGTTGGTCTGGAGACCACATGGTCAATGCCATAATGAGGTCTTTAAAGGGAATCTGTCACCCCATTTTTGGCCTATGAGATAGGGCCACCGCCATCAGGGGCTTATCTACAGCATTCTGTAATGCTGTAGATAAGCCCCCAATGTCACCTGAAAGAGAAGAAAAACTAGTTATAATATGCTCACCCAGGAGCGGTCCGCTGTCTGGTCTGATGGCCAGCGCGGTCTGGTTTGGCGCCTCCCATCTTCTAGCGAAGCCGGCCTCTTCTTTCCGTCCCGGCTCCTGCGCAGGCGCACTGATCTGCCCTGGTGAGGGCAGAGCAGAGTACTGCAGTGCGCAGGCGCCAGACCACTCTGACCTTTCCTGGCACCTGCGCACAGCAGTACTCTGCTCTGCCCTCACCAGGGCAGATCAGTGCCCCTGCGCAGGAGCCGCGACGGGACGGAAAGAAGAGGCCGGCTTCGCTAGAAGATGGGAGCCGCTGAACCGGACCGCGCCGCCCATCGGACCAGACGGCGGACTGCCCATGGGTGAGTATAATCTAACTCGTTTTTGTTCTCTTTCAGGTGACATCGGAGGCTTAGCTACAGCATTACAGAATGCTGTAGATAAGCCCCTGATGGTGGTGGCCGTATCTCATAGGCCAAAAATGGGGTGACAGATTCCCTTTAAGGGTTCTTGACAGCTGATACATGATCTATGGGCAGCATGTGTCAGACACTGGCTGTATGATATCAACTAAATACGTGGCATTTTAGAGAAGACACTTTAAAAAACGCCAAGGACCAAGGCACACAGAAGACTAGTCAGAAATGCTGGTCCCCGGTGGCTTCTACATGCCTGCTCCCCATGAGTGACTGGTCTCGTCCTATACACACAGAGAGACCTGTCAGCCTAGGTCAGCGACCAGGAAAAAGCCACCAGAGATCTGCCTGACTGACTAGTCTTCTGTGTGGCTCAGACTACAATGGCTTTTAAAGTAGGTTGTGTTTGTCTCTCAAATGCTGCAGCGTTTCAGGGTCAAATACACCTGGCTGAGATCATGCAGGCAATGTCTGATACATACTGCCCATAAATTGGGCAGCATGCATCATCTGTCAGGTTCCCTTTAACGAGGGAACGTCACTCTGATCTTGCTCCCAGGATTACGGTGTGGGGTGGCATAATACAGTAACGGTAGCTGGAGTCCTCTAGTCTTCATTCCAGGTATACTAACAGTTTGGTTACATTAGTTTGGTCATGGAACAGCTTTTTCTCCAATATGTCCCATGTTTCTTATGCTACTGTGAGCAGTTTGGGTGGCCTAAATGTGCTATCAAGGTCTGCAGCATGTCTGGACTTGTCTCCCATAGAGCTCATCTCCCTTGTGTCTTCCCTTGCCCAGGAGCTGTGGTATGATCAGACCATGTTCCTGCACGGTCAGACACAGCCATTACACAGTACACAGCAGGGGCACATTTATAAGATTATCTAGGCACAGGAACAATTTTTTAATACATCCAATTGAGCAAATTATTTTTATTCCAAGATCTATTAAACTGTACTTTATTCATGGGATAACCCCTTAAAGGGAACCTGTCACCCCATTTTTGGTATATAAGCTGCGTCCACTGCCATCAGGGGCTTATCTACATCATTCTGTAATGCTGTAGATAAGCCCCCGATGTAACCTGAAAGATAAGAAAAACAAGTTATATTATACTCACCCGGAGGGTGGTCCGATGTGGTTCGGTCCGATGGGCGTCACAGGTCCGGGTCCGGCGCCTCATATCCTCTAGCGATGACGTCCTGCTCCTTGCTTCTGTTGCGCTCCTGGGCAGGCGTACTTTATCTGCTCTGTTGAGGGCAGAGTAAAGTACTGCAGTGCGCAGGGCCTCTCTGACCTTTCCCGGCAACGCCCATCGGTCCGGACAGCATCGGACCACCCCCAGGTGAGTATAATATAACTCGTTTTTCTTATCTTTCAGGTTACATCGGGGGCTCATCTACAGCATTACAGAATGCTGTAGATAAGCCCCTAATGGCGGTGGCTGCAGCTGATATACGAAAAATGGGGTGAGATTCTCTTTAAGTATAAGCAGCAGCTCCGTTTCTGTGTTTCCTACTTCACTCCTCTGCTCGCTATAGATCACATGTAACTGAATCCCTCAGGTCATCTTGTATGAAGCAGAAAACTTACACTCAGTTATACATCAAAATGTATGCAAATTGTATTCAAAATACAGAGACCAAGTAAACTCAGTCATCACCCACCTATCCTCAGTGTTCCTACTCCCAAGAACTGATGAGCTCGACCTATCAGGGTTATACAGCCATTGTGGTGAGGATTTTCATAGTAAGTATACCAGCCTCATCAGAGCCAAGCACTACTCAAGGTTTTCAGCCTGTGTTGTAATATCTAATGACATATCAGCTTTAAAAAACACAAAATACCAAAAGGAACAATATAAAGATTGTTCATCTGTATCGTGTGCTAACGGCTAGCCATTATTCAGACAGTCGTGTGAATTAAGTCATGACATTAAAGAGGGCATCTCACATGAGAGGTAAGAAAATAGAAAACTAAACACAAAAATGAAACTTACATCCATCTATTTCTTCCTGAACATCATCCTGCAGCAGCGACAAATCTACGAGAAACACAGATATAATTACTGGAATAGCCATGCAGATATCCTGGGGGATAGAGAACGGGGACGGTGTGCTGTACAGTACTGCCCACAGTTACTCATGAGAAAACTACTCGTGTGGAGTGAGAAAGAGAAGTGGAATTTGTGTTTTCAGTCGGGATGAGCAGGAGAGGATCTGCACACATGTGCGTCATGTCTACCTTATGGCAGCATACAACATGCCGCCTAGTAACGCTGAAGAGAATCCACTGACTGATAGAGCTCCACCACCGTAGATGTGGCCACCAAAAGCATCACAAGTGTTAAAAGGGTTATTCCCAAAACTAAACATCATCACCAATCCATAGGACAAGGATAATTTACTGATCAATGGGGGTCCAACCACGTGAGCACCTGTGCTGCATTCTAGTGAGACAGACCCCATTCTTGGGTCCCAGACATAACTTTTAATTGTAGGAATACAATTTATCACCTATGGATAGGACATGGTACTGATGTCTGGGACCCGCAGCGTCGCCAAGCATGTGGTCCGTCTCCAAAGAATGCAGCAGAGGTGGGCATGTGGTCAGGAAGTTCTCTGTCCTAAGGATTGGTGACAACTTTGAATTGTGGGACCCCAAACTGATGCCAATATCGGGCACATTATAGAGACAATTTCAGTGCCATCTAAAAAGCCCACCACTCTATACAGTTATGTAACTTTCTGAATTCTCTTGTGTTTTAATCCCTAATGATTTCTGATTGCTGTCAGTGAATGTGGCCGATCTGACTGTAGCCAGAATGGGATCCCAGCCCAATGTGGACGCCCGGCAGACCGCCGTGGATTGTAGTCACATGTAAGTCATAGGAGAACGTAATGGACAGGAGAATATTTCCACTGAACGTCACAGACAAGCTGATCCGTCCCCCCACACATCCATCCACTTCTATCACTGTGGAAAGCGGCGGCGGAGCAAACAGGGCCGCCTTAACTCTCCGCAGTGGTCACCCTGCACATCTGACACCACCACCCATGAGGGGCAGTAGATCTGCCCACACGCCAGAATCAGCGGTGTTTACGGATTACATCTAAGGGGGGACAAGGGACGGGAACACGGAGATCAACAATATTTGGCACAAAAATCAACCGTCTCAAAGAGTATAGGGCACAACACTGTGACCAATAACATGGAAGCAGCCGGCGGGCACAGGCAGATGCCCTGATCACCACGGTAAGGAGCGGATATGGGATCCTTGACGTTAAACGTTCTTCAGTAAGATGTGAGACATATCCAAGGGACGGGCCACCATGTGCTGGGAGCCACTGGTCACCAATGGCCTCTAGGGTGATGGCCGGCAGGAAAACAACTGGGGGAGCAGGGGACAGCCAACACTAGGGAGGACATGGCCTTCTGATAAAGCACCAGGCTTGTGCCCTCCTGGAGAACTGGGCACTTCCTATTACACTGGCATCACCCAGCTCTGCCACAGCCGGGCACAGTACAGGAGTGGAAGACATAACCCGGCCACCATCGCAGCTTCCTCACAGCCAGCCTGCTCTCGGCACAGCACGCAGCAGCCACCACTGCCCTCACTTCCATGCCCTGCACCCGGGCACACTCCTTGCACCTCTCACCCGCCATCTTGTGCTCCGGGCCGCGCCGCTACATGGAGTCTGCAGCTGCCCCGTGTCCGCCTGTCACCCGGTGTGCGCGATACGGGGAGTGTGAGCTGGATGACGGCTGTCCGCGCTGTGTCCCGGCTGTGGCGCCTGCCCGGTCACACACACATCACCCAGCTCATCCGGACACAGCGGCCACCTCTTCCTGCTGGCGCACTCCGCGCCGCCCCTTCCTGAGCACACACCTCACTCCACGCCGCCTCCTCCTCCGGGGTCACCAGCCGGTGTCCGGCCAGGCCTTATGTGTGCCGGGCACCGCTGCCTCTGCCCAGGGCCGTGTTTGGAAACGCACCTTTTTTTTACAAGCCTTTTGGAGATGCCTTAAAACGTATCCCAAGGCCATATTCACACTGAGATTCTCCACATGGTGTTTGGTCTGGATCTTGTGCACCTCATGACCCTGATTCAGCAAGCACAATTTTGATGTAAAACGTGTTCAAAGGTCACAACATTTTGATACAGTGTAAGGCCACGTTCAGTATTTGGTCAGTATTTTACCTCAGTATTTGTAAGCCAAACCAGGAGTGGGTGATAAATACAGAAGTGGTGACGTGTCTCTATTATACTTTTCCTCTGATTGTCCCACTCCTGGATTTGGCTTACAGATACTGATGTAAAATACTGACCAAATACTGAATGTGTAAAGTGGTCTAAGGCTGTGTTCACACGTTGCGTTTTTTGCTGCAGGTTTTTTTGTGCAAATTAGAAGCTGTGTCTTACAGAAAAAGCTAAAGCTATGAAATATCAGACATCTCATGCTCACACTTGTGTTTTTCCTGACTGAATCGGAAAACTGCGTTTTAGAAAACTGCATCATGTCACTTCTTTCAGCGTTTCTCGCAACATTCACCCATAGAAAGTGATGATAAGTGCAAAAATGCAGGTATCAGGTTGTGGTGCAACCAGCCAAGGACGCTGCGTCATATTTTTGGGGGCCATTAATCTTTATCGGCATGCACAATATAAACGCAGCAAAACCTGCCTTCTGTACCAGCTTCCTTAGCAGGTTTTGCCTACAGAAAAAAACAATGTGAACGTAGCCTAAGGGTGTGATAAAGTTTTGCAACTTTTGGTGGTCTCACACCGTTTTTGCCCAGCTCTGACAAAATATGTGGGGGCATCGCAACCCCTGCTCATTACATAACAAGTGACTGTGTTCAACACAACACAAATCTTACTCCAGTTTATGATGAATAAGATTCCTGGGGGAGTCGCACGCCAGATTCATTAAGCATGCACCAGGAGCGTCTGACTCCCAATACACCCCCACGAAAAAGCAGCGTAAGGGTATGTGCACACGTTGCGAAATCTCCATCTCCTGGCAGAAAACGCAGCTGCGGATTTGGAAAGTGTATGTGCGTTTTTGGTGCGCTTTTGATGCGGTTTTCATTACGGTTTTTGATGCGGATTTGTCAGCGGTTGTCAAGCTAAATAAAGATAATTGACTTCAAAAAGAAAAAAATTTGTGATGTCATTTCTCGTCTCCATTTTGGAACGCCTTATTTGCTTTGTTCCTCATAATGAGTGGAAACAGTGGCAATTTCGAGCGGCGCGAACAACAGAGGCCACAGCATGGTGAAGTTTGTGGCGACACAAATTTACGGCTACGCATGCCATAACGCCTCCTGATGTTGGGAGTATTGCTCCATTTTCTGAACCAGCAAAGAGTGCAGGTAAGCTACACTATGTGTAAAATAATTTTACATGTCTTAGTTTTTTCCGTGTGTTGTGCACTAACCCATATTTTTATCTTATTGTTAGCAGGCCAGAAAGAGAAGAAGAATGTGGGTCCACCCCATTGTTGCTGAACGGACTGCAAAGGGTCATTTTTGCATGCTATACCAAGATTTGAGGAGGTAAGTTAACCTTGTGTAAACACTGTTTCGTATGTAAAATGTGTAGCAGTAAAATAATCCATATATGACCTAACCTACTCCTTTTTTTTTCAGATATCCAGAGAAATTTGTATCTTTTTGTCGGCTGACCATCCCAGCCTTTGACCGGCTTCTGACCATACTGGGAGTAGAGCTTACACATATATGGACACAGTGATGAGGAAGTCCATCTCTGCTGAGGAAAGGCTGCTCATCACCTTGCGGTAAGTATTTTTTTTGGTGTGGTTTCTATGTCATAAGGCCTCTTTCAGTGTCACTGGTATGTGCGGTGACAGGTTTCACATGTTCTGGAGACACTGACACGTAGACCCATTTAAATGATTGGGTCTATGCACATGTCAGTGTGGTTTCATGGACCGTGTGTATGTGTGTCCACTAGAGTTGAGCGATACTTTTCGATATCCAAAAGTATCGGAATCGGAATGGTATCGCCGATACCATTAAAATATCGGCGATACCGATACCGGAAATCCAATGTAAGTCTATGGGAACAAAATATCGTAACTAAAAAAAACCCCATTCTTTCCTTGTAAACACTAAATATACACACATAGAATACATATATATATATATACATGTCATTGTGACATATATATATACATATATTTATAGTTTATACACTTCTACATAGTAAAATAGCCTCTGATTCAATTGCCGGGTAAAGTCGGCTTTTGTGAAAAGACAGAAGCACCCGACATGAAATGACACTTGGTTTACATAGAGTTAACCATGTCTTTTCATGTAGTTTGATATCTGATTTGCACAAACAATTACATGAGTGGCTGTGTGCAAAATTTCACACCTTTGGATGTTAATTAAAGGTGTAAATTCGTTGTAAAAAAAACGGACTTTTTTGCTACGAATTTACACCTTTAATTAACCCCTACAGGTGTGAAATTTTGCACACTTAAGGGTATGCCACACTGAACAATATCGCTAACGGGATCGCTAAAAAACGTCACTATTTAGCGATCCCGTTAGCGATGTTGTTCAGTGCGGCAGCTGCCAGCGACGAGCTTCCTGCTGTGATCTCGCTCGTCGCTGGAATCGTTCCGGACCCTATTTTCTCGTCGGCGCTCCCGCTGGGTAAGTATATATCGCTAGTGTGGCACCTTTTCTTAGCGATTTAGCGGTACTTTTGTACCGCTAAAGTCGTTAAGAAGATCGCTAACGGCGATAGCGTCGTTAACTATATCTCTAAATGTGGCCGCATTTAGCGATATAGAAACAATCCCGCTAGCGATCGCATTAGTATGCGTCGTTATCGTGATCGCTAGCGGGATTGTTTAGTGTGGCAGTACCTTTACACTCATGTAATTGTTTGTGCAAATCAGATATCAAACTACATGAAAAGACATGGTTAACTCTATGTAAACCAAGTGTCATTTCATGTCGGGTTCTGCATTTTTACAAAAGCCGGCAATTGAATTAGCGGCTATTATACTATGTAGAAGTGTATGAACTATAAATATATATATATATATATGTGTCACAAACTCAATGACATGTATATATATATATGAGGTGTAAAATTGCTGAAAAAAAATGCGTGGGCTCCCGCCCTATTTTCGCAACCAGACAGACAAAGCCAGTGAGTGGGGGCAGATAATAATAGCCCAGAGAGGGACCATTATTTTTGGCCCCCCCCCGGCTACTAACATCTGCCCCCAGACACCCCAGAAAGGGCAAATCTCTAATTAGATTTGCCCTTTCTGGCACTTTGCCCGTCTATTCCCATTGCCCTGTAGCGGTGGCGAATGGGTTAATAAGGGGTTAAAATGACCTTGCAATTGAAAGGTCACTTTAAGCCAGGTTAATAATTGAGAGCTGTCAATTAGACAACTATCAATTATTAATCCTATTGTATGAAAGAAAAATCAAACACACACACTTTAATAAAAAAGAAGTTTAATGAAATAATCACACAGTTTTTGACCATATTTTATTTACCTGCTAAAACCATTTCCTGTAATAAAAATAAAATAATAAATCAAAATTATTCTTACCAATCCGATGCACAGTCAGGTCCCACGGTGTAATCCTTCAGAAAGGGTTAATGTTTACTGCAGGGACCGCAGCTAATGCTGCAGCCTCACAGTAAACCCCCAAATGAATGAGCTCCTCTCCTGGCTGACAGGAGAGGAAGTGGAAACTTAATTGATTGCTTTCCACTTTCACTTCAGGTCAGCCAGGGACACCATCAGTGACGTCAGAGGGAACTGATTAACAAAAATAGGGGTTCCCTTCGAAAAAAAAAATGGCGTGGGGTCCCCCCTATTTTTGTTAACCAGCCAGATGAAGCAGACCGCTGAGGCCTGGATTTTCAGGCTGTTAAGGAGCCAAGATCCATGGACCTTGCCAGCCTGATAATACCAGGCCACAGCAGTCTGCATATCTTGGCTGATTAACAAAAATAGGGGATCCCCTCGAAAAAAATTGGCGTGGGGTCCCCCCTATTTTTGTTAACCAGCCAGATGAAGCAGACCGCTGAGGCCTGGTTTTTCAGGCTGGTAAGGATCCAATATCCATGGACCTTGCAAGCCTGATAATACCAGGCCACAGCAGTCTGCTTAGCTTGGCTGGTTAACAAAATAGGGGATCCCCTCGAAAAAAAAACGGCGTGGGGATCCCCCCTATTTTTGTTAACCAGCCAAGTAAAATGCAGACTGCTGCGGCCTGGTATTAAAAGACTGTCAAGGCCCATGGATTTTGGCCCTCAACAGCCTGATAATACCAGGCTACAGCAGCCCCACATTTGGCGCATCAAAAGATGTGCCAATTGTGGCACTTTACCTGGCTCTTCCCACTTGCCCTGTAGCAGTGGCAAGCGGGTAATAAGGGTTAATGTCACCGTTGATTGCACGGTGACAATAAGCCCGGTTAATAATGGAGAGGCGTCAATAAGACACCGATCCATTATTAATCCCAAAGTTTTTAAATGTTTAAAAAAAAGACACAGCAAGAAAAAAGTCTTTTAATGAAATAAAAGAGACAACACAGTTTTCATTTCTTTTATTACACTCTCATTCCTGCGACGCCATCGATCTCCTGTAAAAAAAGAAAAAAAACAAACCAACAGTATACCACCTGTCCGACGCAGTCCATAGTAACGAGTGTCCCACGACGATCCAGCTCTGCTACATCGGAATGACAGGCAGAGCCTGTCATCCCGGCGCAGCACAGCTGATTACCTGCTTCTCCAGCGGTGACGTCATCGGACTGCTTTACGGCCGCGATTACCCAGCAATCACTGCAGTTATCGCGAGAAACTGCATGTGACCGCCAGGGAGAAGAGGATGGCGGCCATCAAGCAGTCCGGGATGTGACCGCCGGAGATCTTCTGCCGGGTAAGTGCCGCTGACTCCTGACAGACCCGACCGACGGACACTGACAGTGACAGTGACATTCCGATTCCGGTATCCGATATGACGAAAATATCGGTACTCGGAATCAGAATTCCGATACAGACAATATCGGCCGATACCCGATATTTGCAGTATCGGAATGCTCAACCCTAGTGTCCACACACACGTGCACATGGAGAACGCACATAGATGTCCTCCCTGTGACACACATTAGCACTGCAGAAAAAGTGCCACAGTAAGCGCTCTTCTCCGGCGGCAGGTGCTGAAGATGCTCTCATTCTCCCCGGCTCAGCTAGCCATTGGCGCAAACAGGTTATAATGAGAGACGTCTTTTGCACCTACTGACGGTGAACAGCGCTTGTAGCGCTTCTTCCACGGGGGCCTTGCATATGTTCATAATGCTGTACAAAAACCCTGACTGCTGACTGCTTCCCTTACGATGACATTTCTAATCATCTTTTCTTTTCCTTTGCAGATTTCTGGCCACAGGAGAGAGCTATACATCCCTACACCTCCAATTTAGAGTTGGTAAATCCACCATCTCTCAAATTGTGAGGTGCACATGTAACGTGATCTGGCAGAAGTTGCAGCCCATCGTGATGCCTTCCCCAACCAAGGAGACTTGGCTGCAGATCGCAGCAGGCTTTCAGTCTGTGGCCAATTTCCCTAACTGCATAGGTGCAGTTGATGGTAAACATGTAAGAGTGCAGAAGCCACCACTATCAGGATCACGCTTCTTTAATTATAAGAAGTATTTTTCTGTGGTCCTGATGGCGGTGGCTGATGCACATTAAAAATTTGTTGCCATCGATGTTGGTGCCTATGGCAGTACTGGGGATTCTCGGGTGTTGCGAATGTCACAGATTGGGCTGCAAATTCTTCGAGATGGCGTAATGCTCCCAGCCCCAAGACCTTTGCCAGGTTCCACACATCCAGTGCCCTTTGTGATGGTATCGGATCCGGCCTTTCCCTTAACGACCAACCTGCTGCGCCCATACCCACGAAGGGGGCTGGATGCTCGGCTGAGGATTTTTAATTATCGGCTGAGTCGTGCACGCAGATATGTGGAATGCACCTTCGGGATCATGACTAGTCAGTGGAGGATCTTTCACACACCCATCCAGTTGGATACTGACACCGTTGACACTGTGATTAAGGCATGCTGTGTACTGCACAACTATGCTCGCGACTACAGCACTGACGTAGATGTGGAGTACCAGCAGCCAATATTTAATCCAGTGACCAACGTGTGTCAGGGAAGGCCATTCAGCTCTGGTGCGTGTGTGAGAGAAACCTTTGCTGACTACTTCATGAGTCCCGAAGGTGCCGTGCACTGGCAATACTCCTGTGTCGGTGATGAGCAGCCGGACCAGCAGAGGAGGGAAGAAAACTGATCCAGAGACAAAGATTTTTTTTTTTTTACCGAACTTTGTATGTTGAGAAAAAAATCAATTAAATTGAAAATATAACTTTATTACAAAACCTTTCAATGCATTATGACAAACAATGTCATTTCTTTTTAATATTAACATACATTTCAACAATGTTTCAAATTAAATATTTTTTAAACACTGAGAACAAGAACCTGCTTTATTGCTCGTCTGCGAACCTTTGAAAATATTACTGTAAATAAGTGTATTCAGGGCTATACCCATATGAGTTGCAGCTCTCATTGGGTGAGGGGCCTGCCCGTTGTGAACTTCTCGAATCTGAGTAGTATGATGAGAAGTTGCTGTGAGGCAATTGATGATGTTGCTCATCACGGTATGGTGGTGTTGGTGGTGGTGGTTTTGCCCGCATAGTCTCAGTGAGCCCCAGCACAATGTCTGTTAGTGGTGCTATTGGTGCAAGATCCTCAAAGGCAGCCAATAGAGCTTGTACACTTGTCATGAAAATTGACTGCCTATCAACTGGCATTAAGCGAGCCTTGTCAGCTATCAAGGACCCAAAAAAATCCAAATAATCTTCCCTGGAAGACTTTCGTATGAGATCAATGGTCTCATTCACCTTTTTAGTGGTGTCATCATTTTGTTTTTTGATTTTTTTTGGGTGGATTGGCACCTGTTTGTGTAGTGGTGGTGGCATCATTTTGGCCCGCAGAACCAGATGCCGTCCCACCAGATGCTGCAGCCGAAGTTCTCGCAACAAATGAGCATGATGGAGAGGCTGCCGAATCAGCTGTTTCTGCTGTCTCCTGGCTGATGTCGTCTGTGGGCTTAGGAGCTGAAATGTTTCCTTCAGTGCTGTGAAAATAAAGAAAAATAAGGTTTCAGTATTAACTCAATTTAAATTGATCATTACAACATTCAAATTATTTATAACAAATCTCAAGCTCCGGCTGGTGACCAAAAAAGTCAGATCCTCATAAAGAGAAAAGTTTTATTTTGGCCGGCGAAGATCCACTCTTTCCAACGTTGTTTTGGATTTTCTGGAATCGATCTCGCACCAACCTCCACCGTTGTTTAACATCTTGATCTAAAAGAAAAAATAAAAACACACTATGATTCTTTTCCTTTATGTTTTAAATGAATATAAGGAATTTTTCAAAAAAGAAACATAATTACTAATTTTGCGCTGCAGGGCACTGTTGTACCCATCATAATCCGGATATAGGTCCCGGAATATTCTTGTCCAGCATATATCCCTAGCATATTTATCTTTATACAATTCATCTGCCGGGTCCCAGATGGCTGGCATGTCCCTTATCTAGAATGGATACCAGAAAGTAATTAAATACCATATTCATATTTATTAGGTTAACAGACACAAATCTAACTAAATTTTTTTTTTATATATATATATATATATATATATATATATATATATATATATATATACACATCTGTATATGGTATACAGTTAGGTCCATAAATATTTGGACAGAGACAACATTTATCTAATTTTGGTTCTAGACATTACCACAATGAATTTGAAATAAAACAAATCAGATGCAGTTGAAGTTCAGACTTTCAGCTTTCATTTGAGGGTATCCACATTAAAATTGGATGAAGGGTTTAGGAGTTTCAGCTCCTTAACATGTGCCACCCTGTTTTTAAAGGGACCAAAAGTAATTGGACAGATTAAATAATTGTAAATAAAATGTTCATTTCTAGTACTTGGTTGAAAACCCTTTGTTGGCAATGACTGCCTGAAGTCTTGAACTCATGACATCACCAGACACTGTGTTTCCTTCTTTTTGATGCTCTGCCAGGCCTTCACCGCGGTGGTTTTCAGTTGTTGTTTGTTTGTGGGCCTTTCTGTCTGAAGTTTAGTCTTTAACAAGTGAAATGCATGTTCAATTGGGTTGAGATCAGGTGACTGACTTGGCCATTCAAGAATATTCCACTTCTTTGCTTTAATAAACTCCTGGGTTGCTTTGGCTTTATGTTTTGGGTCATTGTCCATCTGTAGTATGAAACGACGACCAATCAGTTTGGCTGCATTTGGCTGGATCTGAGCACACAGTATGGCTCTGAATACTTCAGAATTCATTCGGCTGTTTCTGTCCTGTGTCACATCATCAATAAACACTAGTGACCCAGTGCCACTGGCAGCCATGCATGCCCAAGCCATCACACTGCTTCCGCCATGTTTTACAGATGATGTGGTATGCTTTGGATCATGAGCTGTACCACGCCTTCGCCATACTTTTCTCTTTCCATCATTCTAGTAGAGGTTTATCTTGGTTTCATCTGTCCAAAGAATGTTCTTCCAGAACTGTGCTGGCTTTTTTAGATGTTTTTTAGCAAAGTCCAGCCTAGCCTTTTTATTCTTGATTCTTATGAGTGGCTTGCACCGTGCAGTGAACCCTCTGTATTTAATTTCATGCAGTCTTCTCTTTATGGTAGATTTGGATATTGATACGCCTACCTCCTGGAGAGTGTTGTTCACTTGGTTGGCTGTTGTGAAGGGGTTTCTCTTCACCATGGAGAGTATTCTGCGATCATCCACCACTGTTGTCTTCCGTGGGCGCCCAGGTCTTTTTGCATTGATGAGTTCACCAGTGCTTTCTTTCTTTCTCAGAATGTACCAAACTGTAGATTTTGCCACTCCTAAAGTTGTAGCAATTTCTCGGATGGGTTTTTTCTGTTTTTTGCAGCTTAAGGATAGCTTGTTTCACCTGCATGGAGAGCTCCTTTGACCGCATGTTTCCTTCACAGCTAAACCTTCCAAATGCAAACACCACACCTCAAATCAACACCAGCCCTTTTATCTGCTTAATTGAGAATGATATAATGAAGGGATTGCCCACACCTGTCCATGAAATAGCCTTGGAGTCAATTGTCCAATTACTTTTGGTCCCTTTAAAAACAGGGTGGCACATGTTAAGGAGCTGAAACTCCTAAACCCTTCATCCAATTTTAATGTGGATACCCTCAAATGAAAGCTGAAAGTCTGAACTTCAACTGCATCTGATTTGTTTTGTTTCAAATTCATTGTGGTAATGTCTAGAACCAAAATTAGATAAATGTTGTCTCTGTCCAAATATTTATGGACCTAACTGTATATAGATATATAATACACTGCTCAAAAAAATAAAGGGAACACTCAAATAACACATCCTAGATCTAAATGAATGAAATATTCTCATTGAATACTTTGTTGTGTACAAAGTTGAATGTTCTGTCAACATAATCACACAAAAATCATCAATGGAAATCACATTTATTAACCAATGGAGGCCTGATGAGGCGACGGATGTTCTCCTGAGGGATCTCCTCCCAGACCTGGACTAAAGCATCCGCCAACTCTGGACAGTCTGTGGTGCAGCGTGACGTTGGTGGATGGAGCGAGACATGTCCCAAATATGCTCAATCGGATTCAGGTCTGGAGAACGGGAGGGCCAGTCCATAGCTTCAATGCCTTCATCTTGCAGGAACTGCTGACACACTCCAGCCACATGAGGTCTGGAATTGTCCTGCATTAGGAGGAACCCAGGGCCAACCGCACCAGCATATGGTCTCACAAGGGGTCTGAGGATCTCATCTCGGTACCTAATGGCAGTCAGGCTACCTCTGGCGAGCACATGGAGGGCTGTGTGGTCCTCCAAAGAAATGCCATGCACACCATTACTGACCCACTGCCAAACTGGTCATGCTGAAGGATGTTGCAGGCAGCAGATCGCTCTCCACGGCGTCTCCAGACTCTGTCACATGTGCTCAGTCTGAACCTGCTGCCTGCAACATTGTTTTACACTATCATTTTGGTGTTCTCTCAAAATCCAGGCCTCCATTGTATGTATATATATATGTATATTATGTAGATTTATTTTGTAGATTATGTAGATACATCTGCCCCCTGACAAAGCGCAGGTGTAAGATGCGCCTATTCCGGAACTTAGGGCTCATACTCACTTGTGAGAGATGTATTTCTATGCAGCCACGCGCTCTGGTCCGGGTGCCGGCTGCAGTGCCAGGTTTTCATGCGTCTCGCACGAGAATTATCTCTCTCAAGTGAATATGAGCCCTTAGCCCCTCTCTTCCCACTGCACGAAAGTGGTGGCAGATGGGGTAATAACGTGTTACTGTCACCTTGCAATTGCAAGGTGACATTAACCCCAGTTAATAATGGAGAGGCGGAAGACGCCTATTCATTACTAATCCCCCCCAAAAAAATTGGCGTGGGCTCCCGCCCCATTTTTACATTCAGAAAGGGAAAGCCAGCGACAGTGTGTTGGTATTTGTAGCCGGGGAGGGGGCCAAATATCCATGGCCCATTCCTAAACTATGAATATCAGCCCACAGCTGGCTACAGAGCCTCTAATAGCTATTAAAATAGGGGGACCCCCCAAAAAAATGACATGGGGTCCCCCTATAATTAATAACCAGAAAAGGCTCTGCAGACAGCTGTGGGCTGATATTCATAGCCGAGGAAGGGTCCATGGATATTTGGCCCCCCCTGGCTCCAAATACCAGCACACAGCCGCCCCAGAAATGGCGCATCAGGAAGATGCGCCAAATCTGGCGCTTAGCCTCTCTCTTCCCACTCCCGAGTAGCGGTGGGATATGAGGTAATAAGAGGTTAATATCACCTTGGTATTGTAAGGTGATATTAACCCCGGTTAATAATGGAGAGGCGTCATTAAGACGCCTCTCCATTATTAATCCTATAGTAGAAGAAATAAAAAAAACAACCCAGAAAAAAAATATTTTAATATTCTTAATTTAACCATACTTACAAATACGCCTAATTCCATGAAGCCCTTGATCGCCTGTAACAAAAAATAATAAAGCAACAGTATACCACCTGTTCCGACGTAGTCTAATCAATTTCGAGTGTCCCACGACGATCTATCGTGTAGAACAGCCGCATCGGTAGATGCGGCTGCTCTCCACGGCTTCCGAAACACACTGACAGGAGCTGCAGTGTGACTGCGCATGCGCAATAGTTTACCGGCGTTCAATGAACTCCGGGATCTCACTTTACGGCACGTCACGCAGGTCAAGTACCATAAAGTGAGATCCCGGAGTTCATTGAACTACCGGAGAGCTGAGATCGACGTGGGACAGTCTGGGATGATGGCGGACCACGTGATCGAGGGCTTCGGGAACTAGGTGTATGTAGTGAGTATGTCATTTATGTTGTATGTACTGTATGTCCTGTGTTTTTGTTTTTTTAACCCATTGTAGTCAGTCGCCTGACGATGGGACAACTCTCCCATTATCATATTTGGATGGGAGCAGTAGTCCCATCCGACGATTGACTACTATCAGTCACTACAGACACACAAGACAGGCACAGAAGGACAGACAGCATATTTACCAATTCAACCAGACGCCTGACATCCATCCCCATGCGACGGTATGACTCCATTTTCACTACACTCCGCCCACACACTTCCTGTGACATCACTTCCCTCTGCAGCGTTTTTGACACCCTCAACTGCAGGACATCCGCAGCAAATCCACATTTAATAATCTGCGGTTTTGCTACGGATTTGCCTGACACAATGGGAGTCAATGGGTGCAGAAACGCTGCAGATCCGCACAAAAGAAGTGACATGCTGCAGATTTAAATCCGCACGGAAAAATCCGCAGCATGTGCACAGCTTTTTTTAATTTCCATTGAATATAATGGTACTGTACATCCCTTGCAGTTCTGCTGCAGATCTGCAGTGGTAAATCCGCTGCGGATCCGCAGCAGAATCCGCAACGTGTGCACAGACCCTAAAAAACCTCTAGCCTTGATGAATCTGGGGGGGTTCATGATGCTTTTAACCCCTTCACCCCCAGCCTGTTTTCACCTTCCTGACCGGGACAACTTTTATAATTCTGACTAGTGTCACTTTATGAGGTTATAGCTCTGGAATGCTTCATTTTCCAGTTATTCTGATGCTGGATTTTCGTGACATGTTGTACTTTATGTTAGTGGAAAATTTAGATTGATAATTTTTGTGTTTATTTGTGATATTATCGGAATTTTGGCGAAAATTTTCACATTTTTTTCAAAGATTTAATTTTTATGCCCTTAAACCAGAGAGTTATGGTGCACAAAATAGTCAATAAATAACATTTCCCATGTGTCTACTTTACATCAGCATAATTTTTGAAACATAATTTTTTTTTTGTTAGGAAGTATAGAAAGGGTGCAAATTTGATCAGCGATTTCTTGTTTTTCCAACAAAATTTACAAAACCAATTTTGTTAGGGACCACATCACATTTGAAATGACTATGAGGGCTCATATGACAGAAAATACCCAAAGTGATAACATTTTAAAAACAGCACCCCACAAAGTGCTCAAAACAGCATGCTATAAGTTTATTAACCATTCAGATGCCTCCAAAGCAATCTGGAAGGAAAAAATTAAAATTTTACTTTGCCCACAAAAATGTTGCTTTAGACCCAAATTTTGCATTTTGAAAAGGAGAAAATGGACCATACAATTTGTTGTGCAATTTCTCCTGAGTACACTGATAACCCCATATGTGGTGGTAAACTAATGTTTGGATACACGGCAGGGCTCAGAAGGGAAGAAGCATGGTTTGACCTTTTCAACGCAAAAATTGACTGGAATAGAAAGCAGACAACATTTCACATTTATACCAAAGAAGAGAAGTATGGACTCCATCATTTATAAAATTACAAAAGACTTTATTAATAGGCTATACAATGCCAACAATAATGGCACACAATACAGAGTAAAAAATGGAGGTAATAAACTGCGGGTATAAATGCAGGGGTTGCACAGACTAGTTAGTAGCCAGGGTATAACAGAACATTTTACTATAGCACTAAAATCGTGCAAATAGAAGATGCATATCACATACAAACGGTATATTATAGAGACCCATAAGATCAACATTAATCCAGGTATAGTGCCATATGCGCCATATAAGTAGTCACTAGTTCTTACCCATATTCAGCGGTTCAGACTGTGCGTCCCCAGCGAACCGCTTAATATGGGTAAGAACTAGTGATTACTTATATGGCGCATATGGCACTATACCTGGATTAATGTTGATCTTATGGGTCTCTATAATATACCGTTTGTATGTGATATGCATCTTCTATTTGCACGTGCTATAGTAAAATGTTCTGTTATACCCTGGCTACTAACTAGTCTGTACAACCCCTGCATTTATACCCGCAGTTTATTACCTCCATTTTTTACTCTGTATTGTGTGCCATTATTGTTGGCATTGTATTGCCTATTAATAAAGTCTTTTGTAATTTTATAAATGATGGAGTCGATACTTCTCTTCTTTGGTATATATTGTTAACTCTTTGAAGTAGCCCATCTTCACCTATGGGCCATGGGGCCAGATTTGGGATGAAGCAATTTTGCTTCAGTATTACTATACTCATATTGTTGTATATGACGTCGTGTCTAAATTAACATTTCACATTTGCAGAGCCACTGATGTGCTTCAACAATGGAAACCGCCCACAAGTGAACCCGTTTAGGAAACTACACCACTCAAGGAATTTATCTAGATGTGTGGTGATCACTTTGAACCCACAGCGGTTTCACAGAATTTTATTACGCTGTTCTGTGAAAATAAAAAAAGAATCACATTTTTCCCATAAAAATGTTGGTTTAGCCGTAATTTTTTTATTTTCACAAGGGTAACAGGGAAAAATGGACACCAAAATTTGGTTGAGCAATTGAACAATTTCTCCTCAGTATGCTGATACCCCATATTTGGGGGAAAACTACTGTTTGGACGCGTGGCAGGGCTCGGAAGGGAAGGAACACCATTTTACTTTTGGAGCTCAAAATTGGCTGGAATAGATAGCAGACCCCATGTCGTGTTTGGAGAACCCCTGATGTGCCTAAATAGTGGAAAACTCAGAAACATGACCCCATGTTGGAAACTACATCTCGCGAGAAATTCATCCAGGGGTGTAGTGAGTCTTTTTAAACAGATAAATCACAGAAGTGGTGGTGGTTAGGTTCTTGGTACTATTTTCTATGCTGCTGTGGAGCTTTGCACCAAAGCCTGAAGATGAGTATTTTGTCCCTTTTGCTTAGTCTGTCCTGTGTTTGTCTCTTCCTGTGTTTTACCATCTACAGTGGCGAGTTTAGCGTCCTTGCCGGCCACTGTATTAGCCAGGGTACATTGAGAAGACAATCAGGGACTAGGCACGTGACGGTGGCGGGGGGAAGGACCCGCATAGGGCGATAGGGGAGTTTAGAGACAGGCACAGGTTGGTGTCAGGAGGTGTCTAGTCTCTTGTGCCCTACCTTTAGGACCTTCCCTTTTCCATCCTGTCGCATTTCTATGCTGTGCAGTCTGAGTCCAAGCGTGACACATTTTTTAAAATGAAATGTTGCTTTGGCCCAAAGTTTTTAATTTTCAGAAGGGGTAACAGAAGAAGTCAAACATTAGTTAAGCAATTTCTGCCAACAGCATCATGTGAGGATTTGTTATTCACATGACGAGCTGACCTTTTTATTGGTACCATTTTCGGGCCATAGTTTTTTTTTCATCGCTTTCTATTCAGATTTTTGAGAGGGAGAATTGACAAAAACCAGCAATTCAGGAATTTTTTTGTTTAAGGGAATCTGTCACCCCATTTTAGCCATATCAGCTAAAGATATCTCTGAATAGTGCGTCCCATAAGCAACCTATCGGTATGTTGCTTATATCCTGATACCCCCGTTTTGATGGCAAAATACCTTAGCAAAGTTGGGATTCTTTTCTGTAAATGAGGGCGGTCCGGTCCGGAGGGCGGCTTTTTCTCTGTCCTCCCCCCCGCTCCTCGGCATCATTTGCGTATCGCCGCCTGTGAATCCCACAGACGGCGTTCTGCTTCCCGCGATAGCGCTTTTCAAATTCAGCCCCGCGCATGCGCAGTGTGCTTTGCCCAACAGTGGGCAAAGCAGAAAATCATTACAGCGCATGCGCTACTCTTTCCTTGTCCCGGAAATGACTGCTTGCCTTGGACGACTTACGGGGCAAGGAAAGAGTAGCGCATGCGCTGTAATGATTTTCTGCTTTGCCCACTGTTTGCCGAATTTGAAAAGCGTTATCGCGGGAAGCAGAACGCCGTCTTTGGGATTCACAGACGGCGATACGCAAGTGATGCTGAGGAGTGGGGGGGGAGGACAGAGAAAACGCCGCCCTACGGACCTGACCGCCCTCATTTACAGAAAAGAATCTCAACTTTACTAAGGTATTTTGGCATCAAAACGGGGGTATCTGGATATAAGCAACATACGGATAGGTTGCTTATGGGATGCACTATTCAGCCATATCTTTAGCTGATATGGCTAAAATGGGGAGACAGATTCCCTTTAAATGTTGTCTGTGTGGTAAAAGTTAAAAGGCAGCTTTAGTCTTCAGTTCAGTACGATTGCAGCGATACCACATTTTTCGATTTTTTTTTTCCTATGTTTTGCTGCTTTTACACTATATTTTTTTAGAAAAATAAATGTTTTTGCCTCACTGTATTCTGAGATCTATAACTTTTTTATTTCTCCGCTGATTGAGCTTTATGGTGGCTTGTTTTTTGCGGAACAAGATGTCATTTTCAGCTATACCATTTTTATTTACGTTTGTCTTTTTGATTGCGTTTTATTTCATTTTTTTAGTGTTCACTGAAAGGGTTAACTAGTGTGACAGTTTTATAGTTTGGGTCTCTCCAGACGCGATGATACCAAATATGTGTGCTGTTTTTTTTGTTTATTTTTACATAAATATATATATTTATTGGTATAATATTTTTACCAGTTTTTTTATTTTGTGATTTTTGAAAAATATTTTTACAGGTTTTTTTTAACGTTTTTACTTAGTCCCTTTCTGGGACTTTAACTTTTGTGGCTCGGATCACTGGTATGCTGCATTGCAATGCACCAGTTTTGCAATGTGTTATACCTCTCAAAGCTGCACTGACTGAAGCCTATTAGACCGTGCTGTTAGCATGGTCTAACAGGCTTGTCGTAGCTGGCAGACCGGGAGGTTGTCATGACGACCTCAGGTTGCCATGGCAATGATCGGGCCCTTTTGATGATGTCGTGGGGGTGACGATTAGAAGAAAGAGGGAGCCACCTCCCTCTCCTAGCCTCCAAAATGTTGCAAAATATATAGATCGCAGCATTTAGGGGTTAAATGGCCCCAGGCTCCTGATTGCATTTTTGTTTTGGCTGACAGTTTCTTGTGTAAAAAAAAAAGTGAATCTTTTTACATGTTTTTATGAGTAGTTTTTGGAGAGTTTATTGCAGTGGAAAAACACCAAAATCCATACCATACTTTTACACTCCATATTAAAATAAAAAAACTCTTCAAAAAAACAAGTGGAAAAACTCACCAAAAATGTATCAAAACGATGAATCTCTATTAACTGACCCAGTAACTGTAAATACAATTAAAGAAGATATAACCAAATACTTTGACATTAATGCCACAAAAGAATCCTCCCCAGGGATAATCTGGCTAGCGCATAAAATGTACATTACTGGCTCTTTAATTAAATTAGCGGCTACCAAAAAAAAGGCCAGAACTGACCTCCAAACCAGATTAGTAAACAAACTTGCAAAATTTAGAGTAAAGCCCCCGTTTCACATAGCGAGATCGCTGAAGCATTACCGATTCTGTAAAGCAACAGCGACCTAGCCAGCGATCTCGCCACATGTGACACGCAGCGACGACCGGCCCCCCTGCTGGATGTCACTGATCGTCGTCGAATGGCCTGGACCATTTTTTCATCGTTGGTGTCCCGCTGGCCAGCGCGCATCGCTGCGTGTGACAGCGGGAGACCAACGATCAGCGAGCTCCCAGCGCTGTACAGCAGATGGTGGGAGCTGGTATCCAGGGTAAACATCGGGTAACTAAGTGCCACACGGCCCTTAGTTACCCGCTGTTTACCCTGGATACCAGCGTGCTGGCTGGTCCTGATCGCTGGTGAGTCTGCCTATGTGACAGCTCATCAGCGATCAGCTAACGATGTCCCAGCGATCCCATCCACGTCGGATCGTTGGTGGGATTGCTGGGAGATTGAAGTGTGTGACAGGGCCCTTAGCAAATCAAATGTCCACTTTTTATCTCTCTAAACAAATCCAGGAAACAAAGCTCCAACTAGATGCTATACTTACCACTAGGACGGAAAGAGCTCTGACCTTGACTAAAGCCACTTTTTATAAATATGCCAACAAGCCTAGTACAGTCATGGCCAAAAGTTTTGAGAATGACACAAATATTATATTTTCACATGATCTGCTGCCCTCTGGTTTTTATGTGTGTTTGACAGATGTTTTTATCACAGACAGAAATATAATAATTGCAAACATATGAGTAACAAAAGCTTATATTGACAGTTAGAATGAGTTAATGCAGCTAGTCAATATTTGCAGTGTTGACCCTTCTTCTTCAGGACCTCTGCAATTCTCCCTGGCATGCTCTCAATCAACTTCTGGACCAAATCCTGACTGATAGCAGTCCATTCTTGCACAATCAATGCTTTCATTTTGTCAGAATTTTTAGTTTTTTGTTTGTCCACCCGTCTCTTGATGATTGACCACAAGTTCTCAATGGGATTAAGATATGCGGAGTTTACAGGCCATGGACCCAAAATCTCTATGTTTTGTTCCCTGAGCCATTTAGTTATCATCTTTGCTTTATGGCAAGGTGCTTCATCATGCTGGAAAAGGCATTGTTGATCGCCAAACTGCTCTTGGAGGGTTGGGAGAAGTTGCTCTTGGAGGACATTCTGGTACCATTCTTTATTCATGGCTGTGTTTTTAGGCAAGACTGTGAGAGAGCCGATTCCCTTGGCTGAGAAGCAACCCCACACATGAATGGTTTCAGGATAATAATGATAATAATAATCTTTATTTATATAGCGCCATCATATTCCGCAGCACTTTACAGTTTAACAGTTTCAAAACACAAGTCATAAGTAACAACGTTAACAATACAATAATTAAAGCAAAATAAGCCGCCCCTGCTCGTGAGAGCTTACAATCTACAATGAGGTGGGGGAGATACAAAGTACAGTACAAGTGTGTATATACAATGGTGCATTTACAATGATGGTCCAGCCATCTTGAGGGAGTGAGGGATGGATGGAGATAGTGAATGGGCTACACACACACACACATAGAATGACTTTGATTAGTGAATGTGATAGGCCGCTCTGAACAAATGTGTTTTGAGGGAGCGCCTGAAACCATGCAAATTGTGGATAGTCCTAATTTCTTGGGGTAGAGCATTCCAGAGGATTGGCGCAGCGCGGTAGAAGTCTTGGAGTCGGGAGTGGGAGGTACGGATTAGTGCAGAGATTAGTCGAAAGTCGTTTGCAGAGCGCAGCAGTCGGTTAGGCCGATAGATAGAAATGAGGGAGGAGATGTAGGGGGGTGCTGCACTGTGGAGAGCTTTGTGGGTGAGAACAAGCACTTTGAATTGGATCCTATAATGAATGGGCAGCCAGTGTAAGGACTGGCGAAGAGCGGACGCGTCCGAGTACCGATTAGCCAGATGCTTAACAGTTGGCATGAGACAAGACTGGTGGTAGCGCTCACCTTGTCTTCTCCGAATGAGGCGTTTTCCTGATGTCCCAAACAATCGAAAAGGGGATTCATCAGAGAAAATAACTTTACCCCAGTCCTCAGCAGTCCACTGCCTGTACCTTTTGCAGAATATCAGTCTGTCTATGATGTTTTTTCTGGAGAGAAGTGGCTTCTTTGCTGCCCTCCTTGAGACCAGGCCTTGCTCCAAGAGTCTCTGCCTCACAGTGCGTGCAGATGCACTCACACCTGCCTGCTGCCATTACTGAGCAAGCTCTGCACTGCTGGTAGCCCGATCCCGCAGCTGAAACACTTTTAAGAGACGGTCCTGGCGCTTGCTGGTCTTTCTTGGGCGCCCTGGAGCCTTTTTGGCAACAATGGAACCTCTCTCCTTGAAGTTCTTGATATGCGATAGATTGTTTACTGAGGTGCAATCTTTCTACCTGCAATACTCTTCCCTGTTAGGCCATTTTTGTGCATTGCAATGATGACTGCACGTGTTTCTTTAGAGATAACCATGGTTAACAGAAGAGAAACAATGATGCCAAGCACCAGCCTCCTTTTAAAGTGTCCAGTGGTGTCATTCTTACTTAATCATGACAGATTGATCTCCAGCCATGTCCTCATCAACACCCACACCTGTGTTAATGGAGCAATCACTGAAAAGAGGTTAGCTGGTCCTTTTAAGGCAGGGCTGCAATGATGTTGAAATGTATTTTGGGGGATAAAGTTCATTTTCTAGCCTAATATTGACTTTGCAAGTAATTGCTGTTAAACTGATCACTCTTTATAACATTCTGGAGTATATGCAAATTGCCATTAGAAAAAGTGAAGCAGTGGACTTTGTAAAAATTAATATTTGTGTAATTCTCAAAACTTTTGGCCATAACTGTAGAATGCTAGCACTTAAATTAAGGGTGAGAGAATCATTTAATACTTTTTTCTCCATAAAAGACTCTACAGGTAAGGTGTCGGCGTATCCGGACATCATCTATAAAATATTTCATAACTACTATCAGAATCTATACTCCACTCCGCAGTCACCTCCACGTCAACTCCTGCAAAATTTTTTGCACGATCTTCGACTACCCAAAATTTCAGAATCGAGGGCCCAGCAACTTCACTCAAATATCTCTGCAGAGGAAATAACTTTGGCTATTAAAAATTAAAAAAAAGGAAAAGCCCCTGGACTTGATGGTCTTACAGCCGCATATTATAAAAAATTTAATGAGATCCTAACATATCAAAAGATTTTGTGATGCGTTTATATATGGCTCACAAATGTCCCCAGAATTCTTTGTCGCCCATGTAACTGTAATACCCAAACCCAAAACAGACCACCTCTTCACTAAGAATTATATAGGCCAATCTCCCTATTAAACATAGATTTAAAAATTTTCACAGCAATTATCACCAACAGACTAAATGATTTACTGCCTGCCCTTATCCATCGAAACTAGGTAGGATTTATACCAACGAGACAGGCCCTGGATAACATCCGACGTAACCTCAATGTCATTCACACGGCAAACTTACGCAAGGAACAGCTATTACTCCTAGCTTTAGACATTGAAAAAGCCTTTGACTCGTTATCATGGACATATATATTTACGGTCCTTTCTAAATTTGGTTTTACCCCCAAACTCATTTTGTGCCTTAAACTATTATATGATCGTCCCACAGCATATTTAAAACTCCCAACAACATGCCCCACACTATAATTATTCAACGTGGCCGCTTTACCCGGCCCTTTTTGCACTAGCTAAGGAACCCTTGGCTGAGGCCATTAGGACAAATACAAACATAACAGGACTGACAAATTTGGGTGATCAATACAAAGTTAGTCTTTTCACGGATGACCTCCTTTTGACTACTACCAACCCCCACACTACTCTCCCTAATTTGTTCTCGTTGCTCCATGAATTTGAAGACATTTTGGGACTTAAAATCAATATTGAAATATGTGAAGCCCTTTTTATGAACACCTCAAAAGACATACAAGACGGTATCATCTCCCAATTCAAATTTATGAAAAAAGAACATAACTTATTTAGGAGTTAATTTAACAACAAATAGGTCGACCCTCTTTAAGTGGAATTATGCTCCACTTATTCAGAGCCTCCAAAATGATCTGACACGATGGTCCTCATTGAATTTATCCTGGCTGGGTAGACTACACACAATAAAAATGGTATCTTTACCTAGATTTTTATACCTTTTTCGATCCTTGCCAATAGCAATACCTGCCAGGACATTTTCCAAATTACACTCCGCCATTACTAGATTCATGTAGCAAGGAAAGAAAGCTAGAATTTCACAAAAAGTAATGTTTTTCCATAGAAGACTAGGGGGTATATCACTTCCAAATTTTGCTCTTTATTTTAA
Source organism: Oophaga sylvatica (assembly GCA_033576555.1). NCBI lineage: Eukaryota > Metazoa > Chordata > Amphibia > Anura > Dendrobatidae > Oophaga > Oophaga sylvatica. Next base: position 311,535,714 of record JARQOD010000006.1, read on the forward strand.
ATCCGCCCAAATAGCACAATTGACAAATCTCTGTTCCCAAAAACAATAAACCAAGATGGGTCCACTTAGAGTCACATCTCATTAAACCATTCTCATTACCTGGCCTGATGTGGTCCATTGAGAAAATTCAAAAAGGTATAATTTGAACAGCTCCCTTTACAGCCCATTCTCTTATTCTTTGGAGGAAAGTTAGATTTAAATATAAGCTACAATCTGAACCTTCCCCTTTGACCTCCATCGTGTGCAACCCAATGTTCTTACTGGGCCTCAACCCGAACATGTTCGCATGGTGGATCTTACGGTGGATCACTACATTAAAACATTTGTGCTCTCCATTTAATATTTTACTAGATAGACCGGAATTTATTCGAAAATTTGAACCCCCAGTTAGAGAGATCATGCATAAAAACCAGGTCCTCCACTTTGCCAATAGTCTTCTCCCAAACAAAAAACCCCTATATGTGTCTAGTTTTGAGCAAAAATGCATTAGTGATCCTATGGGAAAAGGAGCTATATCTTTAATATACTTAATTGTTAACCCACCTCACGATGAGAAAATATTTAAATTTATGATACAATGGGAGGAGGAGATGAGATTTGATTTACCAGTAGAGGATTGGAGATCTTGTGATACGTTGTTCACTGAAGGTTCTCCACAGGACATATCTCGTCCCAACTAAACTTCACAGTATGTACCCAAGTATCTCAGCTTTGTGTTATCAGGGCTGTGGTCTACTGGGGGATATGAAACATGTCTGGTGGACTTGTCCGGCAGTCTCGGGCTTCTGGCATAGATTGAAACTCATAGATCAATTGACAGGCAGGAAAATTCCTTTAGAATCTCCGATTTTTCTCCTTGGGGCAAAACACCCGTCTTTTCCTAAAGGTCTCCATAGATTGGTAAACTTCCTTTTCATGGCTACCAAAATACATATAGCAGCAAAATGGAAATCCCCAACGTTGTCATTATTAATTGTTAAAGAAAGGATGAACAATATTATGCTCTATGAACGCATTGAAGCTACTAGAAACGACAGGTGGGATGAGTTCTTTAAGATTTGGGGGCCATGGATGGATTTGGAATCAAATACACAAATGGACCAGATCTTGCGCATATCACCGTAATATCTCCGGACTGTGGAGGTGGAGAGTTGGATCTAGACTTAGAACTACAGTATATAATCATGATATGTTCGTCCTTGTTTCATGGTGCAGTTGAGATCAGACTGAAACAACCATTAAAACTAGGCTATTGAAAAAATACTAAAGTTACTATAATGTACACTGTGGATTTAGTGTTCTCTTTCCCTACTGTTTTATCCTCTTGTTGTAATTGTCTTTTCTTTTTACCTCTATAGCTTATATTTTTGTCATGATAAGTTAAAAAATTCCCCTGCAAGTGAATATGTTTCTAAGTACAGGTCCTTCTCAAAAAATTAGCATATAGTGCAAAATTTCATTATTTTCCATAATGTAATGATTACAATTAAACTTTCATATATTTTAGAATCATTACACACCAACTGAAATTTGTCAGGTCTTTTATTGTTTTAATACTGATGATTTTGGCATACAACTCCTGATAACCCAAAAAACCTGTCTCAAAAAATTAACATATTTCAACCGTCCAATAAAATAAAAGTGTTTTTTAAAAACAAACAAAAAAACCATCAAATAATAAAGTTCAGTTATGCACTCAATACTTCGTCGGGAATCCTTTTGCAGAAATGACTGCTTCAATGCGGCGTGGCATGGAGGCAATCAGCCTGTGACACTGCTGAGGTGTTATGGAGGCCCAGGATGCTTCGATAGTGGCCTTAAGCTCATCCAGAGTGTTGGGTCTTGCGTCTCTCAACTTTCTCTTCACAATATCCCACAGATTTTCTATGGGGTTCAGGTCAGGAGAGTTGGCAGGCCAATTGAGCACAGTAATACCATGGTCAGTAAACCATTTACCAGTGGTTTTGGCACTTTGAGCAGGTGCCAGGTCGTGCTGAAAAATGAAATCTTCATCTCCATAAAGCATTTCAGCCGATGGAAGCATGAAGTGCTCCAAAATCTCCTGATAGCTAGCTGCATTGACCCTGCCCTTGATGAAACACAGTGGACCAACACCAGCAGCTGACATGGCAACCCACACCATCACTGACTGTGGGTACTTGACACTGGACTTCAGGCATTTTGGCATTTCCTTCTCCCCAGTCTTCCTCCAGACTCTGGCACCTTGATTTCCGAATGACATGCAAAATTTGCTTTCATCAGAAAAAAGTACTTGGGACCACTTAGCAACAGTCCAGTGCTGCTTCTCTGTAGCCCAGGTCAGGCGCTTCTGCCGCTGTTTATGGTTCAAAAGTGGCTTTACCTGGGGAATGCGGCACCTGTAGCCCATTTCCTGCACACGCCTGTGCACGGTGGCTCTGAATGTTTCTACACCAGACTCAGTCCACTGCTTCCTCAGGTCCCCCAAGGTCTGGAATCAGTCCTTCTCCACAATCTTCCTCAGGGTCCGGTCACCTCTTCTCGTTGTACAGCGTTTTCTGCCACATTGTTTCCTTCCAACAGACTTCCCATTGAGGTGTCTTGATACAGCACTCTGGGAACAGCCTATTTGTTGAGAAATTTCTTTCTGGGTCTTACCCTCTTGCTTGAGGGTGTCAATGATGGCCTTCTTGACATCAGTAAGGTCGCTAGTCTTACCCATGATGGGGGTTTTGAGTAATGAACCAGGCAGGGAGTTTTTAAAAGCCTCAGGAATCTTTTGCATGTGTTTAGAGTTAATTAGTTGATTCAGAAGATTAGGGTAATAGGTCGTTTAGAGAACCTTTTCTTGATTTGCTAATTTTTTGAGACAGGTTTTTTGGGTTATCAGGAGTTGTATGTCAAAATCATCAGTATTAAAACAATAAAAAACCTGACAAATTTCAGTTGGTGTGTAATGAATCTAAAATATATGAAAGTTTAATTGTAATCATTACATTATGGAAAATAATGAAATTTAGCACTATATGCTAATTTTTTGAGAAGGACCTGTATACTGTTTTCTATAGTTATAAATTTCAGTAAAACCATTTTTAAATTAAAAATGTATCAAAACGGCATAAAAAATACAAGAGTCTGTACAAAACCAAATAAAAAAAACAAATGCTTTTTAGAAGCGTTTTTTTACATGTAAAGTTTAGACTGGACTGCAGAAGGACTCCTCTTCAAAAAAGAGACATGAGCTTTTTGTTTTTCACTGGATGCTTTTCAAAAGATGAGGAGGCAAAAATACTAAAAAAACTTAATGTATGAACAGTGAAGTAAATGAATAGGGTTTTCTCATGAATAAAGTACATTTTAATCAACATATCTTAAAATAATAATAAGTTTGATAAATTTTATGTGTTTAAAAAATGTTCTTGTGCTGAGATAATTCTATAAATGTCCACTGCTGTGTACTGTGTAATTGTCATGACCCAGGACAGGGTTTGGTCTTTGTCCCGTCCTGGCCAGACTGGGGTTAATGGTTTCAGCCTCTCTCTGGCAGAGGGGGCTATTTAGTTGCCAATTGACCTAGGTCTGGTGTCAGTTATACTCCTGTGTTGTGAATGGGTTTGAGATGAGTTCTGAGCAGAGGCTCCCTCTGGTGGTTACAAGCGGTACTAGTGAGGATTGTGAGGACTGGGAATCAGGTGTTACTGATTGGTCTTATTTAAGGGAATCATTTTCCCATCAGGGTTGCCGGTGATCAATTGTTCTGGTCTGAATCCTTCTTTCCAGTTTCCCTTGTAGCCTGCTGTGTCGTGTCTGCATCTCCTGCTATCAGATAAGACAATTTCTTATTTTGTGTTTTTGCTATATTTTTGCATTTGGTCCTGCACTTCTGTGGGGGCCTTCTGGGTCCCCTCCGGGGGCTTTTGCCCTCTCAGTTTAGTTCAGCCACTGTGTTTTGTACTTTTGCTTTTTCCAGTTTTTTCAGTGGCTGCTGTTTTTGTTACACCAGAGAACTAATTTAGGTGGTAGAGGTCGTGTGATCTCAGGTGACTTTGAAATTAGTAGAGTTGGTGTTTTTTCAGGGTTTCTGAGATTGCAGTAAGTACCCTTCCTGTCCTTTTCTATTTAGATAGTTTGGGCCCCAGCGTTTGCTCATACTATTTTCTTTCTGTGTCAGTATTTCCTCTTGTCTAACCGCCATTACATGTTTGGGGGCTTTCTATTATCTTTGGGGTTCTGCTCCGGGGCAGATAGCTTTCCTATTTCTATCTTTAGGTGTAATTAGTTTCTCAGGCTGTGACGAGGCGTCTAGGACCAACGTAGGAACGCTCCACGGTTGCCTCTAGTTGCGGTGGTTAGTCAGGGTACTGCAATCTCATAGATTCCAACTGCTCTGGTGTATTTCCTTTTTTGCCTGCACTCCTCAGCTACCGTAACATAACAGTATCACCGGCCACCCTGATGGGAAAATGATTCCCTTAAATAAGACCAATCAGTAACACCTGATTCCCAGTCCTCACAATCCTCACTAGTACCGCTTGTAACCACCAGAGGGAGCCTCTGCTCAGAACTCATCTCAAACCCATTCACAACAGTATAAGTCTCCAATGTCTGGTTTGTTCTCTCAGTTTGACCATTGGTCTGAGGATGAAATGCCGAGGAGAAAGACAATTGAACACCCAGTTTAGAACAAAAAGTCCTCCAAAATCTGGAAACAAACTGGACTCCTCTGTCAGACACAATGTTCTCAGGAATGCCGTGTAAACGAACCACGTGCTGAAGGAACAACGGCACCAATTCAGAGGAGGAAGGCAACTTAGGTAATGGCACAAGATGTATCATTTTGGAAAACCTATCACAAATTACCCAGATGGTGGTCATTCTCTGAGAAACAGGAAGATCGGAAATGAAATCCATAGAGATATGGGTCCATGGTCTCTTGGGCACAGGCAATGGCATCAACAAACCACTAGAGCGAGAGCAAGGCTTGGAGCGAGAGCAAGTCCCGCAGGACTGCACAAATTCCCTGACATCGCGAGACAAGGTAGGCCACCAAAAGGACCGACTAACCAAGTCTCTGGTACCAAAAATTCCGGGATGCCCAGCCAATGCGGAACAATGAATCTCAGACATCACACTCTTTTTCCATTGGTCCGGGACAAACAATTTTCCAACAGGGCAGCGCTCGGGCCTATCCTCCTGACACCCCTCCAGAGCAAGTCTCAAATTGGGCGAGATGGCGGAAAGAACTACACCCTCCTTCAAAATAACAGAGGGATCAGATAGCTCAGGAGAGTCCGCAAGGAAACTCTTCGAGAGGGCATCCGCCTTAACATTCTTAGTGCCAGGAAGAAAGGAAACCACAAAATTAAAACGTGTGAAAAACAAGGCCCACCTGGCCTGTCTAGGATTGAGTCGCTTGGCAGATTCAAGATAGACCAGATTCTTATGGTCCGTAAGGACCACCACCTGATGTTTGGCTCCCTCCAGCCAATGTCTCCACTCTTCAAAAGCCCACTTCATGGCCAATAACTCCCGATTACCCACGTCATAATTACGTTCAGTAGGAGAAAATTTTCGAGAGAAAAAGGCACAAGGGTTACTTTTAGAGGTCTCTGGATCTTTTTGGGACAAAACGGCACCTGCCCCAATTTCAGAGGCATCAACCTCCACCTGAAATGGCAGAGAAACATCAGGCTGCCGTAGAACAGGAGCAGAAGTGAATCTCTGCTTAAGTTCCTGAAACGCAGAGACTGCCTCAGGAGGCCAATTCACCACATCAGAACCCTTTCTGGTCAAATCAGTTAATGGTTTAACAATAACAGAGAAATTACCAATAAATTTACGATAAAAATTGGCAAAACCCAAAAATCTCTAAAGAGCCTTTAATGAAGTAGGTTGGACCCAATCACAGATGGCCTGAACCTTGACCGGGTCCATTTCAATAACAGATGGGGACAAAATGAATCCCAGAAATGAGATCTTCTGTACGCCAAAAAGACACTTTGATCCCTTCACATACAGAGCATTCTCTCTCAAAATCTGGAATACAGTTCGAACATGTTTCACATGAGAGTCCCAGTCATTAGAAAAAATCAAGATATCATCCAAATAAACAATCAGAAACTTGTCCACAAAATCCCTGAAAATGTCATTCATGAAGGACTGGAAGACGGAAGGAGCATTAGTGAGCCCAAAGGGCATCACAAGGTACTCAAAATGCCCTTCAGGGGTGTTAAATGCCGTCTTCCATTCATCCCCGTGCTTAATGCGAATAAGGTTATACGCCCCCCTGAGGTCAAGCTTGGTAAACCAAGTAGCGTTTTTCACCCTGGAAAACAGGTCAGAAATCAAGGGTAACGGGTATTGATATTTCACAGTAATATTGTTCAAGAGACGATAATCAATACACGGCCTTAATGAACCATCTTTTTTGGCCACAAAGAAAAAACCGGCACCTAAGGGTGAAGAGGATGGTCTGATATGACCCTTCTCCAATGATTCCTTGATATAAGACCGCATAGCGTCATGTTCAGGTACAGACAAGTTAAAAAGGCGACCTTTAGGGAATTTACTACCTGGCACTAATTCAATAGCGCAGTCATAGCTCCTATGGGGAGGTAAGGATGCAGATTTACTTTCGCTAAACACATCAGAAAAATCAAACAAAAAGTCAGGAACATCCTCAGCCTGGGGGGAGGCAGAAAAAACAGGAGTGTTGGCACTAACACATTGGCAGCCCCAACTGGTTACAGACACAGATTTCCAATCCAAAACAGGATTATGAGACTGTAACCAAGGGAAACCCAGCACGATAATGTCATGCAGATTATATAGAACCAAAAATTTGCAGCACTCCTGGTGATCAGGTTCAACCTTCATTATCACCTGAGTAGAAAACTGGGGTTTATTCTCAGCCAAAGGGGTAGAATCGATCCCCAGTAGGGGAATAGACTTCTGTAGGGGTATCAAGGGAAACCCACAACGTTTAGCAAAATCATAATCCATCAGGTTAATAGCTGCTCCAGAATCAACGAAAGCCTGAGCAGAAAATGAGGACAGAGAGCATATCAGAGTGACAGTTAATAAAAACTTAGTCTGAACACTACCCAAGACAACTGAGCGTATGCAGCAGATTTGGGACCAGGTAGTGGAGAGGTTGTCCCTCTCTCAGGAGAAGGCCCAGCGGTTTGCTAACCAGCATAGGACTGATGGTCCTCGGTTTAAAGTGGGGGACTTTGTCTGGTTGTCCTCAAAGAATATTCCTATGAGAGTAGCATCTCCTAAATTTAAGCCTAGGTTCATTGGACCTTATAAGATCATGGAGATTATTAATCCTGTTTCTTTTCGTTTGCTTCTTCCAGGGACATTTAAGATCCATAACGTGTTCCACAAGTCCTTGTTGAAGAGGTTTGTTGAGCCAGTGGTTCCTGCTGCTGTGCCTCCTGACCCTGTTTTGGTTGAGGCAATCTGGAGTATGTGGTTGAGAAAATATTGGATTCTCGTTTTTCTAGACGAAGACTCCAGTATTTGGTTAAATGGAGAGGTTATGGTCAGGAGGATAATTCTTGGGTGTTTGCTTCGGACATCCATGCTAGGAGACTTATCCGTGCGTATCATAGAACTCATCCTGACCGACCTGGTTGCTCAAATGAGGGTTCGGAGACCCCTCCTCAAGGGGGGGGTACTGTTGTGAATGGGTTTGAGATGAGTTCTGAGCAGAGGCTCCCTCTGGTGGTTACAAGCGGTACTAGTGAGGATTGTGAGGACTGGGAATCAGGTGTTACTGATTGGTCTTATTTAAGGGAATCATTTTCCCATCAGGGTTGCCGGTGATCAATTGTTCTGGTCTGAATCCTTCTTTCCAGTTTCCCTTGTAGCCTGCTGTGTCGTGTCTGCATCTCCTGCTATCAGATAAGACAATTTCTTATTTTGTGTTTTTGCTATATTTTTGCATTTGGTCCTGCACTTCTGTGGGGGCCTTCTGGGTCCCCTCCGGGGGCTTTTGCCCTCTCAGTTTAGTTCAGCCACTGTGTTTTGTACTTTTGCTTTTTCCAGTTTTTTCAGTGGCTGCTGTTTTTGTTACACCAGAGAACTAATTTAGGTGGTAGAGGTCGTGTGATCTCAGGTGACTTTGAAATTAGTAGAGTTGGTGTTTTTTCAGGGTTTTCTGAGATTGCAGTAAGTACCCTTCCTGTCCTTTTCTATTTAGATAGTTTGGGCCCCAGCGTTTGCTCATACTATTTTCTTTCTGTGTCAGTATTTCCTCTTGTCTAACCGCCATTACATGTTTGGGGGCTTTCTATTATCTTTGGGGTTCTGCTCCGGGGCAGATAGCGTTCCTATTTCTATCTTTAGGTGTAATTAGTTTCTCAGGCTGTGACGAGGCGTCTAGGACCAACGTAGGAACGCTCCACGGCTGCCTCTAGTTGCGGTGGTTAGTCAGGGTACTGCAATCTCATAGATTCCAACTGCTCTGGTGTATTTCCTTTTTTGCCTGCACTCCTCAGCTACCGTAACATAACACTCCTGCCCTCGGCTGAGTTAGTTGACCTCCTGTGTGCCTGTGCCTTGTGCCTGATCTTGTTGCTTGTTTGGTTTTGACCCGGTCCATCTCTTCGTTGTGAGCTTGTCTACTGTCTTGGTACTGTGTATTTGCCCGTTCTGGTTTTCTGATCCCTTGGCTAAGTTCTAGTTATTCTCTGCCTGCTCCTCTTGTACTGCGTTGCTCCCTCTGTGTATGACCTGGCTATCCTGACTATCCGTTTTGTCTATGCCCCTTGGTAACTCTGTCCCGTAGTTACCCTTCTAGGATATTTCCTTCAGCTCATAGCTCTCTGGAGCTTAGGCCACGCCCACCAGCAGTCACGTGCTTAAGGTCCTCTGGCCTGAAGCATTCTCTATCTGTTACTGCTCCCTCTGAGAGACCTGTGGCCGGCGCCGCCCCTTGGCAGTCACGTGCTTAGGGTCCTGTTAGTCTGAAGCACGCATCTTCACCGCTACTGCCCCGCTCCACAGGTATCTTTGAGTGCAGTCTGTCTTATTCAGGACACGCGCACTGGCTCAGTGAGCAAGTGCAGTGCGGTGTTCGTGATAGTAATGTCTATGTCGAACCTTATAGGAACATAGTTGTATCATACCACATCTCCTGTGCAGTGGGGTTGGCAAAAGAGAGTATACAGACAGAACGGCATCAGATCACAGCTGCTGCTTTCTGCAAGGTAAAATATTTTTTCTGTGACCTAAAAGTTTTTAAATAGGTCGAGGAAATGTTTTACATCACAGAAAGAATCTGCTCTGATCCCATGCTGTCCTGCCTGTATCCTCTCTTTTGCTTTCTCCCCTGGCCGGGAGCTGGATCAACATGTTAGGCTGTAATAGGTTGAACTCAATGTCTACCTTCAACCTTAAAAATTATGAAACTATGAAGAGTCCGGTGGTTAGTCCAGACATAACAGTCTGTATGCGGACCCTATTATATGACCATTTGAACCCAGCTGTAAGGTGATTTTGAGAGTTTTCTTTTGTAACACTTTGGGGGCCGATTCATCAACACTTTTACGCTAGAAAAGTGTCTTAAACCTTTGAAAAGTTGCAATTCGCAGAATGCAGAGTTGCACAGACATTTTGTGACTTTTGCAGCTGTCATGCAAGTTTGAATTAGCTCAGCCAAAATGGGCAGAGCTTGGTAGGGGACAGGTTATGCCCACCTGTCCAAGTAATCAAAAGTGCTGGTGTTTTGTATAGCAGAAATGTTACTACAGTCGATAACTGGAGAAGCATTTCTAGTGCAGTAAAAGCCACTTAAAAGTTGCGCCAATTTCATTAAGTGGCAGGTAACTTAATGAATTCAGTGCCTTTTATTCCAGCAAGACAGGAATAGCGTGAGCACGTGTTATACCAGTCTTGATGTAGAAGATGCTACAGGAAAAACATTGCTGGTGTTTTACTAAAAAATCTTCTGCTTCAAAAACTAAGAGGGTACTTTGGTTTTATAAGATACTGTGTACACATATTCTTAGAAAGTTTCTTAAAGAGAACCTGGCAGCTCCCCAGCCCCCTCCTAAACCACCACCATATAACGTTATATAAGCCTATTCACAAATTATAACGTAGTCTTTTATGTGCCATTCACTTATTTCTAAATCTGAAAAATCAAGATATAGATCTGGTTTGTGGTACGTATATTAGCCAGGACTAATCTAGCGGGGCATTGATTCCCCCAGACTAGTCCTGTCTCGCTTGGATCTTGTAATCACACCCAGTTGAGCGTGATTACCTCCCACCACACTGAGCATGCCCTGGTAGGTATTAGTGATGTCGATCCCACTATACAGTCAGCCATAGTGACGTGGGGTAACTAGTGCCCCCTTGGGCAGGAGCAGTGTACCAATGAAGCCAGGGACCTTGCATCTAGTGTCATTGTGCATGGCCAGGAAGGCAGAACATCACATTTATGTGTGACAGTTGTAGAGCATTGATGGTGCCTGTGTGGTGAATGTTGATCATGCGCCCTGGGCTTGATTACAAGATCCTAGACAGGACTAATCTGGGGAATGCCCACCGGACTAGTCTTGGCTATTTTGAAAACCATAAACCAAATTTCTAACTTGATATTTCAGACTTAGAAATAAGTGTATGGCGCATAAAGGCCCCTCTTATTATCCAGAAACAGACGTATATAAAGTTATTCTACCGGTTAGTAGGAGTTGGGAAAATGACAGGTTCCCTTTAACCGATTGTGTATTACACTGGACTTACTTCAATGTTCATGTGATATTAAAAATGTCACTTACTTTATGGAGAATGTCAGCAGAATGTCTGAGTCGGCCTTTAGCTCCTCCTCCTCACTCTTCTCTCATAGAATTTATCAGCACTGTCATCTATTATCACAGTGATGTTAAAGTCTGTCTTCACTAAACACAGATTATACACATTTTACCCCTGAATTGAGAGTTAAAAGGAACCTGTTAGGTTCCACATGCCCTCAAACCCAGCAGCATTCACATACAGTTATGCTCAAAAGTTTACATACCCCGGCAGAATTTTTGCTTTCTTGGCCTTTTTTCAGAGAATATGAATAACGCTAAAACTTTTTCTCCACTCATGGTTAGTGGTCGGGTGAGGCCATTTGTTGTCAAACTACTGTGTTTTCTCTTTTTAAATCATAATGACAACCCAAAACATCCAAATGACCCTGATCAAAAGTTCACATACCCCATTTCCTAATACTGTTTATTGCCACCTCTAACATCAATGACAGCTTGAAGTCTTTTGTGGTAGTTGTTGATGAGGTTCTTTATTTTCTCAGATGGCAAAGCTGCCCACTCTTCTTGGCAAAAAGCCTCCAGTTCCTGTAAATTCCTGGGCTGTCTAGCATGAACTGCACGCCTGAGATCTCCCCAGAGTGGCTCAATCATATTGAGGTCAGGAGACAGAGATGGACACTCCAGAACCTTCACTTTGTTCTGCTGCAGCCAACGACAGGTCGACTTCACCTTGTGTTTCGGATCATTGTTATGTTGGAATGTCCAAGTACATCCCATGTGCAGCTTCCACGCTGATAATTGCAAATTTGCCTCCGGTATTTGCTGATAATATGCTGCATTCATCTTTCCATCAACTTTGACCAAGCTTCCTGTGTCTTTGTAACTCACACATCCCCTAAACATCAGCGATCCACCTCCGTGCTTTACAGTGGGAATGGTGTTCCTTTCATCATAGGCCTTGTTGACTTCTCTCAAAATGTAATGTTTATGGATGTGGCCAAAAAGTTTGATTTTGGTCTCATCACTCCAAATTACCTTGTTCCAGAAGTTTTGAGGCTTGTCTCTGTGCTGTTTTGCTTATTGTAGGTGAGATACTTTGTGGCATTTGTGCAGTAATGGCTTTCTTCTGGCACTTGACCATGCAGCCCATTTTTCTTCAAGTGCCTCCTTATTGTGCGTCTTGAAACAGCCACACCGCTAGTTTTCAGAGAGTCGAGTATTTCAGCTGATGTTATTTGTGGGTTTTTCTTTGCATCGCAAACAATTTTCCTGGCAGTTGTGGACAAAATTTTTGTTGGTCTACCTGACAGTGGTCTTGCTTTTACAGAGCCCCTGATTTTCCATTTGTTAATCAAAGTTTGAACGCTGCTGACTGGCATTATCAATTCCTTGGATATCTTTTTGTATCCCTTTCCTGTTTTATACAGTTCAACTACCTTTTCCCATAGATCCGTTGACAATTCTTTGGCTTTCCCCAAGACTCCCAATCCAGAAATGTCAGTGGCTGGATGAAAGATGCAAGAGTCTGTCTGGATCCCAGAAACTCACTCAGCTTTTATGCACACACACTGATTACAGCAGTCTTCCCCATGATTTTGGAGCCTACTGAAACAGACTAAGGGACTTTTTTAAACGCTTAGGAAGCCTTTGCAGGTGTTTTTTGAATAACGTTATTGAGTGAAAACAAGGTATAAAAAAGCATTTATAATGTCCCTGTTTGCTATGCTAATTAGAGCTTTGACTAATTGATGGGGGTGTTAGTTTCCACAGACTATGCTACCCTCTATCTATGTTATCACGACCCTGTGGGCAGGATAACAAAATAGTGCTTGCGCACTGTTCATTTCGGCAGCGTCACTGCGCCTCTATAGCTGGGTGTATGCGTCTCGGCTTCAGAGGCGCACTGCGCATGACCGGAGGTTCAGAATATGTTTTTTCAGATGGTAAAAACTGAAATCATCACCAAATATTGATGAAAATCGGATGAAAAATACTGATGACATTTGGAATAATTTTTGTGTATGTGAGAAGTCACAGATGTTTGAATAAGGCCTAACATGTAACCCTCATATAGGGCAACATATTCAATCTGGCAGATAAGATCAGGATAAAATGCAAACCAAACTACATACAATATAATGTTCTGCCACTAGATGGCAACTTAACTTAGGAGTTACTCAAAGCAAATGCTTTCTGCATCAAACACATTTGTTAGAAATGTCAGTTTAGCCTTTCTAATGTCAGAGAGCAGAGCGCTCACACAACTGCTTTTTAAGTTTCTTTACCTACTTTTAGAACGATATTGCACGAACCTACTGAATATGAGAGGATTTCTAAAAATCTGTTGCTGAAAAAGGATATTGCTCGCTCTACCACTAACCACAAAAAGATGTTTGAAAGAACTGCCATGTTGTAGGAAATACTGAGTTAAACTATGTTTTCTTAATACTATGGTATTTACATTCTTGCAATGTAAAGGGTAAATATCACAGTATGCAGAATTTTCAATCATGTTATCATGTCATGTTTTATGTTAGTTAGGTATTCATTAACAAGTATTATTAAAACAGCCGTGACAGTATAAAGGCATCAGACCCTTACATTCCCTAAGGTTCAATTAGACGTCTGGTCCGAGACTGCAGTTCACGGACTGGCCGCTGGTCTTCCGACCCCAGCGTCACAACTTTATAGCAATAGATGAAGCTGTAACGCTGGGGTTGGAAGAGCCGATGTCACGGGTTTACTGCTGCAGAGAGGAGCCAGGAGCCTGATTTCCCTACTCCTGCACTGATTAGAAGCAATTCACCTTCATATTACATTGTGTAAATTTATTTTAGCAGAGCAAGGGTTAATCTGCTCTGTTGAGAGCTCCTGCGTTAAGGCTCTCAGCTTTGCACTGTTAGCCACTGTCTTCACCATCAGAAGTAATTCGAGAAACAGGGCGAGCTAGGGCAACCCTAGAGTTGGGGACAGGGAAGGAGCCCCTGGTCCCGGGACACCCAATAACAGAGTCATGACAGCCGTGGCCTGTCCGTGCAATAGCGGTCCGTGCTTGGAGCGAATGGAAAGGATGTCTGAATGAGCCTTTCCTCCGATCGTGGGCATTACTGCGGGGTGTCAGCTGTCACAGCTGATACCCGCACCGATCGTCGCGGCGCTCAGCGTGAGGCCACGTGATCGGTGCACTGTACTAGTACTGCTCTTTGCGGGAACACATCTCCCGCAGAGCAGTACTAGTACGTCTCATATCGTAAAGGGGTTAAAGATAAATCCATTAAATAGAAAAGTTAAATTTTCTACAAAGAATTTATGTGGTGCAGCCTGATGGGGAAATAAAAGTTTGGTGGGTTTCTTTTTTTTCAGCTACTTGTACTAAATGTAGAAGTTTTGTAGAGCCTTTGTCACATCTGTATTTATTGGGATCCATCCAGGTAAAGAAGCCCCAGAATAAATTGAAGGACAGAGAGGGATACTATATTGGAGTATCTGAAGCTGAATAACCTCATGACACAGTATCAGCATGGGTTTACGAGGGACCGTTCTTGTCAGACTAATCTGATAAGCTTTTATGAAGGGGTAAGTTCAGGACTGGACCAAGGGAATGCAGTGGACGTGGTGTTCATGGACTTCTCAAAAGCTTTTGATACAGTGCCACACAAAAGGTTGATACATAAAATGAGAACAATGGGGATAGGGGAAAATATGTGTAAGTGGGTTAAGAACTGGCTCATGGATAGATAACAAAGGGTGGTTATTAATGGAGCACACTCGGACTGGGTCACGGTTAGCAGTGGGGTACCACAGGGGTCAGTATTGGGGCCGCTTCTCTTTAACATATTTATTAATGACCTTGTAGGGGGCATACAGAGTAGTATTTCAATATTTGCAGATGACACTAATCTCTGCAGGGTAATAAATACAGAGGAGGATAATTTTATTTTACAGGAGGATTTATGTAAACTAGAAGCTTGGGCTGATAAATGGCAAATGAGCTTTAATGGGGATAAATGTAAGGTCATGCACTTGGGTAGAACAAATAAGATGTATAATTATGTGCTTAATTGTAAAACACTGGGCAAAACTGTCACTGAAAAAGACTTGGGTGTATGGGTGGACGACAAACTCACATTTAGTGGCCAATGTCAGGCAGCTGCTGCCAAGGCAAATAAAATAATGGGATGCATTAGAAGAGGCGTAGATGCTCATGAGGAGAACATAATTTTACCTCTATACAAGTCACTGGTGCGACCACACTTAGAATACTGTGTGCAGTTCTGGTCTCCGGTGTATAAGAAAGACATAGCTGAACTGGAGCGGGTGCAGAGAAGAGCGACCAAGGTTATTAGAGAACTGGGGGGTCTGCAATACCAAGACAGGTTATTACACTTGGGGTTATTTAGTTTGGAAAAACGAAGGCTTAGGGGTGATCTTATTACAATGTACAAATATATGAGGGGACAGTACAAAGACCTTTCTAATGATCTTTTTACTCTTAGACCTGTGACGGGGACGAGTGGGCATCCTCTACGTCTGGAGGAAAGAAGGTTTAGCCATAATCACAGATGCAGATTCTTTACTGTAAGAGCAGTGAGACTATGGAACTCTCTGCCGTCTAATGTTGTAATGAGTGATTCCTTACTAAAATTTAAGAGGGGACTGGATGCCTTTCTTGAAAAGTATAATATTACAGGCTATATTCACTAGTTTCCTAGATACTGCGTTGATCCAGGGAGCTAGTCTGATTGCCGTATGTGGAGTCGGGAAGGAATTTTTTTCCCCAATGTGAAGCTTACTGTTTGCCACTTGGGTTTTTTTTGCCTTCCTCTGGATCAACATGTTAGGGCAGGTTAGGATAGGATATGGGTTGAACTAGATGGACTTAAAGTCTTCCTTCAACCTTAATAACTATGTTACTATGTTACTATGTTAGGTAGTAAAGTGTTTTAAGACAAAGTCCCTGATCATCAGCCTGTGTTCTCTTATTACCTAACATGACCACAAGAAGTGCATAATATCTGCTTGGTGGGTGCCACATTTGAAGCAGGTATCAGCTGGGTAGATACCAGTTTTAACCCTTCACAACTTTGGACATATACATAAATCCAGGTCAGTAGGTTCATACCTACCTATGGATACGTCATATCTTTAATGTGGCACCAAGACCACAGTGGCGGTGATCGCATTGAGCTGCCTGCTGATTCTCACAAAAGGGCACTGTGAGTCGTCGTCCCGGGGGGAGGGGCACTGGACCCTGTAACTACAATTGCTTTGATTGGCTGTTCAATTATGAACAGGCAATCACAGTGTTTTTAGTGTTTCAGGCAATAAAATTGCCAGAGACACTGATGTCCAACCTATGATGTGCTGTAACAGGGTTAATGTCAGAAAATATAGCAGAAAAAAAAGTAAAAATAATAATTCAGATTAGTTGATAGAACTAGATTAGGGACAGTAAAATATACAGTACAGTAGTGATTGGCGACTACTACAATATTTTACTTAATTTAGTCAGGGCTAGTGTCAGATAGCATGGAAAAAAATAATCACTTCCGTGCATACGTCCTACAACAATCGAGTACTGCTCAGTGGCGCACATCACTGATCGGCCTCCAGTTTTTTTTTCTTATGTGAAAAAAGCATTTTAAAAAATCGGCGACTAATACAGTATTTTTTACTGATTATAGTTAGGGTTTTGGTCAGATAGTTGCAGGCGCTCTTGAATTTTTTTTTACTGACGTCCATTTAGTAAGTTTGTTTTTTATTTTACCAAAGTTTTATATTCTTTTTATTTTATTTTTTTCTTTCTAGATTCTTTTCTTATTTCTTTTATCTTCTAAATAAAAAAAGTTTACATTAAACACTCACACACACCTGAATAAAATTTGGTATACACATAAACACCTTGTACATGAAAAAATGTCCCTCTCGTCCAATCATGGTATTCAGCACAGGAAGCATACGTCTTCCTTGCTTCCATCACTGATAGTGAGGAAGAAGATGTCACCTTCCTTTAATTTTCATTCCCCTCCTCCTCTTCCTGAAGTGATACAGACCTGCCACGCAAATACCCCAGGACAGAAAATGAACCAGAGCCCGTATGGACTTCACCCCTCCTCCGAAGATTATGAGCCACTGATATGAGGCGCGATCAGGAATCAAATTTGACACCACCGGCATCACAGAAATAAGCTTTTTCAAAGTCTTTTTCTCTGAAGAATTTGTAAACCTCATGGTGGCCTAGACAAAATTGTGCGCATAGCAATTTTTGCCACAAAACCACCCTTTTTCATTTTCTAACTGGTTACCTGTAGGCGCAGTAGAAACTATGATGTTTTGGTTCCTTGTCTGTCACATGGGGTTAGCGAGGAAGCCAGAACTTCTGCAATTTTGGAGTGTTGATGTTTAATACAACACTCCACCGATTTTATGACGCAGTAGCGATCTCGTTAGCGATGGGGCCCCTGCTGCGATGTCGCTGATCGCTCATGAACGTTCTGAGCCGTTTTTTGGTCGTTGGTGTCCCGCTGGTGAGCCTGAATCGCTGAGTGTGACACCCTTTATGAACGGCTTTACCAGCGTCGCAGGCGGGACTAGGTTTTCCCAACGACCGCAGAGATCGTTATACAGATCGCTGATCTCTGATGAGATCTTTGTGTTTGGAAGCTAACTAGCGACCACATAGCGATCGCACCAACGATCTCGCCAGATCGTGTCGTTGTCGTGATTGCTGGTGCGATCGCTAAGTGTGACAGTGCCTTATGTTCCCTCAAAGGAGATCTGCGTGGATGAGTCCATAATAGCTTTCAAAGGGAGGCTCAAATTTCAGCAATACCTGCCCATTGGGAGGGCCAAGTACAGAATTAAGTGCTACAAACTATGTGAGAGTACATCAGGCTACACCCACAGGCTTAGAGTTTATGAAGGGAAGGACACCCTGATTCAACCCTCTGAATATCCCCGTCTGGGGAATTAGTGCAAAAATTGTGTGGGATTTGATGCACCCATTGCTGGATCAAGGTTATCACGTCTATGTAGATAACTTTTATACCAGTATCCACTCTTCAAGTCACTCTCTGTGCAAGCTAGAGAAGCATGCGGTACTATCCGTAAAAATCAGAGAGATCTCCCTAAGGTGCTATTTGGGCATCTGCTCAGAAAGGACGAGAGCAGAGGCCAATGTAGCAACAGCATGCTGGTGGTCAAGGACAAGAGGGATGTCCTTTTCTTGAACACTATACATGGTAATGGCAGCCCCCCCATCGCTGTTCGAGGTATCTACACAAGTCACCAAATCAGACTGTGTACTGGAGTACAACAAGAATATGGGGGGAATTAATCTCCCTGATCAGGTCCTCCAGCCAGACAGGTCCATTAGAAATCAAAAAACTGACTGGCACATCCAAACATAGATCCAGTGTGAACAGGTGCTAAACCCAGAGTCACCAACTCATGCACATACAAGAAAAAAAGGTAGCACACTGTAGCGCTATAGCTTGCAAACACGAAATATGAAAAATGAATAGCATCACTGCTAGAAGTCTTAGCGCATAAGATGGCCAAATTATGTGTGCCTGATAGCCACGTCAAGGCTCTTCTCATATATCAGGTCCTAACTAATGCCAATCCTCGCTTAGAAAAGTCTGTCTGCATGGGAACATATGAATCCTCTCTTAAGACTAAAATCTACATCTCTGTGGAGGGGTAATGAACCTGGTGTAATTAAAAAGCCTGTGACCAACAGGTGGAGTTCTCAGGTAGAAGGTAAATGAATACATATCAAAAAACTGACCGGCACATCCAAACATAGATCCAGTGTGAACAGGTGCTAAACCCAGAGTCACCAACTCAAATCAACTGTATGTGCATGAGTTGGTGACTCTGGGTTTAGCACCTGTTCACACTGGATCTATGTTTGGATGTGCCGGTCAGTTTTTTGATTTCTAATGGACCTGTCTGGCTGGAGGACCTGATCAGGGAGATTAATTTTAGACCCAAATTTCTTTATTTTCAGAAGGGTAACAGGAGAAAATGTACCCCAAAATTTATTGTGCAATTTCTCCTGACCACGCCAATACCCCATATATGGGGTGCATAGCAGGACTGAGAATGGAAGGAGCACCAACATTTGAGCGCAAAATTGGGTGGAATCGAGAGCAGATGCTATGTCGCATTTGTAGACCCACTGATGTGCCTAAACAGTGGAAACCCTGCACAAGTAACCCCATATTGGAAACTAGAGTTCAGATTTTGCTGGAATGGTTTGAGGGTACCATGTCACATTGGCAGAGACCCTGAGGTGCCAGAACAAAAGAAAACCCTCCATATGTGACCTCTTTTTACAAACTACACCCCCCAATGAATTCATCTAGCGTTTCAGTGATCATACTGACACCACATGTGCCTCATATAATTTTATACCATTGGCGGTGAAGAAAGAATAATTACATTTTTACCACTAAAATGTTATTTTAGCCCCACATTTTTGTAGGAAAAACTGAACCTCCGTTTGTGGTAAAAATTTCTTCTGATTGCGCTAATAGCCTAAATGTAATCAGGAAAAACTTTTCAGCACAGTGCAAATCTTAGATGGGAAGGAGCTTCATATTGTAGTCCAGATTTTACTGTATTGGTTTGCGGGTGCCATGACCAACTGGGAGAGCTCCTGAGGTGCCAAAACAGCAGAACCCCTCATAAGTGACCCCATTTTACAAACTACACTTCTCAATTCATCTAGGGGCAGTGATCATATTGATGCCACAGGTGTGCCACATAATTTTATACCATTGGGCAGTGAAGAAAAAATAATTACCTTTTTTCCACCAAAATATTGTTTTAGCCCCAGATTTTACATTTTCACAAAGGGAAATGGCTAAAAATTGCACCGAAATTTGTCCCACAATATCTGCTGAATGTGGCGATACCCCATATGTGGCTGTACAGTACTGCTTGGCCATATGGTGAAACTTAGGGGGGGAGGAGCACTTTTTGCCTCCTGGAGCGCAGATTTTCCTAGAATAGTTTGTGGGTTCCATATACTTCATAGCCCCTATGTGCTAGAAGAGCAGAATACCCCCTCAAGTGACCCCATTTTGGAAATTATAACCCATTGGGAATTTATCTACAGATGTAGTGACAATTTTGACTAGATGGGTGTTTTCCAGAAAGAAGCAGCAGTGGAAGTTGCCGAGTGAAAATTGCAAACTGCCATTCTAGTGCCCAGTACGTTGTACGTATTTCCGGAGACACTCACCCGTAAGTTAGGCAGGTTCTCATTGCTACAGAAATGCCAAACATGGGGACACTAAACATAGTTTAGGCACACTGGGGTTCAGAATGGAAGGAGATTTGGATTTGGGAGCGCTGAATTTCCTTTGGGGGGCGAGTAGCCATTTAACTTTTCTAGTGTCTTTGTACTACCAGTAACGTGGAAGCCCACTATTGTTATGTCCTGCTACAAGCACTAAGGAAGAAAGGGATATCTGTCCCTACGATAAGACTAAGCTAGATCCCTACGATGTAACGGGGAACCTGATCCTGCGATCAGACCCGCTAAAGTCCTCAGCTAGTCTGTTCAAAGACCTATAGATGCGAGGGAGGGATCCCTACAAGCACTAGGGACTGGGAGAAAAGATGGACACCTCCTAACAGAAGTTGTAGCATTAAAAGAAAAACAAACAACATAGAACATAGAGGTCCGAAGACCAAGCAAAACTATTGGAGTAAGGTAACAAAGCACCTGGCTAGCTTAAGAGTATAAATTACAATGAAGTCCAGCAAAGCCAGAAGGGCGGAGCAGGACTAAATAGGCAAAAAAGGTCATGTGACCAGCAAGATAGAAAAAACCTAACAGGAGAGTTCTAACAGTACCCCCCCTTCTAAGAGGATCCTCCAGATCCCCTAGGCCCAGGCTTACCCGGAAACCTCTTGTGAAACGCTCTGACAAGTCTGGACGCAGAAACATCATCCGCCCTCACCCATGAGTTATCCTCGGGTCCAAAACCCTTCCAAGCGACGAGATACTGCAAACTCCCTCTATACCGTCTAGAATTTAGGATGCGGGAAATTTCATATTCCCCGTCCTCCACCACCGGAGGAACAGAGGCCGAGGCGTCTCCATCCGACACATCAGCTCTTTTCAACAGAGAAACATGAAACACCGGATTAATCTTCCAGGAGGTAGGAACCTCCAACCTAACAGCCGATTGGTTAACAACCTGAAGCACCTTAAAGGGCCCTACAAACTTGGGACCCAATTTTTTAGAAGGAATCCTCAACCGCAGATTCTTAGAGGACAACCAAACCATGTCACCAATAGCAAACAAAACCTCTTGCCGTTTCCTATCAAAGTACCTTTTAGACTTTCTGTTAGCCTCCTGAAGATTACCACGTACATCCGTCCAAACTATCTCCAAATCACCAGAAAAATTCTCCTCTTCAGGCACGGCCGATACCAATTTGGAGAATGACCCAAACGATGGATGTCTCCCAGTACAACAAAAAAAAGGCGAACAACCAGCAGAAGAGGATGTATGGTTGTTAAGAGCAAATTCATCAAGTGGCAGAAACTCCAACCACCCCTCTTGATTGTCTGCCACAAAACAACGCAAGAACTGCTCAACATCCTGGTTTTTCCTTTCTGTCTGGCCATTAGACTCAGGATGATATCCAGATGAAAACGACAAATGAACTCCCAACCTGTCACAAAAGGCGCGCCAAAAACGAGCCACGAACTGAGGTCCCCTATCAGAAACAATGTCAGTAGGAACGCCATGTAGTCTGACAATTTCCTTGACAAAGGCCTTAGCGAGAGTCTTAGCTCAGGGCAGTTTGATGAAAGGAACCAAATGACACATCTTGCTAAAACGGTCCACCCAGATGACAGTGAAACCCTCAGAGGGGGAAGGTCAGTAATAAAGTCCATAGCCAAATGTGTCCAAAGTGCACTAGGGATCTCCAGAGGGTAAAGCAACCCCGCAGCAGGAGTATGTGAAGACTTAGATCTAGCACACACAGTGCACTGACGCACCCACTTAATGACTTCCTTCTGCCATCCAGGCCACCAAAAACTGCGACCCACAAGTCTCTTGGTCTCAGAGATTCCAGGATGACCTTCCAACCGAGACTCATGACACTCAACAAACAAATCTCTCCTAAAGGTCCCAGGCACAAACAACCTCCCATGGGGAGTGTTAAATGGAGCATTCTCCTGTGCTTTAAGAATCTCCTCTTCCAACACCGAGTCCAAAGCAGCAATCACAACCCCTTCTTGTAAAATGTTTTCCTCCTCCTCAGCACCAACCATGGGAGAAAAACTGCGAGACAAAGCATCGGCTTTAACATCCTTAGTACCTGGGATGTAAGTAACGGAAAAATTAAACCGCGAGAAAAACAGTACCCACCTAGCCTGACGTGCATTCAAGCGTTTGGCAGCATCAAGATAGATCAGATTTTTATGATCAGTGAAAACCTGAACGGGAAATTCAGCACCTTCCAAGAGATGACGCC
Organism: Oophaga sylvatica; assembly: GCA_033576555.1. NCBI lineage: Eukaryota > Metazoa > Chordata > Amphibia > Anura > Dendrobatidae > Oophaga > Oophaga sylvatica. The sequence goes on from JARQOD010000006.1 coordinate 311,557,961, forward strand.
AGTGTTCAAATGCGAGTTTAATCGCCAACAATTCCCGATTACCAATATTGTAATTCAGTTCAGTCTCAGAAAATTTTTTTTGAAAAAAAGGCACAGAGATGTACTCCATCCCTGTTTTCCTGAGACAACACCGCGCCGACCCCCACAGAAGAAGCATCAACCTCAACCAAAAACGGTTTAGTCACATCAGGCTGCATAAGGATGGGAGCAGAGCTGAACCTCTCCTTTAGAAACACAAAAGCTTCAATGGCCTCAGTAGTCCACTGAACCACATTAGCACCTTTCCTGGTGAGATCGGTTAGTGGTTTGACAATAATAGAAAAATTTTTAATGAATTTTCTATAATAATGGTCGAAACCCAAAAACCTCTGTAACGATTTCAAACCAATAGGCCTAGGCCAATTCTGCACAGCTTGAACTTTCACCGGGTCCATCTCAAAACCTTCGCTGGAGATAATGTAGCCCAAAAAACTAATTCTCTGTACAGCGAACTCACATTTCTTCAGCTTAGCAAAAAGCGAATTGTCAATCAATAACTGTAATACCTCATGAACGCTCCGCCAATGAGATTCCAGATCCGGCGAATAAATCAAAATGTCATCCAAATACACAACCACATTTTTGCCGATCAAAGGTCTAAGGATGTCGTTAATAAGATTCTGAAAAAATGCAGGAGCATTGGTAAGACCAAAGGCATAACCAGATTCTCAAAATGACCCACAGGAGTGTTAAAAGCAGTCTTCCATTCGTCACCCTCCTTCATGCGCAACAAATTGTATGCCCCCCGAAGATCAATTTTAGAGAATAATAATAATAATCTTTATTTATATAGCGCCATCATATTCCGCAGCGCTTTACAGTTTAACAGTTTCAAAACACAAGTCATAAGTAACAACGCTAACAATACAATAATTAAAGTAAAATAAAGACGACCCTGCTCGTGAGAGCTTACAATCTACAATGAGGTGGGGGAAATACAAAGTACAGGTGTGTATATACAATGGTGCATTTACAATGATGGTCCAGCCATCTTGAGGGAGAGAGGGATGGATGGAGATAGTGAATGGGCTACACACACACACACACTTACACAGAGAATGACTTTGATTAGTGAATGTGATAGGCCGCTCTGAACAGATGTGTTTTGAGGGAGCGCCTGAAACCATGCAAATTGTGGATAGTCCTAATTTCTTGGGGTAGAGCATTCCAGAGGATTGGCGCAGCGCGGGAGAAGTCTTGGAGTCAGGAGTGGGAGGTATGGATTAGTGCAGAGGTTAGTCGAAAGTTGTTTGCAGATAGGTTAGGCCGATAGATAGAAATGAGGAAGGAGATGTAGGGGGGTGCTGCACTGTGGAGAGCTTTGTGGGTGAGAACCAGTACTTTGAATTGGATCCTATAATGAATGGGCAGCCAGTGTAAGGACTGGCGAAGAGCGGACGCGTCCGAGTACCGATTAGCCAGATGGATGACCCTGGCTGCTGCATTAAGGATGGACTGGAGAGGGGATAGTCGAGTAATGGGGAGGCCAAGTAATAGAGCGTTGCAGTAGTCCAGGCGGGAGTGGATCAATGCTACAGTGAGGGTTTTTGTTGTTTCCATGGTGAGAAAAGGGCGGATTCTAGAGATGTTCTTTAGGTGTAGGCGGCAAGAGCGGGCAAGAGATTGTATATGGGAGGTGAAGGAGAGATTGGTGTCAAACATAACACCCAGACAGCGAGCCTGCTGCCGTTGTGTTATTATGGTGCCGCCCACGGAGAGGGAAATGTCAGATTTAGGGAGGTTAGTAGACGGCGGGAGCAGAAGAAGTTCAGTTTTGGAGAGGTTAAGTTTCAGATAGAGAGCAGATGTTGTGACCCGCACCACAATTGTGGGTTACCAGAGCAATGGGGTACTCAGAGCCGAGCCCATGGAAGTCTATGGGGTTGTCACAGGTAGCGGTGGCTCGGTCTGTGGCCCTGGCGGTCAGGCGTATGTTGGGGGGAATATTTACAGGGGATTTGGTATATAACGGTTCGTGACGCACCTGTAGTTGTCTGATCACTAAGACCAGCGCTGCAGTAATTCTCTGAGGGGATGTTGTGGCAGCCAGATGACGGGTCCCCCACAGGTGGGACTGGTCCCTCAAAGTCTATGGTATTAATGATGTAGGGTGCAGATAAATAAATCAGTCTCACACCATCCAGCGTCTTTCCATACCTTTTACTTGTCAGATGTTTAGGCAGGTCCCAGGGAGGCTGGTCGGGTGGAGGATGTGCTTCGAGATAACAGCTGAACAGGTTAGGGGCCTCCTTTACTTCCAATATTATGAGTCCAACCTGCATAGAGCTAAGTTCACTCCGATTTCTCCAGCTAACTCCTTAGCTGTACTGCCCGGTCAGTTTTGTGGTCGGAGTCTTCCTTTAAGAGAGCTGAGTTCCTACTGTTGTCCTGCATCGACTCAAGGTTCCCACTCTCCCTGACCCCAGTTACGTACCGACACTCCAAGGGCTGCTTTCTGTGACCTAAGGTCCAGTAAGACTCTGGTTTTTCTACCACTACGCCTGAAGCTGTAGTGACACTTCGGTCCCCAGTGACCGGTGAACAATGTGCAGGATAGTCCAATCCTTAAGGCACTGCTATAACTTCTTCCACTGCGCCCTTCGCCCTGTTCGCGCTTGTAGCATAAGCACTCCACACTTCCTAAGGTAATGCAAGTTAATCCCTTCTTGCTTCTTCCTTGGAGCTCGCTAACAGATGCTCAGTATTCTTCTAGTTCAGGAGCACGTCGACTGAACTTCACTGTCCTTGGGACAGGCGACTGAAGTTTCTGCTGCTAACTCTTCTTTCCATCCAACAGTCTGTCTGACTTTAGCTCACACCGAGCTCTGACAGGACATGTTATCTGATCTCCTCTCCTCCTGCACAGACTGCACACTCACAGACTGACCTGTCCAACGACAGGAAACTGACTGACTGGCTACATACCCTATGGGTGTGTCCAAGTGTGTGGTGGAGTGAATGGTTATTAAGCATTAAACTGTTACCTCTCCGCACATCCTCCAGGGTACTGTGTGTGCCTTCACACCAGGGCTACACATTCCCCCATGGTAAAATACAGCACTCCCGGGCTGTGAAATACAAGAAGACATTTTGTTTTGTATTAACAATAAACATTAAACTCTTCCCATCCGGGAGGTAAGAATTTCTTAAACGTTGCATTCAAACATTAGACATAGAAAAATACAAAACATACTTTCCATAAATATATCATATCAACAATATTCTTGTGAAGGACCCGCACCAAACCTTCAACGTGGGTCCTGGGTGGGCTGCAGGACTTCTGGCTGCAGACCTCGCTCAGTGCCACACCACACGGGTTTTATATTCAGAGGTAATAATTGTGCTGTGGTTTCATGTAAAACCAATATAATGCACCGAAGCGCAACTATGTCAAAGATAAGTTCTGGGCTGGCACAGTCCTCAGCCTCAAAGTCCATGACATAATAAAAGACACATATTGGTAACTTCTGAAACTCACATTATACTTCTCACGGTATTTACCCAACCAGGGTATTCTATATGTAAAACTATGCAATCAACTTTTTCAAATTTTCACTCTGGTACCCAGCCGGGCATTCTACTCATTATATATAAAACTATGTAAACCCTATACATAGCAATAAAGTGCCAAACAGCAATTATTTCTTTTATCAAAAACTTTTTACATCTTCTTAGTTGCGGCAAACCCTGTCTGGGTCCTACCGTTCTTCACATTTTCTTGCTAACTTCAGTTACACTTTCCATCCCGGGGGCTGGAACAATGCGATGCTCTTTAGAGCACATGACAAATAGGTCGTGACCTGCTATCCAAGTCTGAGTAGCGACTGTTTTCATCCTCACTACGGTCCCATCGGGTGACTCCATCATGTAGGACGCAAGCGGTATCTCCGAAGGTGTCGCTGTTGGTGCCGCTATATCCGGCGGTGCAAATTGCGATTTGGAATGAGTCGTAGCTTGTGTCTTGGTACGAGGCACTGGCAGAGTAGAATATGCAGGGGGCGCTTCCAACTGTGACGTACGTTCATGGAGCGATGCCGGGGCACGGCCTGGTGCAGCGGGGGCTCGGGACTGTGACGCGCTGGCAATGGTGACGTTACCTGCGTCGGGGACGGGGTCTCTGACGACTGCGACATTTAAGGCATACCATCCTTTCATACCCAGTGCCGTGTATAGGTTACTATGTCCCCATTGATTAGGTCCCTCCCGGGATGGCCGATGGGCAGGTGGGATTCTACGTCCCTGCGACTGACAAAGACCCCTGGGTAGAGGCCCGGTTCTCTAATGAAGCCCCAGCCCTTCCGGAGCTGGAACTCTGTCACACACCCCTGCCGCCGCGGTTCCCTTAGAGTACCTTTTTCCCGGCGGACACTTTCCTTATCCGCAATCAGCTGCTCGTACTGCCGCTGCCGATTCCGCTGCACTTCCCGCTCTTCCTCCTGCCGGCGTCGCTGTTCCTCTTCGCGACGCTGCCACTCACGTTCCCACTGGGCGGCGTAGGCGACGTCATCCAGGCGCGCCATCTCATCCCAGTCGACGTCTGGTAATGATGGACAGGACCCCTCCGGTGTCCCTACCGGGGATCGATCATCTGCTGCGGCCTCCTGGCAGGGCGGGCGTTCCGGAACTGGCGGTACCTCCTCAACCTCCTTCGCTTCCACCGCTCCATCGGTAGGATCAGGGTCGGTCCTTTTGGGGGTAGCCTCCGGTTGCTCCTTAGCCTTGGGCAGCAGAAGTTTTGGTAATTCAAATCGTGGAGGGTCGTCGAGGGGAGAGAGCACCGCGTCCCACAGCCGCCGCTGTATCTGGTTACGCCGGCATCTCTCGATCTCCTCCCTGCCAGGTTGTTGCAAGATCATCTTCTTTAACCTTGCATTTTCCTCTCCAATCTCCAGCAAGGCTTGCTTCAGGTGCAGGACCACAGATGGTTCTGGTTCTAGTGGCAGCTTGGCTGGGGAACGGGGCCTGCCTTCCACCGCTTCCCTGCTCGGCTGCACACGTCCTGCCTCCATCATGTTCCAGAACACTCTCTCTTCTTCTACCAGAGCCGTCCGGTCTCTTCCGTGGAGGCGGGGTTTGCGTCTCCTCCTCTTCGCAGGGAAGGTGAAGAGGAGGCGGACCTCCTTTGCTGTAGGGAAGGATCGCATATTGTAATAGCACTTTGAGAGGGCAGGCATTCTCTTCGCGCCACAGGGGGGCACACGCCCACGAATCCACGCCCACCTTCTTCTCCAGCGCCTGAGGGCGCGAATTTGGCGGCAAAATGGCGGATTTTAGCGCCAAAAATAGCAAACAGTCCTTTTTCACAAAAACACCTCCACAGGCACACAGGGCTCGCAATTTTGCGAGTTTCGCATCCTGTTCGTGACGCCAAGTTTTTGTTGTGACCCGCACCACAATTGTGGGTTACCAGAGCAATGGGGTACTCAGAGCCGAGCCCATGGAAGTCTATGGGGTTGTCACAGGTAGCGGTGGCTCGGTCTGTGGCCCTGGCGGTCAGGCGTATGTTGGGGGGAATATTTACAGGGGATTTGGTATATAACGGTTCGTGACGCCACCTGTAGTTGTCTGATCACTAAGACCAGCGCTGCAGTAATTCTCTGAGGGGATGTTGTGGCAGCCAGATGACGGGTCCCCCACAGGTGGGACTGGTCCCTCAAAGTCTATGGTATTAATGATGTAGGGTGCAGATAAATAAATCAGTCTCACACCATCCAGCGTCTTTCCATACCTTTTACTTGTCAGAGGTTTAGGCAGGTCCCAGGGAGGCTGGTCGGGTGGAGGATGTGCTTCGAGATAACAGCTGAACAGGTTAGGGGCCTCCTTTACTTCCAATATTATGAGTCCAACCTGCATAGAGCTAAGTTCACTCCGATTTCTCCAGCTAACTCCTTAGCTGTACTGCCCGGTCAGTTTTGTGGTCGGAGTCTTCCTTTAAGAGAGCTGAGTTCCTACTGTTGTCCTGCATCGACTCAAGGTTCCCACTCTCCCTGACCCCAGTTACGTACCGACACTCCAAGGGCTGCTTTCTGTGACCTAAGGTCCAGTAAGACTCTGGTTTTTCTACCACTACGCCTGAAGCTGTAGTGACACTTCGGTCCCCAGTGACCGGTGAACAATGTGCAGGATAGTCCAATCCTTAAGGCACTGCTATAACTTCTTCCACTGTGCCCTTCGCCCTGTTCGCGCTTGTAGCATAAGCACTCCACACTTCCTAAGGTAATGCAAGTTAATCCCTTCTTGCTTCTTCCTTGGAGCTCGCTAACAGATGCTCAGTATTCTTCTAGTTCAGGAGCACGTCGACTGAACTTCACTGTCCTTGGGACAGGCGACTGAAGTTTCTGCTGCTAACTCTTCTTTCCATCCAACAGTCTGTCTGACTTTAGCTCACACCGAGCTCTGACAGGACATGTTATCTGATCTCCTCTCCTCCTGCACAGACTGCACACTCACAGACTGACCTGTCCAACGACAGGAAACTGACTGACTGGCTACATACCCTATGGGTGTGTCCAAGTGTGTGGTGGAGTGAATGGTTATTAAGCATTAAACTGTTACCTCTCCGCACATCCTCCAGGGTACTGTGTGTGCCTTCACACCAGGGCTACACACAGACATGATGTTGGAGACTGCGGACAGAAAGTCGGTGGCGTTCTGTAGTACAGTGGGGGTAAGGTCGGGGGATGACATGTATAATTGTGTGTCATCAGCATAAAGATGGTACTGAAAGCCAAATCTGCTGAAGGTCTGTCCAATTGGGGCCGTGTAGAGAGAGAATAGAAGGGGGCCAAGGACTGAGCCCTTGGGTACACCGACAGTGAGAGGAAGAGGAGATGATGTGGAGCCAGAGAACAAAACGCTGAAGGAGCGGTCAGAAAGATAGGAGGAGAACCAGGAGAGAACAGTGTCCTTAATACCTAGTGACTGGAGCCTAGACAGTAGGAGACGGTGGTCAACCGTGTCGAAAGCTGCAGAAAGGTCGAGAAGAATGAGCAGAGAGTGGTCACCGTTACGTTTTGCTGTCAGAAGGTCATTGGTCACTTTGATGAGTGCAGTTTCAGTCGAATGTAGGGGTCGGAAGCCGGACTGTGAAGGGTCTAGGAGGGAGTGAGTGGAGAGGTAATGGGTGAGGCGGGAGTAGACTAGGCGCTCCAAAAGTTTAGAGATGAAGGGGAGATTGGAGACCGGTCTGTAGTTGTTTGTGCAGGAAGGGTCAAGAGCGGGTTTCTTTAGTAATGGAGTAATGATGGAGTGTTTGAAGGAGGATGGGAAAATGCCAGAGGAGAGTGAGAGATTGAAGATTGTAGTTAGGTGAGTTGTGACAACTGGAGAGAGAGACTGGAGGAGGTGTGAGGGAATGGGGTCGGTAGTGCATGTAGTCGGACGAGAGGAAGAGAGGAGTCTGGAGACTTTTTCTTCTGTGATGGGATCAAATGTGGAAATTGAGCCAGGGGAAATGCAGGGAGGGATGGGAGTCACAGCACTTGGTGGTTGAGAGCAGATTTATCTATTTTTTCTATAAAGTGGGAGGCCAGGTTGTCAGCACAAATGTCTGTGATAGGGGCTTGTGCTTTTGGCCTGAGGAGGGAGTGAAAAGTGTTAAAAAGTTTCTTGGGGTTGTTGGCTAGTGAGGAGATCAGGGTGGTGAAGTAGGTCTGTTTGGCGAGGTGAAGGGCTGCATTATAAGTTCTTAACATGAATTTAAAGTGGATGAAGTCTTCTGGTGTGCGGGTTTTTCTCCAAAGGTGTTCAGCACTCCTAGAGCATCGCTGGAGAAGGTGAGTTTGCGATGTGAGCCAGGGCTGTTTTACTGTGTGTTTGGAAGTTCTGAGGGTGAGCGGTGCTACTTGGTCAAGGGTGCTTCTAAGAGTGTTATTGTAGTGCTGAACAGCCAGATTAGGACAAGAAAAAGAGGAGATTGGTGACAGCGATGAGTGTAGGGAGTCTGAAAGTGTCTGAGGGTTAATGGCTTGTAGATTTCTGAATGTGTGGTAGGTAGGAGTGCGCTGGGGTGGTCGAGGATTTGTGAGGGTGAAGGAGAGAATGTTGTGGTCAGAGAGTGGAAGCGATGAGTTATTTAGGTGGGAGATTGAACAGAGGCGGACAAAGACCAGGTCAAGGGTGTTACCATCCTTGTGTGTCTCAGAGGTTGAAAGCTGTGAGAGGCCTAGAGAAGTGGTTAGTGATAGAAGCTGAGATGCAGATGTGGAAGTAGGACTGTTAATGGGGATGTTGAAGTCTCCAAGGATAAGGGTTGGTAGTTCTGAGGACATGAAGTGCGGCAGCCAGGCTGAGAAGTGGTCAAGGAACTGGGTGGGCGAGCCTGGGGGTCGATATATGACCGCTACTCTGAGGGAGAGGGGATGGAAGAGCCTGATGGTGTGGACCTCAAAAGAAGGGAATGAGAGTGATGGAATTGGGGGGGATGACCTGGAAAGTGCATTGTGGGGACAGGAGTATGCCAACTCCACCACCATGTCTGTTTGTGGGTCTCGGGGAATGGGAAAACTGTAAGCCACCATAGGAAATGGCAGCAGGGGAGACCGTGTCAGAATCCTGAATCCAGGTTTCAGTGAGGGCCAACAGATGAAGAGAGTTGTTCAGAAAGTAGTTGTGCAGGAAGGATAGTTTGTTGCATGCAGACCGTGGATTCCAGAGGGCACAATTGAAAGAAGGAGATGAGGGAGTGCAAGTAATATTAATAAGATTATTATGGTTTCGATATGAGGTAGGGTAGGGATTGAGGTTGGGGGATGGTGGACCAGGGTTGGGGGAGAACCACTTGGCCCCGCTAACTGGTTAAACAAATCAGGAATCAATGGCAGTGGGTAAGGATTGCGTACAGTAATTTTATTAATCTCACGAAAGTCCAGACAAGGACGTAAACCGCCGTCCTTTTTTTTAACAAAAAAAAATACAACAGCCACAGGAGACTTGGAAGGCCTAATGTGACGGTGGCCAAGCTTGTCTGTATGTATTCCTCTAAAGCCTTTCTCTCAGGAATAGTAAGATTAAATAAACGACTTTTAGGAAGAGTCGCTCCAGGGACAAATTCAATCGTACAATCATAGTCTCTATGGGGAGGTAAAATCTGTGATTCCTTCTCAGAAAAAACTTTCCAAAAATCCTGAATAGGTACAGGTAATTCCCCTTTATCCACAGCAGCAATGCGCCCGTTACAACACTTGTCATAACATTTAGGCCTCCAGGACTTAATTTCATTGGTAGACCAATCCAGTACAGGATTGTGCAATTTCAACCAGGGTAACCCCAAAATCACCGGAGAAGGCAAATTATTCAATACTACCAAATCCAAATTCTCTTGGTGAACACCATTAATAGTGAGTGGAAATTCACAGACTTTGTGAGTAACATTCTTCAAGGGAGAGCCATCAACAGAAACCACGGCAATAGAGGATGACAAAGGTTTGGGTTTTAATTTAAGTTTTTCCAAGAATCCCCATCAATCACATTCAGAGTGGAACCACAATCGACAAATACCCGAAATTCCATTAACTCTTCCTGAGCAGCAATGGAGGCAGAAAGAAAGACACCCTTAGTGTTTAAACAGGCTATACGGGTGAAACTGAGCTCTTTTTTTTTTCTTTGTTCATACGAAGCACACTGTTCATAATAAAATGGTCAGATTTGCCGCAATAAAAGCACAAACCTTCAGAAAACCTGCGGTCTTTTTCCTGAGAGCGGGGTGCCATCGCTCCAATCTCCATCGGCTCTCCAATGTCAGTACAGACCCTCTCAAGACTTGGAGCTGACATAGCAAAGGATTTACTCTCATTAACCCTTGCACACAGTCTCCTATCCACCCGTATAGCTAATTGCATAGCCTCCTTCAAGTTACCAGGTATGGGATAAGCAATCAGCAAATCTTTAACCCTTTCACCTAGCCCTGCAAGAAACAAACTTTTCAAAGCTGAATCGTTCCACCCCACCTGAGTAGACCACCGTCGGAAGTGGGTACAATATTTTTCCACATTACTTGATCCCTTCCTCAAACGTCTCAATTCTGTCTCAGCTGATGAGACACGATCAGGATCATCATACAATAACCCCAAAGCAGAAAAAAAAATATCCACTGATCTAAAGCATGGATCACTAGGTTGCAGAGAAAAGGCCCATTCCTGAGGTTCTTTGCGCAAAAGTGACATTATGAACCCTAGAAAAATATTTAGAGTTGAGAGTCCTCAGTGGTTGATACCTTTTAATGGCTAACTGAAAAGATGGTAACAAATTGCAAGCTTTCAAGAGCCCTATTATGAACCCTATGCGCTGTGATTCATCACCAGAGGATCTGGGTCTCAAATGAAAATACAACAAGCAAGCATTTTTAAAAGAAAAAAAATCTTGTTGTTCACCAAAAAATAAATCAGGCAAACGTACCTTTGGCTCCACGAAATGTGCTCCAGAACAGCTACTCACGTGTTGCTGGAGTTCGGCCACATCCAGAGAAAGTCCCTGCAGGCGTTGAGCCAATTCCTGAACCAACACCATAATGGAAACTGAAAATCTTTCCTCAGAGATTTTTTTTTTTTTTGGGCTGGACTTACTGTTATGTTCTGCTACAAGCACTAAGGAAGAAAGGGATATCTGTCCCTACGATAAGAGTAAGCTAGATCCTACGATGTAACGGGGAACCTGATCCTGCGATCAGACCCGCTAAAGTCCTCAGCTAGTCTGTACGAAGACCTATAGATGCGAGGGAGGGATCCCTACAAGCACTAGGGACTGGGAGAAAAGATGGACACCTCCTAACAGAAGTTGTAGCAGTAAAAGAAAAATAAACAACATAGAAAAAAGAGGTCCGAAGACCAAGCAAAACTATTGGAGTAAGGTAACAAAGCACCTGGCTAGCTTAAGAGTATAAATTACAATGAAGTCCAGCAAAGCCAGAAGGGCGGAGCAGG
>JARQOD010000006.1:311569018-311713079 GCA_033576555.1 Oophaga sylvatica
GTTCTAAACTTGGTGTTCAATTGTCTTTCTCCTCGGCTTTTCATCCTCAGACCAATGGACAAGCTGAGAGAACAAACCAGACATTGGAGACTTATCTGAGATGCTTTGTGTCTGCTGATCAGGATGACTGGGTCTCTTTTTTGCCTTTGGCTGAGTTTGCTCTTAATAATAGGGCTAGCTCTGCCACTTTGATGTCTCCATTTTTCTGCAATTTTGGGTTTCACCCTCGATTTTCTTCGGGACAGACGGAGGCTTCTGTCTGTCGGGTGTTGACTCTGTTGTGGAGCGTATGCAGCAGATTTGGGACCAGGTAGTGGAGAGGTTGTCCCTCTCTCAGGAGAGGGCCCAGCGGTTTGCCAACCGGCATAGGACTGATGGTCCTCGGTTTGAAGTGGGGGACTTGGTCTGGTTGTCCTCAAGAAATATCCCTATGAGAGTTGCATCTCCTAAGTTTAAGCCTAGATTCATTGGACCTTATAAGATCATGGAGATTCTTAATCCTGTTTCCTTTCGTTTACTTCTTCCAGGGACATTTAAGATCCATAACGTGTTCCACAAGTCCTTATTGAAGAGGTTTGTCGAGCCAGTGGTTCCTATGGCTGCACCTCCTGACCCTGTTTTAGTTGAGGGCAATCTGGAGTATGTGGTTGAGAAAATATTGGATTCTCGTTTTTCTAGACGGAAACTCCAGTATTTGGTTAAGTGGAGAGGTTATGGTCAGGAGGACAATTCTTGGGTGTTTGCTTCGGACATCCATGCTAGGAGACTGATCCGTGCGTATCACAGAGCTCATCCTGACCGACCTGGTTGCCCAGGTGAGGGTTCGGTGACCCTCCTCAAGGGGGGGTACTGTTGTGAATGTGTTAGAAATGAATTCTGAGCGGGAGCTCCTCTGGTGGTTACAAACAGTACTGAACCATTAAATGAAGATTTTGAAGATTGGCGATCAGGAGTTACTGACTGGTCTTATATAAGGATGTTCCCTCCCATCAGGGTACTGCAATCCAGTAGATTCCAACCTCTCTGGTGTATTGCCGTTTTTGCCTGCTCTCCTCAGTTACCAAAACATAATAGGTGGCTCTCTCGTAGAAAACACAGGAGCGCTTGATCGAGTGAATTCTATTCATGGGCGAACCAGCCAAGATGGCTACCTGACAAATGGTCAGCTGAAGCATCGCTTGTCTGCCAGCCATCTCATGTGTATGGTAAGCTTGACAGTGTTGAATTTGACTCCTGGACAGTACATGTGTGCATTCACTGCTGTGTATGGATGGACATCTAAGAAGTATTCAGCACAGTTTCAGGTTTACATGTAGGCAGTCTGCTCTCCTACAGTCTCTGTATGTGAAATCTGAGGCTTTACTAAGCAGTAAATCTTCGCTAGTAATGACAGGAAAGTATGCTGCTTCTGCAAATGTCTTAACCCTTACTATATGAGTAGGTATTTACTCACTGTGACCCTATTACCCATGTGATCATATGTTTAATATGGCAACTCCTGACCTTACAGTAAACGGACATACCTAATTATCAGCATGTTCTGCTTCATGGGGGTCCCGTAGGAAGGATTTTTATTTATTCTTATATCATTACGGATGTCACAGCTCCGGTGAAAGAAAGCTTGCTGTACAGTGTGGCCTATTGGAGCACCTACTGACCCTTTTTAAAGCACCCTGCAACATACCGTAAGATATACCGTACATACTCATGTATAAGCCGACCCGTGTATAAGCCGACCCCCTAATTTTGCCACAAAAAACTGGGAAAACTTATTGACTCGTGTATAAGCTGGGTGTATAAACCGCCGTCCTGCTCTGTGCTGCCCCCGTCCTGCTCCTTCCTCCCCCATCAAGCTCTGTGCTTCCCCATTCTCCTCTGTGCTCCCCCCTCCTGCTTCGTCCTCCGCTGTGCTCCCCCCTTCCTGCTCCGTCCTCCTGTGCCCCCCATCCTGCTCCGTGCTCCTCTGTGCTCTCCATCTTCCCTCCATCCTGCTCCGTGCTCCTCTGTGCTCTCCATCTTCCCCCCGTCCTGCTCCGTGCTCCTCTGTGCCCTTCATCCTCCCCCCGTCCTGCTCCGTGCCCCTCTGTGCTCTCCATCTTCCCCCCATGCTCCTCTGTGCCCCCCGTCCTGCTCCGTGCTCCTCTGTGCCCTCCATCCTCCCCCCGTCCTGCTCCATCCTCCCCCCGTCCTGCTCCGTGCCTCTCTGTGCCCTCCATCCTCCCCCTGTCCTGCTTCTCTGTGCTCTCCATCCTCCCCCCGTCCTGCTCCGTGCTCCACTGTGCTCTCCATCCTCCCCCTGTCCTGCTCCGTGCTCATTGTCCTCCTCCATGCTTCCCCGTCCTCCGTTCTCCCCCCCTCATACTCACCCTCCCCGTGCCATCGGTGAACGTCCGGCAATCCTGCGTTGTACCCGGCTTCCTGCAGCTCTCCTGTGCTGAGCGGTGACGTAATACCGCTCATTAAGGCCATGAATATGGACGCCACGCCTATGGGAGTGGCGTCGCGTCCATATTACATGACCTTAATGAGCGGTATTACGTCACCGCTCAGCACAGGAGAGCTGCAGGAAGCCGGGTACAACGCAGGATTGCCGGGACGTTCAGAGATGGCACGGGGAGGGTGAGTATGATGTCCCAGCCACCGGCTCCTGCCGCGGCACCCCCTCCCCCGCTGGTTTCTGCCCAGTGACTCGTGTATAAGCCGAGGGGGCATTTTCAGCACAAAAAAAAGGTGCTGAAAATCTCAGCTTATACACGAGTATATACGGTAAGCCAAACTACAGTAAAAAGATGCTCATCTCCTCCTTTTACCCCTGTCAGAGCAGGGTACTAGTTGGCTGGGTAAGCCTCTGGTGTGGCTCCAGTGTATAATGTTTCTTCCTGTGAAGACTACCAGTTGGCATAGAGCGTAAGAGCCCGGATTTCACTGTCTGCAGATAGGTGTCTTTCATTTGGAGAAGACTCTGACTTGGCTAAAGAGAATGTTGCCAGGCTCAGTAAAGGGTCGGACTTTGACTAATAGGGTAGCTATACCAATAGGTGACATTTGGAAAAGGATCATTATTTCAACTGGAGGACAGTTAATTTGCATACATTTCTCCAAGGGAGCGAAACGCATTAAAATTCCAAAAGTTCTCCAACCAATATCTGCCATGAGTTATGGCCCACTGACAAAAACTACCAAGTATAGTGTTATTGTATGTTGTATTGTCATTTTATATGTCCTTGGCAGACATTCTTTTTTTTTGTTGAATATGTATTTATTAACACACATGTATAACACATATCAAGGGTATGAACAGTAACAAAACATGTCACATAATATAAGCCAAGCGTCATCATATCAGGTCATGTCCAATAAAACAGAGCACAATATATATGAATGAAACAGCGTGATCGAGGATCACTACTAGTATTGCGTGAGATTTGGCACACAAATTGGGTTCCTGGACTAACGAACCCCAATAACATTCTACAAGAACAAGAACTAAGAACAAAATAAAACAAGAAGACAGAAAATATAAGGGGAAATAAAGAAAAATAAGGGAATTAAATGAACCTAAATGAAAAATAAATAACTGGACAAAGAAAAAAGGAAGAAGGTTAAAGGTAAGGGGAAGGAAGAAGGGGAGGGGGGGCGCCCTGTCTCCGCCCACAGCACACCACGTGGCAGAGAATCTTACATACAAAAATAGCACTCCAATGAGTCACTTACACTATGTAGGCGAAGGGGATACGAAAGGCAATCCACGGGGACCAGATGGTCTGGAATTTATCCCGGGTATGGTTGATCCATGCCAACAGGTCCTCCATGTCCCTGATATGGTCCACAGCAACAATCCACTCCTCCAGAGAAGGCGCCACAGTAGACAGCCAATGCTTAGGCACTAGTAGTATAGGAACTGTATTACTCATCAAACTCAATCTGACAGGTCGACACGCCCCCTATCATTTAATCCGTCTTCTGTGTGAACTTTGCTCAGGCTGGGAGATCTGAACTTTGCTCAGGCTGAGAAATCTGAGCTGCTGGATTTGTGAATTTCAATCAAAGTGATTTATTCGTCTCTATTGATATTTTATCCATGGATTAGATTAGTCTGTGTTGTTTTAGTGTAACTTTTAAGGACCCAGTAAATGTATAAGGAGTTCTAGTTAAATAATAAGGATTTTTAGTGAATTAAAGAGTGAATCTTGATCTTTTTTGTGGTGAGAAACTTTTAAGGACCAGTAAATGCATGTAAAAACACTATTGTGGTGGAATTTGGAATTATGACGCTCATCTTATAGTTTTATTCAGTATATATATTTTTTAGCTTGGCAGTGTATCTACACTTATATCAGTACTTGGAAGAATGTACTTTTGTTACAGATCGGTAAGCTATTACTAAGCTGTGTATCTAAGGCTTGGGTTGTATTGAGAGGAGCATATTTTTCTATTTACTAACTAACAGGGTACATAGATATACATCTTTACTGGCACATAGAAATGTAGTACAACAGTGTTGACATGAATTGTCAGAATGAGTGAAGGTCGATGCTACGGTAATTCAGGCAAACAGTAAATAGTATTGCATTGTGTATAGTCAGTGGGATCTTTTAAAACCAACACATTTATGTGTATTCTGATAGCAGTGCCATAGAATGAGTGAAGGTCGATGCTATTGTGACATGTTAGAAACCACATATACTAAATAGCCCTGTATTGTGTCATGACCTGTAAGTACAATGAGAGAAGTTCGCATGCATTCATGAATTCATTTGTCTCTATTTACCTGTAAATGTGTGTAAAGGGGAAAGTCATGGCGAGATTGAAATAAATTGAAAAAGGACGCTTTTGCAGTATAAAATACAAATTTTATTAAGGTCTAAAATACATTATCATGGATAAAAATCCAAAGAGTGGGATATACAGCATGCAGAAAAATAAACCAAAGTGTTGACATGAAGTTACAGCTCAAAGACATATACATTATCATGAATAAAAATCCAAAAGAGTGGGATATACAGCATGCAGAAAAATAGCCAAATGCAGACAGGTATGAACTACATTCAAATCAATATATAATAGTGCACATCTCCATATCTTATATGTTATAACGATAATAGACTAATCCGGGGCTAAACAATATTAACCTACATATATTTGTCCATATATATGCAGTCTATGTAACTCACAATATCCCCCAATAGGCAGACATATATGCACTATATATAGGATTATAAGTATCTCAATGAAGCATGTATATCAATAAAGTAACTTCCCCATCACAGATGCTAATATAATGATGTTAGCATGCAAGTGCAGGGCTCACAATACATACAGTGCGTGCATATGAAGTCAATTAGCACATCCATATGAGGAGCTATATTAAAAAAGCAGTTGTGTATAGTTGGCCAATCAAATATTAGTTATGCGTTCGCTACCACTGTCAACCATAGCAGCTCTCATGATGCTAGCTAATCACAGATGCTAATATAATGATGTTAGCATGCAAGTGCAGGGCTCACAATACATACTGTGCGTGCATATGAAGTCAATTAGCACATCCATATGAGGAGCTATATTAAAAAAGCAGTTGTGTATAGTTGGCCAATCAAATATTAGTTATGCGTTCGCTACCACTGTCAACCATAGCAGCTCTCATGATGCTAGCTATTCTGATCAGCTTATCATATCAACCATGAAGCCTCTTTTAACCCCTTCACAATAATGTACAGAGGAGTTTTTATGTTTTAATACTGATAGACATATGTGAACGGACATATAGGGTCCATGTGAGACACCATATTTTTCAAATATTAGTTAAGCGTATATTTCAACATTTTGCTCCTTCACAGATTTATTTTACATTATTTTTTTATTTTGCTTAAGGATCGTGTACAGAGGAGTTTTTATGTTTTAATACTGATAGACATATTGTGAACGGACATATAGGGTCCATGTGAGACATGCCTGGACAAGTCCGGGCATGTCTGGGCATGCCTGGACAAGTCCTGGTCACGGGACAGCCGTGGAAAAAAACAATACTGAAATTCAAAAACTATGTGCTGGCCGTTAACACGCGCACAGTCATCTAGAAAATATTGAGCGAGTTGCTTCACAAACCCTCTCAAGGCATGTTGAATGTTAACGTTCCCGCTATGAGCTACACACATGACCAACTGTATAGCCTGGGATGCGTAGCGTTCTTGCAGCGCAGGCCTATTTTTAAAGACGCTAAGCCCATCAGATATAAAAGACAGGCCTGTTGAGACGTGTCCCGGACTATTTTGGCAGAGAACACAACTATGCAACGATTTTGACCAGCATTCAACAAAAATCGGGTACAAAATTTTTAACATACCCGTGTTTCGGACCCTCAGACCATGCCAGAAGCACTCTGTGCCATGTACTCTAACTCATAATATTCGATTTTGATCAGCATTCAACAAAAAATTGGGTGCTAACTTTTTAGCATACCTGTGTTTCTATAGCGAATACACGGACCCCTACAGTGCATCCTATAGTGTAGTTTAATGTAGGGGGCAAACAAGATTATCGTGGTGCTTGGAAAATAACCACATTTCATAGATGGTGCTGATCCGCTGAATCATTTTTAAACATTTCACGCCACTCATGCACCCACAGCACACTTATGCTGTACCAGCACGCTGCAGCTAGCGCTTTTTAGCTAAAAAGACCCTTATTTGCATCATTTTCATTATAGTACGACTGGTACATACCCACTCCTATGCAGCGATATTGAGTACCGTTCAACAAAAAATCAGGTACAAACTTTTTAACATACCTGTGTTTCGGGCGCTCATGCCATACCAGAAGCACTCTGTGCATGTACCATAGCCCATAATAATCGATCTTGATCAGTATTCAACAAAAAATTGGGTGCAAACTTTTTTTAGCATAGCTGTGTTTCTGACTCCCATGTCGTACCAGAAAGACCTATTTTGGCACAGGCCTACACCTATGCAACGTTTTGACCATATCAACAAAAATGGCTACAAACTTTTTAATATATCTGTGTTTCGGACTTCATGTCATAGCAGAAGCACCCTGTGCCATGTACTTAGACCATAATATTCGTTTTTGATCACCATTCAACAAAAAATTGAGGCATGTTGAGACGTGTCCCGGCCTATTTTGGCACATGACAAATGTTTCTGACTCTCATGTCATACCAGAAGCACCCTGTGCCATGTACTTCTAGACCAAAATATTTCACATCGGGTATGGGAACTACATAGCTTTGTTTTCGCAGGTATTTAAAAAGTGGGTGCTAACTTTTTAGCATACCTGTGTTTCTATAGCGAATACACGGACCCCTACAGCGCATCCCTATAGTGTAGTTTAATGTAGGGGGCAAACAGATTATCGCTGGTGCTTGGAAAATACCACATTTCATAGATGGTGCTGATCCGCTGAATCATTTTTAAACATTTCACGCCACTCATGCACCCACGCACACTTATGCTGTACAGCACCGCTGCAGCTAGTGCTTTTTAGCTAAAAAAAGACCCTTATTTGCATCATTTTCATTATAGTACGACTGGTACATACCCACTCCTATGCAGCGATATTGAGTACCGTTCAACAAAAATCAGGTACAAACTTTTTAACATACCTGTGTTTCGGGCGCTCATGCCATACCAGAAGCACTCTGTGCCATGTACCATAGCCATAATAATCGATCTTGATCAGTATTCAACAAAAAATTGGGTGCAAACTTTTTTAGCATAGCTGTGTTTCTGACTCCCATGTCGTACCAGAAAGACCTATTTTGGCACAGGCCTACACCTATGCAACGGTTTTGCCCACTACTCAACAAAAATGGCTACAAACTTTTTAACATTCTGTGTTTCGGACTATCATGTCATAGCAAAGCACCCTGTGCCATGTACTCTAGACCTAATATTCGTTTTTGATCACCATTCAACAAAAAATTGCGGCATGTTGAGACGTGTCCCGGCCTATTTGGCACATGACAAATGTTTCTGACTCTCATGTCATACCAGAAGCACCCTGTGCCATGTACTCTAGACCATAATATTTCAACATCGGGTATGGGAAACTAACATAGCTTTGTTTTCTCAGGTATTTAAAAAAGTGTGGAAAACTGAAAATCCCGCGGCCTGTGGTAATTTAGTGGGGAACCATATAGACAAATCGGGTATCGTCACACACGAGACCACGACAACCTCGGGCTATCACATTTACCACTAGTTTTCAAAATCAGCTCCTTAACAATAAAGTAAGAATCGTAGCGTCCGCATTGTGGTCTATAAATGTATAGTTTGAAAATTTACCGTTGCTAAAGAACAGTAAAAAGTCGTGCGTACAACTATCAGCCCCAAAACTCTCACCACTATCACAAACACTATTGCTACAGAGGCGCCCCGCGAGAATTTCTGTATGTGTGTATCAAGATGCTCCCTGCTATGACCGAATGTTTGCTCGTGGATGTGGCATTTCCGTGACATCATAGTTGTGTAAATGCGCTGGGGCACGTGTATCGATCCCCTAGGGTGTAATGCGTGATCATTTTTAATTAATTTTCAATTCATAACCACACGTTCTCAGGCAGACAGGTTTATTTCACAGAAGTTGACTGTACAGTTGATAATCTTTGTTTAAAATCATACATTTGCATAATTTTGTTTAAAATCGCACAGTCTGCAATAATGTCGGGTTTTTGGACACGCACTTATCAGTCTTTCATACGTGTCGCAGAAAGATTTTTAGTCTGTTCTGCGAGAGTTTATTATGCACGTACTGTGCAGACATGTCAAAAAAACATTTTGGTGTGTTCACCAGTCCATACGGGTGTTGGTGTGTAAAGGCGATCGACCTCATCCTTCTGCTTCTTACTTACACGCCGGCGCGATACCGCGCGTTTCTTTGACGGTATTGCTCGGCTGAATTGGCAGCTGCTGCTTCCGCGTTGCTATTTGCAGATTCTGTAGCTTGACACAGACGTATATTTTTTAAGCCGACTACTCTCAGCATTCCCGGGGTGCTCGGTTGGCGCGTCGTTTTCTTCACGATTGCGACACACCCGTGTGAAAGAGGCTCCGTTCTCACTTCCGTTCTGTTCTCAAATCCATAATTGCGCTGCTGCAAAACTCGCGAATGACGATCCTCCGTAACTAAAGAAAAGATACGTGGTGTAGTTAACCGCTAAGTGGGGAGATATAGGAAGAGCTACATGAGCCTCTTGGCTCTGATTCAACGCGATATTTGTAAAGCTACTAGCACCGATTATCTGTGAAACCGATGCATGATTGTTTGTATTTAGTACACTATAGAGCGGCCTAGACATTTTTACTTACAAGTATGCCCCGGGGGCTGATCTACAGAGAATGCTGGAATTAACAGACATCTCGCTGCTCGGGGCGCTGCCGTATGGGGGTGTTTTCTCCCTCAAACTGCAACCTCACGGGCGATACTTTAGCAGCTGTAAATAAAATATAACATACATGAATGCGCACAACACATTCACAAAGCTAACTTGACACAGGTAAATAAAACTAGTTACCGCAGAAATTTTTATCTGCGTGTATAACTACACTATAGAACTGCGTAGACATATATGCTTACAAGTATGAGACGTGTAGTGTAGTTCAGAGATTGGTGAATTAAACGGTGTGGAGGTGCTCGGGTGTTTTTCGTATGGGTGTGTTTTCTTTTTCAAGCTGCAGCCTCCTGCTCGTTTGTTTAACATCTGTAAATAAAATATAACTATTACTCGCCACAGAAAAGATATCTACGCGGGCCACACGCACAAAGCTAAATTCCCAAAGCTATCGTTAACCGTGCGTAAATAAAATATATCCACTAGTTATTGGTGGCGTCACAGGGTACAGAGGGTACAAAACATATCACCCTGGTTTCATGGACCCGCTACCTTTTCTATTCCCGAGCCGTGTGCTTAGCGAATCACCCCATTTTTAGGCGTTGGGAGGATTATAGTCCGGTTCTACGAACTCGACATCTGAATCCTGGGGATCCTCCACGATCTCAAACATCGGAATCGCGATGCTCGAGCGGCTCAGTCGCCACAGGTTTCCAACCGTCCAGTCCGCTACAGCTGTATCTGTATGAGAAAATGTTTATATTATTAAAACATGTCTAGCTAACGACCCAGTCAGCTAAAATAAAATTAACTGTATGGATTTTTTGCGGCCCGTCTATATTAATTATTAATATTAATAGTAGACGTTATAAATTTACAGCTAGAGGGTAATGATGGTGACGCTTCGGGTGTGAAATATTGTTTCAAGGTGCTTAACCGGCATGATGGCCCTGTAAAACATTAATAGTTTTTTTCTATCTAGCAGTTTCATGGTATTGACAGAGGGCGTGTTCTCTCTGCTAACCCCAATAAATACAACCAGCTCCAAGCGATACACAGCTCACCTGTAAGGCTTCGCACCTCACAGACCACAACTCCGATCTGAACAGGACTATAGTGAGTATTTTTACGGATTTCGTTTCAATTATATTAAGTTAGTATAGTTTAAGTGTTTATTTGCATGAATAGGTTTACCCTTGTTTTCATAGTTGGTCTTTAGAGCTAAAGTGCGTATTTTTATGTCTTTTGTTTCAGCTATATTTAATTTGTGTAGTGTTTGCATGAATAGGTTACCAGTGTTTTCATAGTTGATCTTTAGAGCTAAAGTGCGTATTTTTATGTCTTTTGTTTAGATTTATATTTAAGTTTGTGTAGTATTTGCATGAATTTTAGTGTTTAAAAGTGGTGTTTTCATAGTTATCATTTAGAGGCTAAAGTGCGTTATTTTTATGTCTCGTGAATATCCACGTTTGTTTCAATTATATTTAAGTTTGTGTAGTATTTGCATGAACAGCTTAGTCGTGTTTTCATACTTGATCTTTAGAGCTAAAGTGCGTATTTTTATGTTCGTGAATATCCACGTTTGTTTCAATTATATTTTAAGTTTGTGTAGTATTTGCATGAACAGCTTAGTCGTGTTTTCATACTTGATCTTTATTTGCTTTAATTTAATAGCGGACCCTTTTATTCAAGATGGAGTCCAGATATTCTCGCGTTCAATTTTTGCTTTGCTTTCACCAGAACAATCGGGTAAATTTTACACCGTATATAGTGTACGTCGTATTGTGTCGGACTGTCTGAGTCTGCGCTTTGTATATATAAAACGTATATATTTCATTCTTATTTAAGAAGAGGGAGTCCATTCAGACTACTCCTAAGAGAACCGGTTCATTACGCAGAACCTGTTAGAGGAAGGCAACTCTGCTAGCGGGCGACGAGCCTCAAGCTCTCACCAGTCTGTCACAGGCAAGAAAACCTATAGCTATATCATATGTTTTAAACCTATTGTATCTAGACGGGTTAAACGTGGTAGCTGTAAATTTATAACGTCTACTATTAATATTAATAATTAATATAGACTGCCGCTAAAATCCATACAGTTAATTTTATTTTAGCTGACTGGGTCGTTAGCTAGACATGTTTTAATAATATAAACATTTTCTCATACAGATACAGCTGTAGCGGACTGGACGGTTGGAAACCCTGTGGCGACTGAGCCGCTCGAGCATCGCGATTCCGATGTTGAGATCGTGGAGGATCCCCAGGATTCAGATGTCGAGTTCGTAGAACGGACTTAATCCTCCCAACGCTCCTAAAAGATGGGGTGATTTGCTAAGCACACGGCTCTGGAATAGAAAAGGTAGCGGGTCCATGAAACCAGGGTGATTATGTGTTTGTACCCTCTGTACCCTGTGACGCCACCAATAACTAGTGGATATATTTTATTTACGCACTTACGATAGCTTTGCGAATTTAGCTTTGTGCGTGTGGCCCGCGTAGATATCATTTCTGTGGCGAGTAATAGTTATATTTTATTTACAGATGTTAAACTAACGAGCAGGAGGCTGCAGCTTGAAAAAGAAAACACATCCATACGAAAACGCCCGAGCACCTCCACACCGTTTAATTCACCAATCTCTGAACTACACTACACGTCTCATACTTGTAAGCATATATGTCTACGCAGTTCTATAGTGTAGTTATACACGCAGATAAAAATTTCTGCGGTAACTAGTTTTATTTACCTGTGTCAAGTTAGCTTTGTGAATGTGTTGTGCGCATTCATGTATGTTATATTTTATTTACAGCTGCTAAAGTATCGCCCGTGAGGTTGCAGTTTGAGGAGAGAAAACAGCCCCATACGGCAGCGTCCGAGCAGCGAGATGTCTGTTAATTCAGCATTCTCTGTAGATCAGCACCCGGGGCATACTTGTAAGTATATATGTCTAGGCCGCTCTATAGTGTACTTATACAAACAATCATGCATCGGTTTCACAGATAATCGGTGCTAGTAGCTTTACAAATATCGCGTTGAATCAGAGCCAAGTGGCTCATGTAGCTCTTCCTTATCTCCCCCACTTAGCGGTTAACTACACCACGTATCTTTTCTTTAGTTACGGAGGATCGTCATTCGCGAGTTTTGCAGCAGCGCAATTATGGATTTGAGAACAGAACGGAAGTGAGAACGGAGCCTCTTTCACACGGGTGTGTCGCAGATCGTGAAGAAAACGACGCGCCAACCGAGCACCCCGGGAATGCTGAGAGTAGTCGGCTTAAGAATATACGTCTGTGTCAAGCTACAGAATCTGCAAATAGCAACGCGGAAGCAGCAGCTGCCAATTCAGCCGATGCATTACCGTCAAAGAAACGCGCGGTATCGCGCCGGGTGTAAGTAAGAAGCAGAAGGATGATGGTCGATCGCCTTACACACCAACACCCGTATGGACTGGTGAACACACCAAAATGTTTTTGACATGTCTGCACAGTACGTGCATAATAAACTCTCGCAGAACAGACTAAAATCTTTCTGCGACACGTATGAAAGACTGATAAGTGCGTGTCCAACACCCGACATTATTGCAGAGCTGTGCGATTTTAAACAAAATTATGCAAATGTATGATTTTAAACAAAGATTATGCAACTGTACAGTCAACTTCTGTGAAATAAACCTGTCTGCCTGAGAACGTGTGGTTATGAATTGAAAATTAATTAAAATGATCACGCATTACACCCTAGGGGATCGATACACGTGCCCCAGCGCATTTACACAACTATGATGTCACTGGAAATGCCAGCATCCACGAGCAAACATTCGGTCATAGCAGGGAGCATCTTGATACACACATACAGAAATTCTCGCGGGGCGCCTCTGTAGGCAATAGTGTTTGTGATAGTGGTGAGAGTTTTGGGGCTGATAGTTGTACGCACGACTTTTTACTGTTCTTTAGCAACGGTAAATTTTCAAACTATACATTTATAGACCACAATGCAGGACGCTACGATTCTTACTTTATTGTTAAGGAGCTGATTTTTGAAAACTAGTGGTAATGTGATAGCCAGAGGTGTCGTGGTCTCGTGTGTGACGATACCCGATTTGTCTATATGGTTCTCACTAAATTACCACAGGCCGCGGATTTTCAGTTTTCCACACTTTTTTAAATACCTGAGAAAACAAAGCTATGTAGTTCCCATACCCGATGTGAAATATTATGGTCTAGAGTACATGGCACAGGGTGCTTCTGGTATGACATGAGAGTCAGAAACATTTGTCATGTGCCAAAATAGGCCGGGACACGTCTCAACATGCCGCAATTTTTTGTTGAATGGTGATCAAAAACGAATATTATGGTCTAGAGTACATGGCACAGGGTGCTTCTGCTATGACATGATAGTCCGAAACACAGATATGTTAAAAAGTTTGTAGCCATTTTTGTTGAGTAGTGGTCAAAACCGTTGCATAGGTGTAGGCCTGTGCCAAAATAGGTCTTTCTGGTACGACATGGGAGTCAGAAACACAGCTATGCTAAAAAAGTTTGCACCCAATTTTTTTTGAATACTGATCAAGATCGATTATTATGGGCTATGGTACATGGCACAGAGTGCTTCTGGTATGGCATGAGCGCCCGAAACACAGGTATGTTAAAAAGTTTGTACCTGATTTTTGTTGAACGGTACTCAATATCGCTGCATAGGAGTGGGTATGTACCAGTCGTACTATAATGAAAATGATGCAAATAAGGGTCTTTTTTTAGCTAAAAAGCACTAGCTGCAGCGGTGCTGGTACAGCATAAGTGTGCTGTGGGTGCATGAGTGGCGTGAAATGTTTAAAAATGATTCAGCGGATCAGCACCATCTATGAAATGTGGTATTTTCCAAGCACCAGCGATAATCTGTTTGCCCCCTACATTAAACTACACTATAGGGATGCGCTGTAGGGGTCCGTGTATTCGCTATAGAAACACAGGTATGCTAAAAAGTTAGCACCCACTTTTTAAATACCTGCGAAAACAAAGCTATGTAGTTCCCATACCCGATGTGAAATATTATGGTCTAGAGTACATGGCACAGGGTGCTTCTGGTATGACATGAGAGTCAGAAACATTTGTCATGTGCCAAAATAGGCTGGGACACGTCTCAACATGCCTCAATTTTTTGTTGAATGGTGATCAAAAACGAATATTATGGTCTAGAGTACATGGCACAGGGTGCTTCTGCTATGACATGATAGTCCGAAACACAGATATGTTAAAAAGTTTGTAGCCATTTTTGTTGAGTAGTGGTCAAAACCGTTGCATAGGTGTAGGCCTGTGCCAAAATAGGTCTTTCTGGTACGACATGGAGTCAGAAACACAGCTATGCTAAAAAAGTTTGCACCCAATTTTTTGTTGAATACTGATCAAGATCGATTATTATGGGCTATGGTACATGGCACAGAGTGCTTCTGGTATGGCATGAGCGCCCGAAACACAGGTATGTTAAAAAGTTTGTACCTGATTTTTGTTGAACGGTACTCAATATCGCTGCATAGGAGTGGGTATGTACCAGTCGTACTATAATGAAAATGATGCAAATAAGGGTCTTTTTTAGCTAAAAAAGCGCTAGCTGCAGCGGTGCTGGTACAGCATAAGTGTGCTGTGGGTGCATGAGTGGCGTGAAATGTTTAAAAATGATTCAGCGGATCAGCACCATCTATGAAATGTGGTATTTTCCAAGCACCAGCGATAATCTGTTTGCCCCCTACATTAAACTACACTATAGGGATGCACTGTAGGGGTCCGTGTATTCGCTATAGAAACACAGGTATGCTAAAAAGTTAGCACCCAATTTTTTGTTGAATGCTGATCAAAATCGAATATTATGAGTTAGAGTACATGGCACAGAGTGCTTCTGGCATGGTCTGAGGGTCCGAAACACGGGTATGTTAAAAATTTTGTACCCGATTTTTTGTTGAATGCTGGTCAAAATCGTTGCATAGTTGTGGTTCTCTGCCAAAATAGTCCGGGACACGTCTCAACAGGCCTGTCTTTTATATCTGATGGGCTTAGCGTCTTTAAAAATAGGCCTGCGCTGCAAGAACGCTACGCATCCCAGGCTATACAGTTGGTCATGTGTGTAGCTCATAGCGGGAACGTTAACATTCAACATGCCTTGAGAGGGTTTTGTGAAGCAACTCGCTCAATATTTTCTAGATGACTGTGCGCGTGTTAACGGCCAGCACATAGTTTTTGAATTTCAGTATTGTTTTTTTCCACGGCTGTCCCGTGACCAGGACTTATCCAGGCATGCCCAGACATGCCCGGACTTGTCCAGGCATGTCTCACATGGACCCTATATGTCCGTTCACAATATGTCTATCAGTATTAAAACATAAAAACTCCTCTGTACACGATCCTTAAGCAAAATAAAAAAATAATGTAAAATAAATCTGTGAAGGAGCAAAATGTTGAAATATACGCTTAACTAATATTTGAAAAATATGGTGTCTCACATGGACCCTATATGTCCGTTCACAATATGTCTATCAGTATTAAAACATAAAAACTCCTCTGTACATTATTGTGAAGGGGTTAAAAGAGGCTTCATGGTTGATATGATAAGCTGATCAGAATAGCTAGCATCATGAGAGCTGCTATGGTTGACAGTGGTAGCGAACGCATAACTAATATTTGATTGGCCAACTATACACAACTGCTTTTTTAATATAGCTCCTCATATAGGATGTGCTAATTGACTTCATATGCACGCACTGTATGTATTGTGAGCCCTGCACTTGCATGCTAACATCATTATATTAGCATCTGTGATGGGGAAGTTACTTTATTGATATACATGCTTCATTGAGATACTTATAATCCTATATATAGTGCATATATGTCTGCCTATTGGGGGATATTGTGAGTTACATAGACTGCATATATATGGACAAATATATGTAGGTTAATATTGTTTAGCCCCGGATTAGTCTATTATCGTTATAACATATAAGATATGGAGATGTGCACTATTATATATTGATTTGAATGTAGTTCATACCTGTCTGCATTTGGCTATTTTTCTGCATGCTGTATATCCCACTCTTTTGGATTTTTATTCATGATAATGTATATGTCTTTGAGCTGTAACTTCATGTCAACACTTTGGTTATTTTTTCTGCATGCTGTATATCCCACTCTTTTGGATTTTTATCCATGATAATGTATTTTAGACCTTAATAAAATTTGTATTTTATACTGCAAAAGCGTCCTTTTTCAATTTATTTCAATCTCGCCATGACTTTCCCCTTTACACACATTTACAGGTAAATAGAGACAAATGAATTCATGAATGCATGCGAACTTCTCTCATTGTACTTACAGGTCATGACACAATACAGGGCTATTTAGTATATGTGGTTTCTAACATGTCACAATAGCATCGACCTTCACTCATTCTATGGGCACTGCTATCAGAATACACATAAATGTGTTGGTTTTAAAAGATCCCACTGACTATACACAATGCAATACTATTTACTGTTTGCCTGAATTACCGTAGCATCGACCTTCACTCATTCTGACAATTCATGTCAACACTGTTGTACTACATTTCTATGTGCCAGTAAAGATGTATATCTATGTACCCTGTTAGTTAGTAAATAGAAAAATATGCTCCTCTCAATACAACCCAAGCCTTAGATACACAGCTTAGTAATAGCTTACCGATCTGTAACAAAAGTACATTCTTCCCAGTACTGATATAAGTGTAGATACACTGCCAAGCTAAAAATATATATACTGAATAAAACTATAAGATGAGCGTCATAATTCCAAATTCCACCACAATAGTGTTTTACATGCATTTACTGGGTCCTTAAAAGTTTCTCACCACAAAAAAGATCAAGATTCACTCTTTAATTCACTAAAAATCCTTATTATTTAACTAGAACTCCTTATACATTTACTGGGTCCTTAAAAGTTACACTAAAACAACACAGACTAATCTAATCCAGTGGATAAAATATCAATAGAGACGAATAAATCACTTTGATTGAAATTCACAAATCCAGCAGCTCAGATTTCTCAGCCTGAGCAAAGTTCAGATCTCCCAGCCTGAGCAAAGTTCACACAGAAGACGGATTAAATGATAGGGGGCGTGTCGACCTGTCAGATTTGAGTTTGATGAGTAATACAGTTCCTATACTACTGGCACTAGAAGTTTGGCAGCCGTCAACATAAAGGTCGCCAGTTTGTGCTTAATGGGATTATAACCCGTCGCCGGCACCCAAAAAAGGACTGAGTCCCTGGGTAAATCACAAGGCAGAAGGCAGATATCTTTGATTTTTTGTCGTATCACATTCCAGAAGGGCACAATGAGGGGACAATCCCACCAGATGTGAGCATAAGTTCCTGAACCCGCCCCACATCTCCAGCAGATGTCAGAGGTCTGCAAGCCATGGCGAAATAGGAAGGACGGGGTTCGGTACCACATGGCAATCAGTTTATAAGAATTCTCTTTAATGCGAATGCACCTAGAAAATCCCAGTGCGTGTCTTTTAATACACCTGGCGACTCGTAGGGACAATGGGTGCCCCAGTTCCCGTTCCCAGGCAGCAAGGTAAGTAGGCTCAGTATCAGAGCGAAGAGACATAAGCCATTTGTAAATGGTGGAGATCACGCCTTTGACAGGACTCTGTGCCAGCAACAGCCGCTCCAAGTTGGAGGCAGCCCGCAAGGGACGATGTTGCTCCATAAAGGTCTGACAGACATGATGTACATGTGCTAGCGATAAAAAGTTGGCGTGTGTAGGTCCGAGGATGGATGACAGGCCCTCCGCCGAAGGGACATTGCCTCCAGCAAAAAAGGAATTGAGGGGCGTTACCAGTTTGCTCCACAAACCCTGAAAAGTCCAAAAACCCTCATCCGAGCAGGTCAACAAAGGGAGTAAGCGTACAGGCATGAGCGGAGAGGGGAACTTACTCATAGTGTCCTGATGTAGACAGTTCAGGCATGTGTGGAGCAAACCCTTCAGGAGAGGGGAGAAGTCGCGTGTACGAGGGATCTGAGTATGCACACCCCATAACTCAAGTGCCTCCCGAGGCGAAAGAAGAGCCGTTTCTAGGGAGGACAAGAAAGACCTTTTGTTCCAGCTGTTTATCTCCACCCAACGACGAAGATGGCAAGCGAAGTAATAGTTCTTCAGTCGGGCATACCCACGCCACCTGTATCTGTGGGCAGAGTCAAAGTCGAGAAAGCGATACGAGCCGGACGTTGGTTCCATAGGAACCGTGAGAACAGAACGTGTAAGGCACGAAAAAAGGAATTGGAAAGGAATATAGGAGCTGCCTGGAATAAGTAGAGGAATTTTGGGACTATATATGTGGACAGATAATTTTTTCGGCCCAACCAAGACATGAACGGTATTCGTAGACGCTGGAGCTGTGTCCTAACCGAGGAGAGTAGGCGTAGGTGGTTCAGAGCGTAGAGGCGAGAAATATCCCTCGGAATAAGAATGCCTAAATATTTTACATGGTCTGTCTTCCAGGTGAACGGTGACATTCGTTGGAGGCGGGTTAGAGTGTCCCTGGGGAAGCCGATAGCAAACGCGACCGATTTATTATAATTGATTTTGAAGTTTGAAAGAGTACCAAAATGGTGAAAAAGATCCAGCACAGCGGGTATAGCGGTCTCCGGGTTAGTGATACTAAGCATGATGTCATCAGCGTATGCGGACACGAGGGCCTCGACTTTAGGCGTGGACGCGCCTCGGATGTCTGGGTGTGTACGAAAAGCCTGTAACAAAGGTTCCAGGCACAGAGCGAACAGACTGGGGGACAAGGGGCAGCCCTGGCGGGTTCCATTGGATATAGAGAATGGAGCCGAAAAAGAATTGTTCACCTTGACCCTGGCAGTGGGCGAGGTGTAAAGTGTAAAAATGGAGTCTATAAAGCGATCGGGAAAATTAAATAGGCGTAGGACCGACTTCATGTAAGACCAATCTATGCGGTCAAACGCCTTTTCGGCATCAGTACTTAACAACAACAAAGGCGTTTTTCGGGAAACTGCTCCATAGATTAGGTGTAAGATCTTTGTGGAGTTTTCCCTCCCCTCCCTACCCAGTACAAACCCAGTCTGATCACTCTGCACCAGGAGGGGGACCAAGCGAGACACCCGGTTCGCCAGGACCTTCGCCCAGAGCTTCAAATCACAGTTAAGAAGAGATATTGGCCGATAACTACTACACTGTGCTGGATCTTTGTCTTCCTTATGGATTAAAGCTATATCCGCAGAAAGGGATTGGGGAGGAAAGGAGGAGCCAGTCATCAAGGCGTTAAAAAGTCGGGTGAGGTGTGGGAGAAGGGTAGCTTTAAACTTTTTGTAGTAAAGTATTGTCAGACCATCTGGGCCAGGAGATTTTCCCGATGGAGTAGACTTCAGAGCTTCCTCCACTTCCTCCACCGCAATTGGAGATAACAATTCCGCGTAATGGGAAGATTTCAATTTAGGGAGGTTCAGGGAGGAGACAAAGTCCACAATAGCAGGATGGGGGTCTGCAGTGGGGGCAGATTCATACATGGGGTTATGTAAGTTATACAAGGCGGTGTAATATTGATGAAAATCTTGCGCAATTTGCGCCGTCTCGGTGTGTGCGGCACCCGAGGGGCATCTCGTCTCAGCGATGAATGTACGCGGAGACGTTTCTTTGACGTAGGCGGACATAAGTTTCCCACCTCTGTCACCTGAAGCATAAGGACGGTGTTTCGCGTGTAAGAAATTTTTCGCAATTTTTAGGTTTAGGAGGGATTTAAGGGCCATACGCAAGGACAGGAGATCAGAGAGGTGTTGTTGGCACAGAGATCGCTTGTGGAGCGACTCCAATTTGCAAATTTGAAGGAGCAAGGCATCGGTTTGTTTCTCCCTAGATTTTTTAAGTCTAGAGGCCAGTGAGATGAATTCACCCCTGACAAAAGATTTGTGAGTTTCCCAGACGATGGGGATTGGCATGCTTGGAGTGTAATTTCTATGGAAGAAATCCTGAAGGGGTATTTCAATGGCATTTATATTATCTTGAACGTCCAACAGTGTCTCATTGAGTTGCCAGGTGTATCCGAGACCACCCACCCCAGGTAAGACCAGTGTTAAGGATACAGGCGCAAGGTCCGATACTGTCATGGATCCAAAATTCGCCGTAGAATAACACCCCAGGTGGCGTCGGGATAGAAAGAGGTAATCAAGTCTTTGGTATGAGCGATGCGGCGTCGAATAAAACGTATAATCCTTAGTGTCAGGATGGAGGACTCTCCAGGCGTCCACCAAGGACAGCTCCGCCAATAGCAGTTTAAGTCTTCTGAGATTCCGAAAAGAGATGGCGGAGCGGCCCGTGGAGGAGTCCACGAGAGGCTCCATAGTGAGGTTAAAGTCTCCACCCAGTACCACTAGCCCCGACATAAATTGCTGTAAAAGACGTAGAGTAAATAGTAACCAGTCGACTGTGCGAACATTGGGCGCATAAATATTAGCAAAAGTCACTAAAGTGTTTCCCAGTTTACCCTTCAAGAAAAGATATCGACCATCTGTATCTGCCAACTGCGCTTGCAACTGAAAATGAAGATTGCGGCAAAAAGCTATACTCACCCCTCTCGACGCGTGGGAGTTGCTGCAACTGTGGAACCATACTGGGAATGAAGAGCGAGACAGCTGTGGAACATGATCGTGGCGGAAATGTGTTTCCTGCATAAAAATAACAGAGACACCATCTTTTTTAAGGAGTCGCAAAACCTGAGCACGTTTCGCAGGCGCATTCATACCCTTAGCATTATAGGATTGTATAACAATATCACGTGGAGTCATCATGGGGGTGCACTGGGAGGATAGAGAAGCGATAAAGCGGTGTACCGTAGCAAGGACAGAGAGCACCCCAAGGAAAGAGGAGTGTGACAAGGAGGACACAAGAGGGAAAGAACACAAAAAAATCAAAACAGAGACAAAAAATAAAGCACCATAGGTAGCGGTGCTTGTAAACATTTGGAGAAATGTGAACTAGGCGGATCCACAAGGGGAGCCGGGAGACATTGCACCCCTCCTGAAGGAGGAGGGGGCAGTGGAGGCGATGCAAGGGTCGCATAAGAGCCCACCTGCAATAACCTCCAGCCAGCCTGTGGAACCCAAGAAAACCTGGGTCATAGTGAAATGTATTTGCCCAAAAATGGGGAGGAGAGTGGGGAGAGACAGGTAAGGAAGAAAAAGAAGGGAAGGGACCAAGAGAAGAACAGCAGGAGATGATGCCTTCCCAGGTGCAAGCAGAAGGGGCAGCGTATAGGAGAGAAAAAGGGGGGAGGGGGGAGAGAGTGAAGTGGGGAGAAGGGAGAGGATAGCAGACCAGACCCACATATAGCTACAGGTGGGGCGACTACCCGGACCAAGAAGGTGAAGAATAGGGTAATGGAGGAGAGAGGCCGGGGGTCAGGAGGGTAGGGAAGGAGGATGGGGGAGAAAAAGATTGTGACCGTAAGGCGGACCGTGTCCTGTGTATCAGGATCCTATGATATAGTAGAGAAGGGCAAGGATGCCCTAGTGTGGAAGGTGAGGGGGAGATTATGAGAAGTAGGGTCAGGTCTCCCAAGGATGAGTGGAAGAGGGAACGGAGAGAAAAGGAAGAGGAAGGGAAAGGTAGCCGGAAAGAGGGAACAGTGAGAGGGGAGAGTGGGGAGGGAAAAGATAAAGGAATGCAGAGAATGGCAAGATAGAGGGAGGAGAAGAAAGTGCTGTGTAGTGTAACAACAGTAGTAACTGTAAATGAACTGCAGACGGCAGCAGTGAGCAATGTACCAGAAAATAACAGCATAATGAAACGTTGAAAAATTGCAGGTAATTTTAAAACAGACCACAAGGGAACAAAAGCCATCTCTGTTGTCCAAAATCAGCAATGACAACAGGTAGATCCTGAAAATCAGAGAGGGCAGTGCAGTGCAATAGGTCATGTGAACAGCACACTACAGCAATCTACAAAGCACATAGGAAACCTAGATATCACATTGAGTTTCAAAGGTGAAAGAAGAGAAGATGGAGGAGGGGGAGGGGAAGAGGGACAAGGGTGAAGAGAGCACAGGAAAGCAGTCAGCACTAGCAACAATACGAGCCTGAGTGAACAGAATCATAAGTTGGATATAACCACAGTGAGTCAACAATTCAACAGGGAGGCCGCAAAGTGGAAAATGTAAACCTCAGGTTTCAGGTAGAAGGAGGGCAGGAGACCTCCAGAACAAAGGCATTACACCGGGTCTACTATGTCCTGGCAAGAACAAGAGCAGCAACCAGTCTGGTAACAGCTCAGTCTCCAGCCGGGTCATCGCGGGCAGATAGAGAGCGACGATGCGACTTGTTCTTGGAGCGGGTGACTTGCCAATCGTCCGGGCGCGGCTGGATCGGTGGTATGGACGACTCCGGAACAGGCAGCCAGGACGGCACAGGCAGTGAAGGGATGGATAAGGCCTTCCACAAAGTAGGTAAGTCCTCTGGATGACGTATAGTAACTTTCTTGTCGTGGATTGTAACAAAGAGCCCAAAGGGGAACAACCATCTGTATTGGGCGTCATGTTCCTTCAGGTGGGTCAGAAGAGGCTTTAACAAGCGGCGCTTCTGGAGGGTAGAACTGGCCAGGTCTTGGTAGAAGGCCACTGGGGACCCGTCTAGCATCGGGGACCCCTGCTCCCTCGCAGCAGTGAGAAGCGCAGCAGTATGGTTGTAGTCCAGTATACCACAAATAACATCCCTGGGGGATCAGTGTCCCTGGGGCGAGCTCTGAGGGCCCGGTGGATGCGCTCCACAACCACAGCTTCAGCAGGTTCTTCCCCCAGCAATGCAGAGAATAAAGTGCGTGCCACAGAGCGCAGGGCCTCGGGGGCATAGGACTCAGGGATACCTTTCATTCGCACATTGCGGCGGCGATTCCTGTTCTCAAGGTCCTCGGCAGCACCGAGGGCCGCATTAAGATGCTTGGAGTGGTCCTGGAGCGTGGTACAAATGCCATCGCCGAATTCCACATAAGAAGTGTGGGCCTGCTCCAGCTCCTCCACACGGCGTCCCACATGCGACACCTCCGCCTTAATGCTGGCTAGCTCCTGTAACACTGGAGCAATGATCCGGCGGATGAAAGAGCGGGTGACCTGGTTGGAACGCTCCGGCCTGCGGGGTGATTGCCCTGAGCAAGCATCAGTGTCTATATCCGAGTCCTCTGCATCAGACAGAGAGAGGGTTCCGGGTGCCATCTTAGGTGAAAGCACTGGTGCAGAAGCTGGCTTTCTCCGGAGATAATGATCCAAATCCCCCGTCTTTCTTGGGGGTTTTGGGGTGCCAGTGGAGTCTTTAGCCTTTTCTCTTCCTGATTTCCCCATTTTGGGCAGAAATACGCTGTGACAATGCTAAAGCTGGCTGGGTTGAAGAGAGGAGCTCACAGACTCAGCTCCTTCCTCATGTGCAGCTAGGCTCCGCCTCCTCCTTGGCAGACATTCTGATTGTATATCTACTGTATGTATAGAGCTTGGATTTAGAAGCATTTATTCATTAGAAGTGATGTTTTAACCCTATAAGGGTTTTCCTAAGTGTTTAGTTATAACTGATATAAGACTTTTTCCGGGATCTATAACACCTCCTAAAACTTTAATTGATATAAGTGAATTCCCAAAGCTTCCAAGACGTAATCAAACAAAAAAGCTGCTGACTGTACTGAGTATTGTGGCCACAAACAGCCTGGAATAAATAATTGATTTGTGTAAGTGATACTAATGCAATGAGAAACCATCAGATTGTAACAAATACTTGCTGTACATAACACAAAGCATAAGTACACAGCACCCTCCCCACTATTTTATGCTGTTATGTGTTGTCAGTGGTAGAAGTTTGCACAATATTGTATCTGAGATATCACATTTACATAGGGATTCAGAGCATTCACTCTGCTGATGCTTCCTTTCCAGCAAGTATAGCAGTGATGAGCAACCTACTTCCCTGGGGGCAACATGTGGCCTGTGATGCTTGTCTGTTCTGCCCCTAACTATTTGGACACAGACATGGTAGCATGTTGTGTTTTGGTAGCTGAGGAGAATAAGCAAAAACGGCAATAAACCAGAGAGGCTTTAACCTATTGGATTGCAGTAACCTGAACTAACCACACAACTAGAGGTAGCCGTGGAGCGTTCCTACGTTGATCCTAGATGCCTCGTCACAGCCTGAGAGATAACTACACCTAAAGGCAGAAAGATGAAAGCTATCTGCCCCGGAGCAGATCCCCAAAGAAAATAGGAAGCCCCCAAACATGTAATGGCGGTTAGACAAGAAGAAGCACGGACACAGACAGAAAATAGAATGAGCAAATGCTGGGGCCCAATCTGTCTAGACAGAAAAGTACAGGAAAGGATACTCACTGCAATCCAAAAAAAACCCTAAAAAATACCAACTCTTCTGATTGCAAAAACACCTGAGATCACACGATCTCTACCACCTAAATCAGATCTCTGGTGTAACAAAACTAAGCCGCAGCAACTGAAAAAACAGGAAAAAGCAAATGAACAAATAACAGTGGCTTCAGATAAACTGAGAGGAGCACAAGCCCCCGGAGGGGACCTGGCTGACCTCCACAGAAGTGCAGGGAACAATGCAAAAAGCAAGCACAAAAATAAAAGCAGAAATATCTTATCTGATAGCAGAAGATGCAGGCAAGACTCAGAAAACTTCCAAATGAACCAGGAACCACAATTGAGACAAGAACAATTGATCACCGGCAACCATCATGGGAGAGAACCTCCTTATATCAGACCAGTCAGTGATCCCAGATTGCCATTCCTCGCTGAAAGGTTCAGTACTGTCTGTAACCACCATAGGGAGCCTCTGCTCAGAAACCATCTCTAGCACATTCATAACAGTAGCGCTGCTAGGGGATAACACTGTTAAGTGTTTAATTAAAAAAATTGGGCTTTGTAAGATGGCCGCCAGACAAGTCCTTGAGGGGAGAAATGTGTCATCGTGGCTGTTAGCTGCGGTGATGTGAGCTCGGAAGTATATAGTGCTGAGAGAGTTATTAGGTCTGCTTCCTTACCTGTTATTCTCCATCCAGGAAGTTCCACAAGCTTCCACTGGCTTCTCCCCATTTGAACTGCTCTATGGACGACACTCTAGAGGGCTCCTGGGTGTGGTGAAGAAATCCTGGGAGACTGAAACCCCCCCTATAGAAGCATGGTAGAACATGTCACCTAGATGAAAGGATTGCACCTCTCAAGGCTCAGGAAGCCCTGTCCAGGGTGTATAAACGGTCAGCCAGGTTAAGACAGTTCAACCCAGGGGATTGAGCACTTGTGCTGGTGCCCACGGTGGAGTCCAAATTTCTGGCCAAGTGGCAGGGGTCCCTATGAGGTGGTGGAGAACTACAAAGTCCACCAACCAGGGAAGTTGAAGCCCTACCAGGTGGCAGGACATCAAACCGTGGCAGGACCCGTGGAAGCTCCTTGTCTGCTGTCCAAGTCCGATGTTGGTGCGGAGAATGTTAAGGTGGCAGACACCTTGTCTCGCTTGCAGAAGCAGCAGTGCTGAGAGTTGCTACAGCATAACAGAGACCTGTTATGAACTTCCAGGTTGTACGAAGGTCATAGAGCATGATGTCCTGACGGAACTTTTAGCCATACCAGATTCCCAAAGTACGCCGAGAGGTGATCTCAAAGGAGGTGAAGCAAATGCTGAGCCTGGGAGTCATCAAGGAATCCAAAAGTGGCTGGTCCAGTCCAATAGTCTTAGTGCCGAAATCAGATGGGGAATGGTAATTTTGCAATGACTATCGGAAGCTGAACAAGGTTTCTAAGACCGATGCCTACCCGATACCCTGGGTCGATGAATTAATTGAGAGGCAAGGCCCAGCTCGGTACATTACTACCCTTGACCTCACAACAGGGTATTGGCAAATTCCCATGTCCCAATGCGCCAAAGACAAGACTGCATTCTGAACCCCAGATGGATGCTTCCAATATACAAAGATGCCGTTTAGGTTACGAGGCACTCCAGCAACTTTCAAGAGAGCCATGGACCGGATCCTAGCTCCCCACTAAAGGTATGCAGTGGTCTACCTGGTCATTATTGTGATCTTCAGCCAGGATTGGGGAAGCCATCTGAGCAAAGTCCAGACGATATTTGATGCTCTATGGAAGGCGGGGTTTTCCATAAACTTGAAGAATGTGCCTTGGGAATGGAGGAAGCAAGATACTTGGGCTGTGTTGTAGGCTAGGGTGAAATAAAGCCCCAGATAAAGTTGAGGCGATCCAACTGCTGGCCACAACCCCTTTCAAAGAAACAGGTCAGGGTGTTCCTGGGCATTGTGGGCTATTACCGTCGGTTTATCCCAAACTTCACCATGGTAGCCGCCTCTCTGACAGACCTCCTTAAAGGGACAAAGTCGGGTATGGCTAAGTGGTCTCTGGAAGCTGAGACGGCCTTCCTGGAACTAAAACTGGCCCTGTGTAAACACCCGATTTCTCCAAGGAGTTTGTGGTCCAGAATGACGCATTGTATGCTGGGCTGGGTGCTATGTTATCTCAAGAAGTGAACGAGGAAGAGCACTCCATAATGTATCTCAGTTGGAAGTCATCATCCTGCAAGAAAAACTACTCCATAGTGGAGAAGGAATGTTTGGCCATCAAGTGGGCATTAGACACTCCAAGATACTACTTCTTGGCAGGAAGTTTAAACTGGTGTCAGACCATGCACCACTGAAGGGAGAAAAAAGGGAACAATGCCTCAGTGACCAGATGTTTCCTAACACTTCAGGATTTTAATGTCCATGTGGAGCATAGGCCAGGTAAATTGCATGGCAATGCTGACGCTCTGTTGAGAGTCCACTGTTTGTTGACAGAAGGTGCCAAACCCCCTGGCTTTTGGCAGAGGGGAAGGGTATGTAAGATGGCCGCCAGAGGAGTCCTTAAGGGGAGATATGTGTCATCTCAGCTTTTAACTCGGAAGTATGCTCCAGCATCTATAGTGCTGAGAGAGTTATTAGGCCATTCCAGGGCTGAGTTTTACGAGAAGTCATAAGAGATGGGTGTGAATGACTGCTCACATATCCCAACCCTAGGGGCATGGTTTGGCTAATAAAATGAAGGCCGAATGTC
Source organism: Oophaga sylvatica (assembly GCA_033576555.1). Classification (NCBI taxonomy): domain Eukaryota; kingdom Metazoa; phylum Chordata; class Amphibia; order Anura; family Dendrobatidae; genus Oophaga; species Oophaga sylvatica. Next base: position 311,596,490 of record JARQOD010000006.1, read on the forward strand.
TCAGTGTCTGTGGTTGGAGGTGTGGAGACCTCCACTGTGTTGCTAAAGACACTGGCTTGAGCGGGCAGACCCGCAGTACTATATGGACCACTTGTTTCCTGTTTGTTTTCACTTTGTGCCGGGAAAGGCTGTTCCTTTGTTTTTCTATCCAGAGCGGTTTATGCAGTTTTAATAAACTTGCTTGGACATGTCAGCTATACCGCCTCCTGTGCCTACTTCAACCGCAGCCGAGTGAGTACAGATCTCTACAGCTTCTTTTGAGAGGATCTTTCGCCAGTTTGATCATGTTAATTTGGCTAAATCATGAATTAGTGGCTGTAAAACTGAGTAAAGCATAGCGTTTATTTTTCATCTCTTTTGTGGAACTAGTAAAATTTAGCTTCTAATTTATGCTACGACCAAGGAGGCACAGATTTGACTTTGGAATCGTGTTCTTCCCTTGTATTTACTTTGATTAATCATAAGCAGGAGGTGTCATGTAGGAGAAAAAAAGTAAAATACTCCCAGAGAAAGTCAGAAAAGGCTTTCTCCTGTGACATGTCATGACATCTTGTGACACTAGTCACTACTTACGGACAAGCCACAAGGCTGGGTAGTCAAGAGGTCCGGGGTCAGATACAAAGGGGTAAGGCAAAGGCATCATCAGGTCAGAGTCCAAGGTCAGAATACCGGAAAAGTAGCAGATCAAGAAAAAAGGACATGGAAAACAGATGGTCAAAGCCAAGGTTCAAGGTCGAATAACAGAGATCAAATACAGGAACACAGAGAATAGAGCTAAACTACAACTGGCAGATTTCAGAGGCAGACAGCCAGCTAGATGGTCTGGCAATCATTCCAAACAGGAGACACCTGTAGGAAACCCAGCATGCCCCAGTCCTGATTGGACGACTGGACTGTTACTCACCATACTGACAGGATGGCCAAGCTGTCTATCACAATACAGAAAGCTCAGCTTTCCCCTGCCCCAGATTGTACGGCTGAGCTGCCACTCAGCACAATGAGTTGAGGAATCGTGATAGTACTCCCTCTTCTAGTGGGCCACCGGACCCCCGTTTCTTAGAAAGCGTAGAATGGAAGGTTTTGACCAGGCAATCACCATTCAAGCTGGAACACAGGATCTCTCCTCTGGTCCAAAGCCCTTTCAATAGATGAGATACTGGAGTGAATTACAAACCTTCCGAAAATCCACAATTTTTTGTGCCTCGTATTCTAAATTGTCATTGTCTGAAACTGGAGGAGGTGGGGATGAGGGAGAAAAAATTGAAGGGACAAACTCTGATAACAAGGATTTATGGAAGATGTTAAGGATGCGAAGGAATGAAGCCACTGGTTTGACCACCTCCAGAATCTCATAGGGACCAATGAACTTCAGACCCAACTTAGTCAATAGTACTTTAAGTTTAATATTTTTGGATGACAACTAATCTTTATCACCTACCTTAAAGACAGGACCTGCTGAACATTTTCTATAAGCCTTCTGTTTTTGTCAAATCTGAGCAGCCACCATATTCTTTTGAACCTCCCTCCAGACATCCCCAAGTTTCTGCATGGTGACCTCCACGCAGGACATTCAGAACTTATCCTAGAAAATTCACCAAAAATGGGTATGAAAGCCATAATTGCAAAAAAAGCAAGATTCCAGTGGATTGATTGACCCAACTGTTAAAGGCGAACTAAGCAAAAGGTAAAAAGGAGGACTAGCCCTCCTGTTGAGCAGCAATGACACCTTAAAATTTGTTCCGATTGACTTGTTCTTTTTGTCTGACTGTTGGTTTCAGGGTGGTAAGCAGAGGACAAAGGCAAATCAGTGATGAAATCCATGGACAAATGAGTGTATAGTCTTTCTGGAATTGGCAATGGAGCTAATTCCCTGACAGTCCAACTATGACAGACTTTAGCGCGTGCGCCAAACTTTACAAGCGGATACAAATTCTTTAGTATCATTAACCCCTTTATTCCATCCGACGTACTATTCCGTCCATGTGACCCTGGACCTAATTCCCATGGACGGAATAGTACGTCATGGGCGATCAGCTGCGCTCCCGGGGGGGAGCGCAGCTGATCGTGGCCGGGTGTCAGCTGTTTATCACAGCTGACACCCAGCACTATGTGTCAGGAGCGGTCACGGACCGCTCCCGGCACATTAACCCCTGGCACACCGCGATCAAACATGATCGCGGTGTCCCGGGGGCACAGGGGAGGATCGCGCAGGGAGGGGGCTCCCTGCGCGCTCCCCTGGGACCCTCAGAGCAGCGCGATGTGTCGCGCTGTTCCGAGGGTCCGTCCTCCCTCCAGGTCCCCGGATCCAAGATGGCGCCGGAGTCCTGCAGGGAGGCGGCTTCCTCAGTGCCTGCTGAGAGCAGGCACTGAGAAGCCTGCAGCAGTGCCAGAGCGATCGCTGGTGTGACAGAGTGCTGTGCACACTGTCACACCAGCGATCTGCTAAAATACTGTGATGACCCACCCTGGGACAAAGTAAAAAAGTATAATAAATAAAATTAAAAAAATGTATTTATTTCCATTTTCCCATTAGGGTTAGGGTTGCGGCTAAAGTTAGGGTTAGGGTTGGCGCTAACGTTAGGATTAGGGTTAGGGTTGGGATTAGGGTTAGGGTTGTGTTAGGGTTAGGTTTGTGGTTAGGGTTGGGACTAGGATTAGGGGTGTGTTGGGGTTAGGGTTGGAGTTAGAATTGGGGGGTTTCTGCTGTTTAGGCACATCAGGGGCTCTCCAAATGTGACATGGCGTCTGATCTCAATTCCAGCCAATTCTGCGTTGAAAAAGTCAAACGGTGCTCCTTCACTTCTGAGCTCTGCCATGCGCCCAAACAGTTTACCCCCGCATATGGGGTATCAGCGTACTCTGGACCACAAGAGTTATTGTGCAATTTGTCCTATTTCTTCTGTTACCTTTGGGAAAATAAAAAACTGGGGGCAACAAAATCATTTTTGTAAAAAAAAAATGATTTTCTTGTTTTTACGGCTGTATGTTATAATTTTCTGTGAAGCACTAGGGGCTTCATAGCGCTCACCACACTTCTAGATAAGTTCCTTGTGGGATCTATTTTCCAAAATGGGGTCACTTATGGGGTGTTTCCACTGTTTAGGCGCATCAGGGGCTCTCCAAATGCGACATGACGCCCCCAGACCATTCCATCAAAGTCTGCAATCCAAAACGTCACTACTTCCCTTCCGAGCCCAGATGTGCACCCATACAGTCGTTTTCTCACACATGTTGGGTATCAGCGTACTCAGGACAAATTGGACAACTTTTGGGGTCCAAAGGGTTAAAAGTTGACCAGCGATTTCTGATTTTTTCAACAAATTGTACAAAACCATTTTTTTTTAGGGACCACCTCACATTTGAAGTCACTTTAAGGGGTCTATATAGCAGAAAATACCCAAAAGTGACACCATTCTAAAAACTGCACCCTCAAGGTACTCAAAACCACATTCAAGAAGTTTAATAACCCTTCAGGTGCTTCACAGGAGCTGAAGCAACGTGGAAGGAAAAAATTAATATTTAACTTTTTAGCCACAAAAATGATCTTTTACAAACTTTTTTTTATTTTCACAAGGGTAAAAGGAGAAAATGGGCAGATAAAGTTGTTGTGCAATTTCTCCTGAGCACGCCAATACCCCATAAGTGGGGAAAACCACTGTCTGGGCGCACAGCAGAGCTCATAAGGGAAGGAGCGCCGTTTGACTTTTTCAAACTAAAATTGGCTGGAATTGAGATTGGATGCCATGTCGCGTTTGGAGAGCCCCTGATGCGCCTAAACAGTGGAAACCCCCACAAGTGACACCATTTTGGAAACTAGACCCCCCAAGGAACTTATCTAGATCTGTTGTGAGCACTTTGAACCCCAAGTGTTTCACAAAAGTTTATGCCTGGGTGTGAAAAAAAAAGAAACAATTTTCCACAAAAATGATTTTTTAGTCCCAAATTTTTGATTTTTCCCAAGGAAATTGGACCCCAAAAGTTGTTGTCCAATTTGTCCTGAGTACGCTGATACCCCATATGTGGGGGGAACCACTGTTTTGGCGCACGGCAGAGCTCGGAATGGAAGGAGCACCATTTGACTTTTTCCAACCAAAATTGGCTGGAATTGAGATTGGACGCCATGTTGCATTTGGAGAGCCCCTGATGTGCCTAATCAGGCAGAGGGCGCGATGACGTCGTTAGTGAGCGCCGCGCCCCCTGCCAGATCATTCACAGCCAGAGGAGTCAGAAGAGAACGCAGCACAGCGGTGCAGAGAGGACAGGTAAATATCTCAGGTGCTGGGGTCCTGAGCGAGCGGTGACACCGGCACCTGTCCCCCATAGCGCGCCGCTGTCACCGCCTGTTCAGGACTCCGGCACCTGGCCCCCAGCGTCGAGAGGTGAGTATGTCATTTTTTTTGCAGCAGCATATGAGGCCTATACTATGGGGCATAATTGTGCAGCATATGGGGGCATAATCTGGAGCATATGGGGGCATAATCTGGAGCATATGGGGGCATAATATGGAGCATATGGGGGCATAAGCTGTGGAACATATGGGGCATAATCTGGAGCATATGGGGGCATAATATGGAGCATATGGGGGCATAATATGGAGCATATGGGGGCATAATATGGAGCATATGGGGGCATAAGCTGTGGAACATATAGGGCACAATCTGGAGCATATGGGGCATAAGCTGTGGAACATATGGGGCATAATCTGGAGCATATGGGGGCATAATATGGAGCATATGGGGGCATAATATGGAGCACATGGGGGCATAAGCTGTGGAACATATAGGGCACAATCTGGAGCATATGGGGGCATAAGCTGTGGAACATATGGGGCATAATCTGGAGTATATGGGGGCATAATATGGAGCATATGGGGGCATAAGCTGTGGAACATATGGGGCACAATCTGGAGCATATGGGGGCATAAGCTGTGGAACATATGGGGCATAATCTGGAGCATATGGGGGAATAATATGGAGCATATGGGGGCATAATCTGTGGAGCATATTGGGCATAATCTGTGCAGCATATTGGGGCATAATCTGTGGAGCATCATATGGGGGCATAATCATTTTTCACCCTAGGCTTATACGCGAGTCAATAAGTTTTCCCAGTTTTTTGTGGCAAAATTAGGGGGGTCGGCTTATATACACGGGTCGGCTTATACATGAGTATATACGGTAAGTATTCTTAACCATATTTTTTTAATTCAGAGAAATCGAGGCAAGGATGCAGACCCCATCTTTCTTTTTAACAAAGAAAAACCCAGCAGCTACAGGTATTCTTTCATATTCTTTCATGGTGGTATGTTCAGGATCTGATAAATTATACAGGCAAGCTTTAGGTAATTTGGCATTAGGAATAAGATTAATATGATATTACATATACAGATGCACTGTAATTCTTGTCTGAATTAAGTTTTCACACCTTAAAGAAAAAACCTTAAAGAAGTTTATTTGCTTTTTATATTGTTGAATAAAGTCAGAAGCACATAACACGTATAATATAATGATGATAATGAACATAATTTCTATGTGTTATACATTAAGTACAAATTGGGAACCAGCCCAGTCTTAGTTTTACAGAACAATACAAATCAAAGAATCATCCAACAAAGCAACACTAATGTTTTAGAAACTAAAAAACAGTTTAAATAAATGAGGTTAAAGTTGTATATTGCATCTAATACACAACAAATAGGTCAGACCATTTTGGATTCAATGCTAAAGTAAAATATTGTTATAATCCATGTTATAATCATGTTGATGCACATTACAGGCAACATTTGTCTTTTTATGGGTACAAAAAGGTGAATTTACTTTAATAGCCATAATGCAAGCATTTGTTTGTACTAAAGAATTTCATATTAGAGGATTTTCCATCAATATCTGCTTCCTAGTGGGGCACAGACAGACATATCTTTATCTTCTCTATTTTAGTACACATATTATGTAAAGTGCCTATAGTGTTCATTGACTTAGTCCACTATTCTTTTTTATTTTAATAGAGACATTCCAACATTTTACAATAAAACCAAAAATTATATAGTCACCTACTGATAATCCACAGGTACCCCATTGGTCGCCTTGCTTCCTTTTTTGGTTACACGGACATGTAAGCACTTCAGACAATCACTCACAAAACTCGTCATATGCCAATCTCCACCAAAAAAGAAGCAATGGAGTCTCGGTGGGGGACATCTGCACAACATCTCTCATGTATTAAAAAATGGACAAATAGATAGTCATTCTACATTATCAATTGTAAGAGTATGTTCCTACATAAAACACATTTGATGATGCGTTTTGGTTTTTTTTAAACTCAGGCTGTGGCCGGAACACCATAGCATAAATTAAAGGCATTCTTGATGTAGTTTTTGATGCAATTTTTAGTAGTTAAGCCATTTTTGAACGTAATGAGTAAAAACTGAAAAAAAAAGCCACGGAAGAATTGACAAGCTGTGTTTTTTATGAAATGCATCACAGGTCAAAAACGCAAGGAAAAAGTGCAATGTTTCTAAAATCATTTTGCTGTTACTGTAAAATGCTGTTTTTTTTTCTGTACGAAAAAAACGATACATGTGAACAAACCCTAATATCTGATTAATCTGCAAACAGACTATTTTTACTCAGGCTCCATCCACTATGTGTTTACTATCATTTATTCACAACTTACAAGAATATTGAGACAGTCCATAACACCACTAATAACACTTGATTGACTGTTGTATAAAATTAGAGTAAAGAAGAGTTCACTTGTTGCCCAGAGCAAACTGCTTTTATCCAGACTACATTGGCTATGGACAAACCAAAAAAGCTATCAACTCAAATTCTACCTCCAGACAGTGAGTAGACCGCAATAACACATGAGCCAAAAAATAATAACTAATAATAATAATTTATTTTTTAATAATCTTTATTTTTATATAGCGCTAACATATTCCGCAGCGCTTTACAGTTTGCATACATTATCATCGCTGTCCACGATGGGGCTCACAATCTAGATTCCCTATCAGTATGTCTTTGGAGTGTGGGGAGGAAACCGGAGAAACCCAGAGGAAACCCACGCAAACACGGGGAGAACATACAAACTCCTTGCAGATGTTGTCCTTGGTGGGACTCGAACCCAGGACTCCAGCGCTGCAAGGCTGCAGTGCTTATCCACTGAGCCACCGTGCTGCCAGTACTAACTAATGATTCTTTATTATATATATAATAATATAGATTAAAAAATAGGCAATTGCAATTAATCAATGAATAAACATTTAAATATGTAAGAAACTATGCAAGTAAGGACATCATTATACACAAAACATTGATAGTAGTCTCAAACTATTACCATCAGGTGTTAAATTATTTGCCTGAAACTCTCAGAATAGGTCATATAAACAATGGCTTAATGTCAGCCTCCTTACACCTGAGCTAAAATAGTCTCAGATAATACATTGCTAGGAGACTGTCAGTGATTAGCGTTAATATAGTAAATCCAGACTCTCATCTGTTAGCATGAGCCAAAGATGACCATAAACTGATGAATTGATCGATACACAGTTCAATAATACCAATGATTAATAGTCTATACAGGGAGACTTACATAAGTGCGATGCGTTGCCATGACGCCTGAGCGCTCTGCAGCCCATAGAGCGGAGATGACACGTTAGTTTAATAGGCTGAGGCGGAAGTTCGGGGCGCGCCGCATTATGCTCCTTAGCAACAATAACAAGTGGGCTGTTTTTTGCTGTGCGATTGGATAGGCGGCACTATTTAGACCCTGACGTCTCTCTACCCTGACATGCCCCTGAGGAAGTGTGGACGAAACGCGTGTCGGCGTAGAGAAATTACAGCTGTAGACATCGCACTTATGTAAGTCTCCCTGTATAGACTATTAATCATTGGTATTATTGAATTGTGTATCGATCAATTCATCAGTTTATGGTCATCTTTGGCTCATGCTAACAGATGAGAGTCTGGATTTACTATATTAACGCTAATCACTGACAGTCTCCTAGCAATGTATTATCTGAGACTATTTTAGCTCAGGTGTAAGGAGGCTGACATTAAGCCATTGTTTATATGACCTATTCTGAGAGTTTCAGGCAAATAATTTAACACCTGATGGTAATAGTTTGAGACTACTATCAATGTTTTGTGTATAATGATGTCCTTACTTGCATAGTTTCTTACATATTTTAATGTTTATTCATTGATCAATTGCAATTGCCTATTTTTTAATCTATATTATTATATATAATAAAGAATTATTAGTTATTATTTTTTGGCTCATGTGTTATTGCGGTCTACTCACTGTCTGGAGGTAGAATTTGAGTTGACAGCTTTTTTGGTTTGTTAATTGATTTTTTTAACACATTTTATTACTGGTTCTTGGTTGATTTTATTACATTGGCTATGGGCAGCAATACTTTTAAATACAGTTCACTAGAAAGGCCAAACATTTCCACCTTATCCAGTTTGGTCGTGTAGTTTCATGATTATCCTTTTGCTAACCAATATAGAAGACCTACAACCTTTGAACACCACTGTGCATTTTATGTATTAAATGCATCTACATAAAAAATTAAGGAACTTTGAAAATATGTTAGTTTACTTGTACTATGAATTACAGTCTATATTTCAGTTGAGAAACACACTCAATTTCTGTGGCTGTCCTTGGAACAGTCAATAACTCCATTGTTAGTCATGGCCAAAAGTAGTGAAAAAGTACTGAAATACCTACATATTACACCTATTGGAGCTTTTATGACATCTAAATCCATAGGCAATTAATATATACTTGTTATTCCCCTTTTCAAGTAAAACAACTTCACCTCTTTTGACAAGGTTTTCTACAAGATTTTGGAGGGCGTTTTTGGGAATTTTTGCCCATTCATTGAGCAGATCATTTGTGAGGTCAGACACTGATTTTGGACAAAAAAGCCAAAAATTGCAATCTCTGTTCTAGTTCATCCCTAAGATGTGCAATGGAGCTGAGGATGGGGCTTTACTCGGGATTGGAAAGTTTTTCCACACAAACTACAATGTTTTTATTGGGGCATAGTCATGAAGCAGAAAAGGACAATCCTAAAACTCTCCCATGAATTTAGAAGCGTACAAATTGTGCAAAATGTCTTGGTGTGCTGAAGCATTTTCCTTCAATGGAAATAAGGAGCCTAGACCAACCCATCTCTCTTCCACCAAACTTCACAGTAGGCACGATGCAGTCAGGCGTTCACCGAACCAGACTGGTCCATCAGGCTGCCAGATAGAGAAGTGTGATCTATCACTCCACACTACATGTTTCTTCTACTTAAGAGTCTAATGTTGAGTGCCTTACACCACAATATCTGACGCTTGAAATTGAGCTTAATGATGTAATGCTTGCATGCAGTTCCTCAATCTTGGAAACCGATACTATGAAGCTCCCAGTGAAGTTTTTGTGTGGTTGGAGGGTTGTTCTCTGCAGTTATTGAGACAGCAGAGTGTTGGTTATTTTTCTACAATATGCTCCTCCACACTTAGAAGCCCTGCTCTGTAACTGTGCATGGTGTGCCACTTCGCGGCTTAGTTGCTATGGATCCTAAATGCTTCCACTTTTTAATAATACAACTCTTAATTGTTAGACTATTGAGTAGGGAAGAAATTTCATCATCTGACTGGATACAATAGTGGTATCCTAATACAGTGAGCTCTTTAGAAAGACCCATTCTCTCCCAAGTGTTCGTAAAGGCAGACTGAGTGAAGATGAGCTGGTTGTTATACACTGGAGTCAATGGGACTGAATGAAAAACCTTTTGATTAGTCGGGCTGGTATGATGCCCCAATGATGAATTTACACCAGTCTAGCTATGGTAAAAAAAAAAAAGATCCTAGAATGCCAAAAGGTAAGGCAATTACATTCTATATGTAAATGAAAAAAAATCTGTCATGATGAAAATAGATAAAAATACAAATATTCAAACGAAGGATGTATATTTTATCTCTAGATTCTCACTCCCCCACAGTAAGCCTACAAGTGTCCCTACTCAGTGTGCTATTAAAGGGGTTGTCCAATCAGCACAGTGCTCACATGTTACAACACCACATGAGGAGAGTGAGTGCCGACACCACTGGAACGACGCTGGCACAAGAGGTGAGTATAAGCTTTTACTTATTTTATTGGGGTCAAACATATAGATAAAGAATTGGTTGTCCTAGTAGTGGACAACCCATTTAATACATTTAGGGGTATATTCAAATTGCAGCATTTATTGAGCAGCTTCACTCCTGAAAAGGCTGCAAAATGTCTTCCATAAACAATAGGCCTATTTATTTATGAAAAAACACGTTATTCATATAGTCAAAGCTTTCAGGCATCTTTTAAATGCTTTAGGTTTTTAAAAACACCTGTTTGGAGAAAAGAAAGTGTGTGTCACTTCATTGAAGCAGCTCTCCACAAAATTAGCTTCAAATTAGGCACTGTCCAATAAAAAGGCTACAAAAAATTCAGGGAAAAAAAAACTCTGCAAAAACACTTTAAAAACCTTCAAAATGGCTTCTGGAAACTCAAAACTCATCAAAAACTGCCCAAAGAAGGAGAATTTCATTTGGAAAACAGCAGGAAATACCCTAAGAAATATAGCCTCAGAGTCCTGCGGTTTATCCAAGCCATGGCGCCCAGGGGATACATTACAATATAAACTTAATAGAGAGGGGGTTGGTTGTGTGATTGTAAGATTAGAGAGACAAATTATATAGCTGGAATAGGCGTCGTGAAATATACCAGTTCATGGTCATTTTCAATAGTGACAGATTCTCTTTGACTCGAATAATGGCCTTAGGAGTGACATAATAATCATGTCTTCAAAACAGCAAAGAAATGATAGATCAATTTAATGTAGTTTTCCTTTTTCTCACCCCTTACTATTCCTAACCATGTACCCAATATTCATACTTGAAGAACAGTATAAGGACTACAATTAAGACTCATTTAAACTGACCATTAAAATTTCTACTGTATATCGTCAAGATAAATTACCGTATGTCCATATAAATTTACTTTTGTCAAGACAATGTGAAGATTTTCTGAACTGAACAAAAAACAATGTAAGCTTTACACAAGTATCACTATAATACTGTGAAGCCATATCTTGACCTTTATTTTGGAGATTATCCTAAAAATAGACATTATTTTTACTTTATTCATTTGGGTGTTGACATGCAAATGCAATGAGCCAATATTTAAAACCTTTAGAATGTGCCTAGTGGCTGATTGGTCGAGTTTTTAAAAGATCTATAATCAGCTGTACTTCCACTTTAGGGGAAATGCAGTATTACGTAGCACCCATTCAGAAGTATGGGCAAACATATAAAACATGTTTGTGACCTCCAGAGTTGGAGACTATCATTGTTAGCAAGTCTCCATTGTGGCTTAAAAGGTGGGTCCACAGCAGAAATCCCCAAATAAATCCCACTCATATGACTTCCACATGCCCTAATAAGACACATGAACTAAGAATAAGTTAAGGGATTTAGTAATCAAAAACAATTGGTTGTGTAGGTTTGTGTAACAAGGAAGGACACTGTAGATGTGCCCTAGTTCACACGTTCAGCAATAGGACAATGAGCACAAAATCAGGAACATTTGTAATACTGACCTCAACAATTTTAGATAATGTAAATTCAATTTATAGGGAACCCAAAACACAAGCAGCATGAATCGGGAGCAGGTTCCCTTATCACTAATTCCCTTATTTTACTCTGAAATGCTAAGGCTTTTCAGCAAAAAACATGCTTTCAACACTGAACTCTGATCAAAGTGACTGAAATGACTAGCCACTGAGGTAGGGGGTCTCCGTCCCATTCTGCATGATTGACACGCCTCTCCATATACATATATAGACAGAGAGCTGTCAATCATGCAGCCATCAGTGTCCTTGCCAATTTCACCTGGGCTCCTGTAACTGATGTGGGTGCAAACACAATAGCTGCCCAATCAGAATGATGGATTTACCCATCTTGGAGCACTAATTTATCAGCACTCATGATGGATAAACCATTATGAGCCTTAAAGGGTTAAAAATGTAAGCAGTTCGTGCTGTAAAAGGTAATATGACAGATCATATTTAATGTGAACCATGAGCAGCATAACTCAGACACTGGCTCTGTCACTTCAAGCAGATGTGTTACACTAGTTTTAAAAGCTGTCCATGGACCAAGCCGCCTGGGTGACTACGTCAAGACTCCAGTCCCCAGCGGCTTCTCCCTGCCCCGCTCCCTTGAGTGGCAGGTCTCTTACACACGCATCCACATTGTTAGAGACCTGTCACTTTAGTTGAGCACAGAGGGGAGAAGCTGCCAGGGACTGGCCTCTTGGGCTAGTCATTATACAGCATGGTCACTGGCCGACTTTGAAATGTATGTTTTCTCTGAGAAGCCACAGTGTTTCAGAGTAAAACATAATCGAATGAATGACGGAGCCAGCCTCTGAACCTTGCTGTCCATATTTTGGGCCGCATGAGTCCGCTGATAGGTTCCCTTTAGGGGGGCATAGCTTGTCCAGCTGTCTATCATCCCAATTTCCTAATACTCAGGCATGCTTTCCTTGTCTGTACACTTCTAAAAGCAGTTTGTCTCCGATTCAATCCAGACACATCTTCCGTACACATTAGTTTGGTGGCTTTGGCCCACTTAGATGTCATGGCTATGCCTGTGTTGGCTTGTCACCATCACACATCTTCTTTGTGCTTGTATTTCAGGATAAGAATTAGTTTCCGATCAATAAAAGAAGCTTTGTATGCACAGATGGCTCTCCAGGAAAATCTGTCCCAACCAGTCACCGCAGTCAGATCCTCATGAATCAATTTTTTATGACCTATTGTAGGAATATTTCCGGTCACACATGGATCTAACAATATATACGGGGTTGAAACTATTGCCAAAAAGTTATGTTGTCAAAGCTCCAGCTAAGGGTGCTACAATTAGCCATATAACCTGCCACTGGGAGAAATATGGGCACAATTCTCATTAATAGATCTTGTGTTCCTGTAATAACCCCATATCTGTGAGAAGATAGCAGTGATGGAATGATTTCTATCCAACCCAATGTTCCTTATTATACTTACAACACAGGAGACAATGTACGCCTAGCCTTGTTGTTATCCCTATTACTTTGTGTGACAATTACTATTGCTTAGTTAAAATTGAAGGAGTTGTCAACTTTAAAGGGAACTTGTCATGTAAGATAACACTATTAACCTGCATATATGCGGTTAATCTGCAGCGTTCTGATACCGTGCGGCACCGGCACTGAGAGCCCCTCTGCCAGCAGGAAATTAACTTTATACCCCTGGTAGCATTCGGCTTCCAGTCACAGTCATGGCAGCGGCAAGGGTTTCAGCCATGTGCTGTGTGTAGAGAGTGGTGGCTGTAACCGCACCGCCAGCACTGCTGTAATGCTGATCCAGCTATACACAAAGCAGTGACTGTACCAGCGCTGGCACCACCACTGTGACTGGAAACCAAATGCTACCGGGAGGAATAAAGTTCATTTCCTTCCAGCAGAAGGGCTTTCAGTGCCGGCGCCGCACGGTATCAGAACGCTATAAACCTGCATGTTAATTGCATTATGTTACATGACAAGTTCTCTTCAAGGAAAGTGTGACCAGACCATAAAATATCAAAGTCAGCAGGTACTCGCCATTCCTGGGTTCAGTACTGGCTCCCCAATACTGATCTGGTCTCGGTGTTTTGACCATCTCCTCCTCTGCAGCTGTGCAGCGATCCACTGATGCGAGAGGCTCGGAGCACAGAGCACTAACACTGCTCCCGCACGCAGAAGAGCAGGAGCCGAGTGTCATTATGATATCGCATCCAGTGCTCTCGCATCAGATGTGATACGCTAATGTGACTCTGGCCTTTGAGTTATTTTGTAAAGTCTGGGGCCCAATGTCCTGAAAGTGGACAACCCCTCTAAGTGTAAAAAGTTCTAAAATGTTGTAGTTTCTATATTTGCTTAGTACAAGTAACAGAATCGAGATAGTTTTCTATCTGTAAACAAACAATGCAATAATGTTACAGCTATACAGCAAAGAGATAGTTCTTACTCTCCATTTATGGTGCATGTTGGGATGCAGTTCTTGGACCTGTACTGACACGTAGCAGATTTGCTGCAGGGATTTCTACTACTGTATGGGGTTATGTTGGCAGTTAATGCATTTCTTGCACATACATGAATTCTGCAAAAACCAATCAGCCGTCTGAATATGCTCTAAATGGAAATGTATCCAAAGGAGCTTTTAGTCATACCCTTCTTACTTGTGGGCTCCACTCCTGCTTTTGGCTAAAATTAAATGCAGAAAAAAAATGCAAACTGTGAACTGGGCCTACACATATTTTTACCATGAACATATACTGTATTTCATTCCTATTTAATGGTCATTTATTTCCGTGTCTGTATCCATCTCCTTGAGCTCACTGAACAACTCTGATTTTATGTATTCGTGGTGACAGGTTGGATCAGCAGCATCTGTTTGTAGGCTGTAAGGATTGTCTTCCGAGTTTCAGTGCACCGTTAGAGCCATTCTGATGTGGATCCAGTGGAGGGATTCTCTGACCTGCAATATATATGTGTGTTAAATATTGCCAACGTATTGTGAACTGACCCCAAGAACTGGGGTCCAGAGCTCCCTATATGAGTGGAGTGGTAGGTAGTGAGCTTGTGTGTCCAGTACACCTATAGACCAGTGTTTCCAGCCCTCAAAGCCCAAAACAGATCATATTTTCAGGATTTTCTTAGTAATGCACAGGTGATGAAATTATGAGCAAGGCTTCAGAAATTGCTGCAGATCGTCTCTTTAAGATATCCTCAAATTATGACCTGGCCTTAAGGACTGCAGTTAAGAAACACTACTATAGACATTGGATGGAACAGAAATTGCACATGCTCACTACTACTCACGTTGGAACCCCAATATCGGGATTTTTGGCGGTCTTAGAATATACCTTTCTACTGGTTCAGAGCCAAAAACACACAAATTATAATATGTAAACAAATCCTCTATAAAACTATGAGATGTGCATGTGGTCATAAAAAAACATATGAATTATAAATTCTCCTGTCAGACTGTCAAAAAAAGAGCTCACTGACAGACTCTCAGTCAACTCATTTTGCAATCAGCAAGAGAAGCTACAAAAGGCAAACATTGCAAAATTTGGAATGAAACCCATTTATGAAAATAATTAGCCCAAATACAGGTATTTAGGTAAATAAATTGTCCTCTTAAGTATATAATCCCTAAATGACACAATATTACTACAAGAGGACCACTGTATAACGAGACATTTAGACGAGCCAATTTGCTATATACAAGCTGATCTGTGTTTGTTTACTGGACTGTTTACAGCAGTTTACACGGGGCAGTGTGCTGCCAATAATATTTATTAGACATGCATAAAAACCATCACAAATGAAAAAATGTTAAAACATATAAATTTTACTGTGCAATTAAAAACGTGAGAAAAACAAAAAGATTAAGGATCCATAAGCTTACACGTTTCAGATTAGAAACCTTTATTCATAGCTGTGAATAAAGGTGCTGGAGCCCAGTCCTCATGGCCCTTTTCTTCCATTTCTGACCTGGATACCAGCCTGGTGTATTCCTACACTTGTTTAGATGGGCTGACAATCAGGAGTTACACTAATAACTGGCTTGTGTATATGGGCCCTTAGATAAGATTCAGATATATCTGCAACTGTAGTCTATTTTACTTTTTTTACTGTATTTTATTTTCTGTTTTGATGATTTGATGCTTACAGTGGTGGCCAAAAGTATTGGCACCCCTGCAATTCTGTCAGATAATACTCAGTGTCTTCCTGAAAATGATTGCAATCACAAATTATTAGCTATTTTTTTCTTCATTTAATTTGCTTGCAAGGAAAAAATACAAAAGAGAATGAAGCAAAAATCAAATCCTTGATCATTTCACACAAAACTCAAAAAATGGGCCAGACAAAAGTATTGGCACCCTCAGCCTAATACTTGGTTGCACAACCTTTAGCCAAAATAACTGCGAACAACCGCTTCCGGTAACCATCAATGAGTTTCTTACAAAGCTCTGCTGGAATTGTAGACCATTCTTCTTTGGCAAACTGCTCAGGTCCCTGATATTTGAAGGTGCCTTCTCCAAACTGCCATTTTGAGATCTCTCCACAGGTGTTCTATGGGATTCAGGTCTGGACTCATTGCTGGCCACCTTAGAAGTCTCCAGTGCTTTCTCTCAAACCATTTTATAGTGCTTTTGGAAGTGTGTTTTGGGTCATTGTCCTGCTGGAAGACCCATGACCTCTGAGGGAGACCCAGCTTTCTCACACTGGGCCCTACATTATGCTGCAAAATTTGTTGGTAGTCTTCAGACTTCATAATGCCATGCACACGGTCAAGCAGTCCAGTGCCAGAGGCAGCAAAGCAACCCCAAAACATCAGGGAACCTCCGCCATGTTTGACTGTAGGGACCGTGTTCTTTTCTTTGAATGCCTCTTTTTTTTCATGTACACTCTATGTTGATGGTTTTTCCCAAAAGCTTGACTTTTGTCTCATCTGACCAGAGAACATTCTTCCAAAACGTTTTAGGCTTTCTCAGGTAAGTTTTGGCAAACTCCAGCCTGGCTTTTTTATGTCTCGGGGTAAGAAGTGGGGTCTTCCTGGGTATCCTACCATACAGTCCCTTTTCATTCAGACGCCGACGGATAGTACGGGTTGACACTGTTGTACCCTCGGACTGCAGGGTAGCTTGAACTTGTTTGGATATTAGTCGAGGTTCTTTATCCACCATCCGCACAATCTTGCGTTGAAATCTGTCGTCAATTTTTCTTTTCCTTTCACATCTAGGGAGGTTAGCCACAGCGCCATGGGCTTTAAACTTCTTGATAACACTGCGCACGGAAGACACAGGAACATTCAGGTCTTTGGAGATGGACTTGTAGCCTTGAGATTGCTCATGCTTCCTCACAATTTGGTTTCTCAAGTCCTCAGACAGTTCTTTGGTCTTCTTTCTTTTCTCCATGCTCAATGTGGTACACACAAAGACACAGGACAGAGGTTGAGTCAACTTTAATCCATGTTAACTGGCTGCAAGTGTGATTTAGTTATTGCCAACACCTGTTAGGTGCCACAGGTAAGTTACAGGTGCTGGTGATTACACGAATTAGAGAAGCATCACATGATTTTTCAAACAGTGCCAATACTTTTGTCCACCCCCTTTTTTAGGTTTGGTGTGGAATTATATCCAATTTGGCTTTAGGTCAATTCTTTTGTGTTTTTTCATTGAAGACAAATTAAATGAAGATAATAATACCAAAGAATTTGTGTTTGCAATCATTTTCAGGAAGAAACTGAATATTATCTGACTGAATTGCAGGGGTGCCAATACTTTTGGCCACCACTGTAGCTGCCAACATAGTCTCCTTTGGAACAGCGAATTTAGTTCTTAGGTTCAGAAGCTTTGGTACATGACATAGGGCACGACCGCTATCCTCATGCACAGTGTATGATCATAGCCTTGAGTTTTCTTTAAAGACAAAAACTAAGACATGGCTTAGAAACACTGGGAAAAATTAATTTAGACAGCACTGTTCTTGCACAGTAGCATCCTCCCATTCCTTACTAATGTAGACGAAAAACTCTACAAATAAATAGATTATGGTTATGTGATGGAATATTTACTTATGCCTTGGAAGAGCTCTTCAACATTGATGGCATTCTTTGCACTAGTTTCAACAACAATTGCTCCAATGGACTCAGCATATTCCTTGGCATCTTTCATTGATACCTCCCTGAAAAAAATATAGAAATCATCCAACATTACAATATGCTGTAGAAGTGTGTGAGTAAAGCGGATCATAGATGTTGCTGTTGGCTGAACAATCCATAGGCTGACAGCTATTTCTCCCGACTCCCCGATACACAGGAGCACTCGTCCGTCCATGTGCTGCGGTGTTCACTCAGAGCGAGATGCTGTCAGACTTTTCAGGCAGCAGTTTATCTCCATACTAAATAAAACTCATTCCAACAGCCCAAACATTTTCTTCCACATCTGTTGTGACAGGAGGTTTAGCCAATTCTTATCTCATGCATATGGGTTTCTTAAATCATTGAGGTGACCAGTTTCTACCTGGTATTTTCACTTAGGATATGGTTTTTAAGGGGTTGTCCAATATAGTGAAAAAGCTTCATAAGGGCAGCAATAGATGTAACATAATGAAATAGAAAATACTGTTGGCTGTTCCAAGCAAGTGTCCCCGATGCTTCTTATTTGTCTTGTTTTACATTAACAGCAGATGTCACAGCCTGTATAGCCCACAACCAGTATGTCACAACCTGTATACCCTACAGTCTGTATGTCACAGCCTGTATACCCCACGGCCTGTATTTCAAAACCTGTATACCCTACAGTCTGTATGTCACAGCCTGTATACCCCACAACCTGTATGTCACAACCTGTATACCCTACAGTCTGTATGTCACAGCCTTTATACCCCACAACCAGTATGTCACAACCTTTATACCCTACAGTCTGTATGTCACAGCCTGTATACCCCACAACCTGTATGTCACAACCTGTATACCCTACAGTCTGTATGTCACAGCCTTTATACCCCACAACCAGTATGTCACAACCTTTATACCCTACAGTCTGTATGTCACAGCCTGTATACCCCACAACCTGTATGTCACAACCTGTATACCCTACAGTCTGTATGTTACAGCCTGTATACCCCACAGTCTATGTCACAGCCTGTATACCCCACAACCTGTATGTCACAACCTGTATACCCTACAGTCTGTATGTTACAGCCTGTATACCCCACAGTCTGTATGTCAAACCTGTATACCTACAGTCTGTATGTCACAGCCTGTATACCCACAACCTGTATGTCACAACCTGTATACCCTACAGTCTGTAGTTATCCACAGCCTGTATACCCACAGTCTGTATGTCACAACCTGTATACCCTACAGTCCTGTATGTCACAGCCTGTATACCCACAGCTGTATGTCACAACCTGTATACCCACAGTCTGTATGTTACAGCCTGTATACCCCACATCTGTATGTCACAACCTGTATACCCTACAGTCTGTGTACAGCCTGTATACCCCACAACCGTATGTCACAACCTTTACCCTACAGTCTGTATGTCACAGCCTGTATACCCCACAACCTGTATGTCACAACCTGTATACCCTACAGTCTGTATGTCACAGCCTGTATACCCCACGTCTGTATGTCACACCTGTATACCCACAGTCTGTTGTACAGCTGTATACCCACAGTCTGTATGTCACACCTGTATACCCACATACCACTGTATGTCACAACCTGTATACCCTACAGTCTGTATGTCACAGCCTGTATACCCCACAACCTGTATGTCACAACCTGTATACCCTACAGTCTGTATGTCACAGCCTGTATACCCCACAGCTGTATTTCACAACCTGTATACCCTACAGTCTGTATGTTACAGCCTGTATACCCCACAGTCTGTCACAGCCTGTATACCCACAACCTGTATGTCACAACCTGTATACCCTACAGTCTGTATGTCCAGCCTGATACCCACGGCTGTATGTCACAACCTGTATACCCTACGTCTGTATGTACAGCCTGTATACCCCACAGTCTGTATTCACAGACCTGTATACCCCAAGCCTGTATGTCACAGCCTGTATACCCTACAGTCTGTATGTCACAGCCTGTATACCCACAACCTGTATGTCACAACCTGTATACCCTACAGTCTGTATGTACAGCCTGTATACCCCACAACCTGTATGTCACAACCTGTATACCCTACAGTCTGTATGTACAGCCTGTATACCACACCATAGTCACAACCTGTATACCCTACAGTCTGTATGTCACAGCCTGTATACCCCACAACCTGTATGTCACAACCTGTATACCCTACAGTCTGTATGTTACAGCCTGTATACCCCACAGTCTGTATGTCACAACCTGTATACCCTACATCTGTATGTCACAGCCTGTATACCCACAGTCTGTATGTCACAACCTGTATACCCTACAGTCTGTATTCCACAGCCTGTATACCCACAACCTGTATGTACACCTGTATACCCACAAGTATGTCACAGCCTGTATACCCCATCGAGAGCCTGTATCTCCACAACCTGTATACCCTACATGCCTGTATGTTACAGCCTGTATACCCCACAGTCTATGTCACAGCCTGTATAGCCCACAACCTGTATGTCACAACCTGTATACCCTACAGTCTGTATGTTACAGTCTGTATACCCCACAGTCTGTATGTCAAAACCTGTATACCCTACAGTCTGTATGTTACAGCCTGTATACCCCACAACCAGTATGTCACAACCTGTATACCCTACAGTCTGTATGTTACAGTCTGTATACCCCACAGTCTGTATGTCAAAACCTGTATACCCTACAGTCTGTATGTTACAGCCTGTATACCCCACAACCTGTATGTCACAACCTGTATACCCTACAGTCTGTATGTTACAGCCTGTATACCCCACAGTCTGTATGTCACAACCTGTATACCCTACAGTCTGTATGTCACAGCCTGTATACCCCACAACCTGTATGTCACAACCTGTATACCCTACAGTCTGTATGTTACAGCCTGTATACCCACAGTCTGTATGTCACAACCTGTATACCCTACAGTCTGTGTTACAGCCTGTATACCCCACAACCAGTATGTCACAACCTGTATACCCTACAGTCTGTATGTCACAGCCTGTATACCCACAAGCTGTATGTCACAACCTGTATACCCTACAGTCTGTATGTTACAGCCTGTATACCCCACAGTCTGTATGTCACAACCTGTATACCCTACAGTCTGTATTGTTACAGCTTGTATACCCCACAGTCTGTATGTCACAGCCTGTATACCCCACAACCTGTATGTCACAACCTGTATACCCTACAGTCTATCTCACAGCCTGTATAGCCCACAACCTGTATGTCACAACCTGTATACCCTACAGTCTGTATGTCACAGCCTGTAAACCCCACGGCCTGTATTTCACAACCTGTATACTCCATAGCCTGTATGTTACAGCCTGTATACCCCACAGTCTGTCACAGCCTGTATAGCCCACAACCTGTATGTCACAACCTGTATACCCTACAATCTGTATGTCACAGCCTGAATACCCCACGGCCTGTATGTCACAACCTGTATACCCTACTGTCTGTATGTTACAGCCTGTATACCCCACAGTCTGTATGTCACAGCCTGTATACCCCACAACCTGTATGTCACAACCTGTATACCCTACAGTCTGTATGTCACAGCCTGTATACCCCACAACCTGTATGTCACAACCTGTATACCCTACAGTCTGTATCTCACAGCCTGTATACCCACAACCTGTATGTCACAACCTGTATACCCTACAGTCTGTATCTCACAGCCTGTATAGCCCACAACCTGTATACCCTACAGTCTGTATGTCACAGCCTGTATACCCCACGGCCTGTATTTCACAACCTGTATACCCCATAGCCTGTATGTTACAGCCTGTATACCCCACAGTCTATAGGAGAAATGGCAAAAAAAATAGCAAAAGCGGTAATACATCAGAGAGGCTGGAACCTATTGGATTGCAGTAACCTGAACTAACCACACAACTAGAGGTAGCCGTGGAGCGTTCCTACGTTGATCCTAGACGCCTCGTCACAGCCTGAGAGATAACTACACCTAAAGGCAGAACGATGAAAGCTATCTGCCCTGGAGCAGATCCCCAAAGAAAATAGGAAGCCCCCAAACATCTAATGGCGGTTAGACAAGAAGAAATCTCGGACACAGACAGAAAATAGAATGAGCAAACGCTGAGGCCCAATGGGTCTAGACAGAAAAGTACAGGAATTAATTCTGACTGCAATCCAACAAAAACCCTAACAAAAATACCAACATGTCTGATTGCAAAAAACCTGAGATCACTCGACCTCTTCCACCTAAATCAGATCTCTGGTGTAACAAAACGCTATTCAGCAAATTAAAAGTAACAAAAGAGCAAAGCAAAAGTGCAGACACACACAGAGCACAATTGCAGCGCCAGACTCCCAAAAGGGGACAGGCTGCAGTCCACTGCAGGCAGCAAACCAGCAGAGAAAATCAAACAGAGAAAAAAACCCAGCAAACACTTATCTGAAGGAGAGCAGGAAACTAGCAGTGCTTCAAGCAAGACCAGAAGAACAATTGATAACTGGCAAGGCTGCTGGGAAATCAGGCAACTTATATCCTACCATTCAGCACCAGCTGAAGGCCATTCATTAATCAGTTCATTACCCTCAGCAACCACCGGAGGGAGCCCCAGCTCAGAAGCTGCCTCTAGCATATTCACAACACTGTATGTTACAGCCTGTATACCCCACAGTCTATATGTCACAGCCTGTATACCCCACAGCCTGTCTGTCACAGCCTGTATACCTCGCGGCCTGTATTTCACAACCTGTATACCCCTCAGTCTGCATGTCACAGCCTGTATACCCCACAGTCTGTACATCACAATCTGTATACGCCACAGCCTGTCTGTCACAGTCTGCATACCCCACGGCCTGTATTTCACAACCTGTATACCCCCCAGTCTGCATTTCACAGCCTGTATACCCCACAGCCTGTACATCACAATGTGTGTATCCCACAGCCTGTATGTCACAACCTGTATACCCCACAGTCTGTATGTCACAGCCTGTATACCCCATGGCATGTATTTCACAATCTGTATACCCCTCAGTCTACATGTCAAACCCTGTATACCCCCAACCTGTACATCACAGCCTGTATACCCCACAGCCTGTATGTCACAGCCATTATACCCCACAGCCTGTATGTCACAGCCTTTATACCCACAGTCTATGTCACAGCCTGTATACCCCACAGCCTGAATGTTACAGCCTTTGTAATCCACAGCCTGTATACCCCACAGCCTGTATGTAACAGACTTTATACCCCACAGCCTGTATGTCACAGCATGTATACCCCACGTGATGTCAGCAGCCACTCTTGTGGCCAAAGTTTTGGTTTTCCCAAGTTTGTTTGTATGGTTACCGAAGTACAATTATAAGCATTTCATACGTTTTTAAACTTTTATTGACAAATACATCAAGTTTATACAAAACTCAAAATTTACAGTGTTATCCCTTCAAGATTTCTGCAATTCACTCTGACAGCTGGTTATCAGCTTCTGGCAAAATCCTGACTGATGGCAACATATTCTTGTGCTTGGAGTTTATTACAATTTCCGTTTGTGTTTGCCCGCCTGCTTTTTGAGGAGTGATTAATACCATTACATGTACCCTCCGCTCTGCTATATTTGTTACAATTATTAAGTATGGTTGCATTCAAATTATTTACTCATTTTTCTAATCAATATTAAAACAGCGGGGTTTTTTTATATGACATCACCAAATGCGGTGTGTGGGAAATCATTATGACCAACTGGCATAAATTCCAATTGTACCAAGTTGGCAAAGTACACTACCACATCAATATTTCTCAACAGACAAAATTTACAGTGTTGCAGACAACTCGTAAGCAGTGAATGTATCATGAGCCTTCTTAAAGGGCCAGACTGTTGTCAGCTAGGGCCGAGTCTACAAATGAGCAAGAGCAGAACCACCCAATTCCTACCCTGACCACTCGGGTTGCTTTGTGTCTTTCAGGCTTCATTCAGACATCCGTGAATCATGTACATGTTCTATAAGTGATTTCCAGGGATAAAACATTTACCCAGTAAAGTCTGTGTGTTCGCAAAGAAACAACGGAGATGGGTCCATTTTTGATCTCAGTCACAGATCAAAATTATCCATACAAGTCTATGGTTCCTAGAGAATAACCAGCAGCACATGGATGCACTCAGCGTGAACTCCATGTACTGTCCGTGATTAATATTCCAAAGTATGAGAAAAACTTAGATAATTTTTCTTGAAAGTCACTGATAAAATCCGGATGGTAAAAACTGACACACAAATACTGATGAAAATTGGATCCAAAACACTGGTGAAACTCAGACCGATTTTGGCGTATGTGAAAAATTATGGACATCTTTAATATGTGACCGAAGAGATAATCCCTGAACGGCTTAGGTACGAATTCATCTAAACTGTATTCTCTCTAAAGGCCACAAGGGGTCTCTGGTACATTGTGAATCTCTTACCTGTGGTCGTTACATTTAAAAAAAAGTTAAAAGAATCAATATGTTTCAAAATTCCAGAGGCTTGAGGTTACCAAGGGTATAAAGTTTCAGGCCGTGTCTCGCTTCCTGTATGAAATAGTTTATTTTTAAAAAATGTTTAATCATTATTTACCATTTATTTATATTATTTCCTATTTTTTAAAACTGAGTGAACTGGCGACACAGCAACTTACTGATTTAACCCCTTTCCATCAAAAACAATTTCTTTTTTGCCTTTTTATTTTTCACACCCCTTATGCCAAAAGCTGTGATTTTTAATTTTATGTCAATAGAGGGTTTGTTTTCTTGTTGGATGTGTTAAAGTTTTACACCATTCGCTTTAACCGTGTAATGTACTGAAAAATGAAGACAAAATTCCAAGCAGACTAATTTAAAAAATTCCAGAACTTTGTAAACAAATAATTAGGTTGTGTCACTTTTTTTATTATTTTTACTCATACTACATACGATTATTATTTGTTTTACAGTGAGTGACCAAAAAACAGCAATTCTGGTATTTTGATTTTTTTCCTTTGCAGCATTTATATTTTTAGAGCTTTAACTTTTACCAATTTTATGATACCAAATATACTTACTTTGTTTTTTTTAATTTTCAGAATATAAAAAGGGAGTGTTGTAAAATGGTATATAACTTACTATATATAATTTTCGAGCCCCAATATAAGAAAGACTTATTTTATTATTTATAATTATTGTTATACCAGAGATAGGTACCAGCCTGGAGCGAGTCTTCCTCTACTTCACCATGGGTACATCCGTCATGAACGTTTACAGTTCCGTCAAAATTAATGACATGTTGCTATTTCCTATCCGCGCGTTGTTTCATCGCGTATGCCAACTGTCCACGCGTCTTACTGTATCGCAATCCGTTATGCTACCTATCCGGCCTTTGCAAATGGCCCCAGCGTGATTCCATGTGAGCATCTGCTCAGGGCCTATATGATGCTCACCAAGACATAAACCTGTGTCTTGGTATTAAGACTTCAGTGTTACTAAGACTGAGTTTCTTGGTACATCTTGAACTTCTCTGCTGGCTATCTGTAGTCTCCTGGACGTCTCTCGTATTCCTGCGGTGTCCAGCATCCCTACTGCCTGTCGGTCGTCTCTTGCAAGTCTCCTATCTGCCTGTGGTATCCAGCATCCAGCTCTCTGTCCACGGTCTCCTGGATGTTTCCTGCCTTTGGTTTCCAGAAAACCCCAGCTGCCTGTTTGTGGTCTCCTAGACGTTTCCTGCTTGCCTACAGTTTCCAGCATCACAGATACCTGTATGCAGTCTCCTGGACGTCTCCTGCCTGCGGTTTCCAGAATCCCAGGTGCCTACCTGCTGTCTCCTGGATGTCTCCTGCCTGTGGTTTCCAACATCCCAGTTGCCTGTTCATGGTAACCTCACCCGTTTGCTGTACCAACACCTGTGGCCCATTTGCCCACCTGGACCTTGGGCTTGGAGGATCCACCTCATCTGGTGAGAGTAACTTGAGACATGGTTTAGACTTTCTGCCTGTCTCCCCATGCTTCTCACCCTTTTGGAGATGAAGATAATACAGCTCTGATTTGACATATGGAGTCAGCAGCAGAATGAGGGTCATTAGGTATTTTAAATATGCATTAGAAATATAAGGTCACATATTATCTGCATCGATCAGAAGCGGTGTTTGCCGTGCTGACATGCACATGACAGCCTGGCAAACGCTGGATGCTCAGGTTCCCCCATTCAAGTGAATGAGGTCCAGGTTTGGATCCGGGTACTGTTCTGGTACCCGAACCCGAACTTTTTGTAACTGTTCGGCTGAACCCACCGGACCCAAACATCCAGGGGTCCACCCATCTCTACTTATAAGGCTACGTTGCCTTTTTGCTGCATTTATTTCTACAAGCAAAACCTGATTCCTTGGCAGTAAAGAAGCTGCTTACAAAAAGCAGGTTTTGCTGCATTTTTTGCTGAATTTTTCACGATACCAAAGTTCAGCTTTGCTTCCACCATAGAAGCATAAACAATGCAAGATTTTAGGTCAACAATGGAAGACATATGTGAAATCATAAAACCATTTTGGGAAAAAAGGGCAATTTGATCAAATGATTAAGTGGAAAAAGATATTTATGTCTGAAAAACTAGAGACTATTTTGAACAAAAAAGTTCATATGAGTTCATGAAAAAATACACAATTACAAATGTAACAGCGGGCAGGTGAATTGGTCGGGAATAATTTACCTAAGACACTGACAGTGCATTGAGTTTGTAGGACACTGTTTACTTTCACACTTTGGTCGGCCCTTGAGTTGATCAGGTATTGTTCACACCTTGGTCAGCCAATGTTTACGTTACACTTATCACTAATTGAATTAAACTGTACTAATCCTAAGGGCCCCGTCTCACATAGCGACACACCAGCAATCCCGACAACGATCAGGATCGCTGGTGTATCGCTACATGATCGCTGCTGAGCTGCCAAACAGGCAGCTCAGGCAGCGATCAGGACAGCGACACTGCGGGTAACATCGCCTAGTTACCCGCAGTGTACGTTGGATACCAGCGCGCTGATAGAGGGAGTTTGTAACCAAGGTACACGTCTGGTTTCCAGGCGCTGCGCGGTGCCTGGAAACCCGATGTGTACCTTGGTTACCAGCTCCCCTGCAGCAGCGTGCTGGTATCCAACGTACACTGCGGGTAACTAGGCGACGTTACCCGCAGTGTCTCTATCTTGATCGCTGCCTGCCATGTGTACCTTGGTTACCAGTAGATCGCTGGTCTCCTGCTGTCACACGCAGCGATACGTGCCTGTGAGCGGGAGACCAGCGATCAAAAAAAAAGTCCTGGCATTTCTGACACGACCAGAGATTCACAGCAGGGGCCTGATCGCTGGTACGTGTCAGACATAGCGAGATCGCTGCTGAGATCGCTGTTTAGCAGCGATATCGCTAGCGATCTCGCTATGTGAGACGGGGTCCTAACTGTGATATTCTCAGGTGAGGACACCAATACATCATGGTTTAAAATTGTGAACATCACAAAAATAAATGGGTTTCACATATGGCTGTACCTGCTTTTTTTCACCAAAAACTCAGAAAACCTGATACCTGCATTTTTTATTGCGTTTTTGCACTTACTCATTGCATTCTATGGGTGAAAAAACACTGGAAAAATGCTGAAAGAAGTGACATGCTGCAGTTTTCAAAAACGCAGCAGTTTTCCAATTCAGTCAGGAAAAAAAACCAATGTGTGTGCATGAGATTTCTGAAATCTCATAGCTTAAGGGCCTGTGCACACATTGCGGATTTGCCTGCGGATTTTTCCGCGCTGAAACCGCACCTCTTGGCAGAAACCGCATGTTTTTGGCGCGGTTTTGACGCGGTTTTTCTCATGTGGTTTTGTATGCGGTTTTGACAGCTAAATAAAGATATGTTGTTTAACTAAAAAAAAAAAAGATTTGTGATGTCATTTCTTGTCCAACCTCCTCTTTTACATTTGTCCAACCCACACTCCATTACACACACACACAGATAGAGATAGGCCGGCGTCGCACTTGCGAGTGTGATGCGAGTAAGTCGCACGACTTTCTCGCATCAACACCCAGCACGGCTGCCCGCTATCGGACCCGAGTGTACTGCTGCATGTATTTCTATGCAGCTGCACACTCGGGTCCGAGAGCGGGCGGCCGTGCCGGGTGTTGATGTGAGAAAGTCGTGCGACTTACTCGCATCACACTCGCAAGTGTGACGCCGGCCATAGATAGATAATAGATACCAGTAGTTAGATAGATAGATAGAAAATACATAGATAGATGGATAATAGATAGTTAGAAATATATATAGAAAGATAGATATATAGATAGACAGAAAGATATATAGGTAGATAGATAAAATGGTACATAAATAGTTAAAGACACACACGCGCGCACACACAAAATAATGCAATAGTTAATAAAAAAAAAATATAGGAAAAAAAATGGCGTGGGCTCCCGCGCAATTTTTCTGCGCCAGAGGGGGAAAGCCGACAGCCGGGGCCAATATTTCTAGCCTGGGAAGGGGTTAATACCCATGGATCTTCCCAGGCTATGAATATCAGCCCGCAGCTAGCCTTCACTGGCTATTAAAATAGGGGGACCCCCCAAAAAAATGACGTGGGGTCCCCCTATAATTTATAGCCAGAAAGGCTAGGCAGACAGCTGCGGGCTGATATTCATAGCCTAGGAAGGGGCCATGGATATTGGCGCCCCCCCTGGCTAAAAATACCAGCACCCAGCCGCCCCAGTACGATGCGCCAATTCCGGCACTTAGCCCCTCTCTTCCCACTCCCCTGTAGCGGTGGGATATGGGGTAATAAGGGGTTAATATCACCTTGCTATTGTAAGGTGATATTAAGCCCGGTTAATAATAGAGAGGCGTCAATAAGACGGCTATCCATTATTAATCTTATATTAATAAAGGGTTAAAAAACAACACACGCATAAGAATAAATAAATTTTAATGAAATAAAACACAACACGGTTTTCATATCTTTATTACACGCTCAGATCCAAGCGACGCCCTCGATCTCCTGTAATAAAACGTAAAAAAATAAAACAACCGTATACTCCCTGTCCGACGCAGTCCATTTAATAAAGAATGTCCCACGACGGTCTCCCCTATAGAACGGTGACATTAGGTGATGCCACTGCTCTGTAGGGACTCCCAGTGATGCACTGACAGGAGACAATGGCTCCTGCAGTGCATCCCTGAGGTTACCTGAGTTCAGAGTCTCACTTTATGGCAATGCTGCGTGGGAATTTTCTCACCCAGCATTGCCGTGAGAGAATGAACTGTAGTGACGTCATTCTCTCCCGGCGGCAGAGGCAGAGCGGTACACAGATCGATGGCGTCGGGGAATAGGTGAGTATGTGCTCAATGTTATGTTCTATATGTCATGTATGTCATATGTTGTATGTCATGTGTATGTTATATGTTGTATGTCATGTATGTTATATGTTCTGTATGTCATGTATTATTTTATGTTGTATGTCATGTATGTTATATGTTCTGTATGTCATGTGTATGTTATATCTGTTTCATAGTATGGTCATGTATGTTAGATGTTTTGTATGTCATGTGTATGTTATATGTCGTATGTTCGTGTTTGAGCATGTCATGTGTATGTTATATGTTCTGTATGTCATCTGTATGTTAGATGTTCTGTATGTCATGTGTATGTTATATGTTCTGTATGTCATGTATGTTATATGTTCTGTATGTCATGTGTATGTTATATGTTCTGTATGTCATGTGTATGTTAGATGTTCTGTATGTCATGTATGTTATATGTTCTGTATGTCATGTATGTTATATGTTCTGTATGTCATGTGTATGTTATATGTTCTGTATGTCATGTGTATGTTAGATGTTCTGTATGTCATGTGTATGTTAGATGTTCTGTATGTCATGTGTATGTTATATGTTCTGTATGTCATGTGTATGTTATATGTTCTGTATGTCATGTATGTTATATGTTCTGTATGTCATGTGTATGTTATATGTTCTGTATGTCATGTATGTTATATGTTCTGTATGTCATGTATGTTATATGTTCTGTATGTCATGTATGTTATATGTTGTGTATGTCATGTGTATGTTAGATGTTCTGTATGTAATGTATGTTATATGTTCTGTATGTCATGTGTATGTTATATGTTCTGTATGTCATGTGTATGTTATATGTTCTGTATGTCATGTGTATGTTAGATGTTCTGTATGTCATGTGTATGTTATATGTTCTGTATGTCATGTATGTTATATGTTCTGTATGTCATGTATGTTATATGTTCTGTATGTCATGTGTATGTTAGATGTTCTGTATGTCATGTGTATGTTAGATGTTCTGTATGTCATGTGTATGTTAGATGTTCTGTATGTCGTGTATGTTAGATGTTCTGTATGTCGTGTATGTTAGATGTTCTGTATGTCGTGTATGTTATATGTTCTGTATGTCGTGTATGTTAGATGTTCTGTATGTCATGTGTATGTTAGATGTTCTGTATGTCGTGTATGTTAGATGTTCTGTATGTCGTGTATGTTAGATGTTCTGTATGTCGTGTATGTTATATGTTCTGTATGTCATGTGTATGTTATATGTTCTGTATGTCATGTATGTTATATGTTGTATGTCATGTGTATGTTATATGTTGTATGTAATGTATGTGTTTTTTTTTTTTTTTTTTTACATTCAGCACATTAGCCGGATGATGGGACTACTACTGTCCCATCATTGGCTAATGTGTCAGTCACTGTCACTGTAGCAGGCATAGCCGGATGGGACTTGTAGTCCCATCCGACGATGCCTGCATACACGGAGACATACACACAGCCCCGCACACCGCCGCACATACACAGATCCCGCACACAACCCCGCACATACACCGATCACGCACACAGGCCCGCACACCGATCACGCACACAGGCCCGCACACCGATCACGCACACAGCCCCGCACACCGATCACGCAGACACCGGCACACAATCACCGCCCACACACACAGCGCTGCACACTATACACGCCCACGCACCGCCCACACACACAGCGCCACACACTATACACGCCCACGCGCCGCCCACACACAGTGCCGCACACTATACACGCCCACGCACCGCCCACACACTTCCCTCCTCCCGAACTGCAGCAATTTCACCCGCAGATCTTTTTTAGATCTGCGGTTTTGCTGCGGAAGTGCCCGACTTAATGCAAGTCAATGGGCGCCGAACCGCTGCAGTTCCGCACAAAGAATTGACATGCTGCGGAAAATAAAGCGCGGCGAAACCGGGCGTTTTTTTTCGCAGCATGTGCACAGCAGACATGCGGTTCCCATTAGATTACATTGGTAGTGCACTGTGCTGCGGGTTGGATGCGTTTCCGCACGTTGAAAAACGCAGCGGAAACGCATTTAAAAACGCAAAGTGTGCACATGGCCTTAGCTAGTTCTGTAAAACAAAGCTTAAAATTTGCATTAAAAAAAAGCAAAAACGCAACATAGCCTTATTGTACTTCAGTGACTATAGAAATATCCGACAAAAAGATTTAAAAACACAAAAGCAGCAAAATGTGTGAAAAACAAAATTTGTGTCAGGCTCAAAACTTATATTCACAACTATATAGCCTCCTAATAGTCAGGTATTCAATAACCCTTCTATATCATCATGTTAATTATATAAAACATCTGTTCCCTTGCTGTAATAGGTTCACTGTCCAGCAATAGTCTGTATTACATCATATAACACTGCCGAGGTTACAGAAATTACTTATTTGGTTACCTGATGTCGGAGAGATCACATTTATTTCCAGCAATGGCCATGACATATTTTCGGGGCCATGCTCTTTCAGTTCTTTCACCCATTTCTTCAGTGTATGGAATGAGTCCTGTGCACATCAGATCACACTTCATTAATAGACACAGAATTAAGTCAAGACACATATGCTTATATTTCCAGTTTGACTGTATTCTATAATATAACATTTCATACTTGTCTTGAAAACCCAACCTTATGTAATACAGAAGTATAGAAGTAATTACAATGTGTGTACAATGTATGTAGACACCATAATACCATCATATACAGATGCTTCTCACAAAATTAGAATATCATCAAAAGTTAATTTATTTCAGTTCTTCAATACAAAAAGTGAAATTCATATATTATATAGAGGCATTACACACAGAGTGATCTATTTCACGTGTTTATTTCTGTTAATGTTGATGATTATGGCTTACAGCCAATGAAAACCCAAAAGTCATTATCTCAGTAAATTAGAATACTTTATAACAGCTTGAAAAACAATTTTAAAATCTGAAATGTTGGCCTATTGAAATGTATATTCAGTAAATACACTCAATACTTGGTCAGGGCTCTTTTTGCATCAATTACTGCATCAATGCGGCGTGGCATGGAAGTGATCAGTCAGCGGCACTGCTGAGGTGTTATGGAAGCCCAGGTTGCTTTGATAGCAGCCTTCAGCTCGTCTGCATTGTTGGGTCTGATGTTTCTCATCTTCCTCTTGACAATACTCCATAGATTCTCTATGGGGTTAAGGTCAGGCAAGTTTGCTGGCCAATCAAGCACAGTGATACTGTTGTTTGTAAACCAGGTATTGGTACTTTTGGCAGTGTGGACAGGAGCAAAGTCCTGCTGGAGAATGACATTTCCATCTCCAAAAACTTGTCAGCAGAGGGAAGCATGAAGAGCTGTAAAATTTCCTGGCAGATGGCTGCGCTGACTTTGGTCTTGATAAAACACAGTGGACCTACACCAGCAGATGACATGGTTCCCCAAACCATCACTGATTGTGGAAGCTTCACACTAGACCTCAAACAGCTTGTATTGTGTTCCTCTCCACTCTTCCGCCAGACTCTGGGACCTTGATTTCCAAATGAAATGCAAAATTCTTTCATCTAAAAACAACAGCTTGGACCACTGAGCAACAGATCTTTTTCTCCTTGGCCCAGGTAAGATGCTTCTGGCATTGTCTATTGGTCATGAGTGGCTTGACACAAGGTAAGCGACACTTGTAGCCCATGTCCTGGATACGTCTGTGTGTGGTGGCTCTTGAAGCAATGACTCCAGCAGCAGTCCACTCCTTGTGAATCTCCACCAAATTTTTGAATGGCCTTTTCTTAACAATCCTTTCAAGATTGCAGTTATCCCTGTTGCTTGTGCAAGTTTTTATACCAAACTTTTTCCTTCCAATCAACTTTCCATTTATATGCTTGTATACAGCACTTTATGAACAGCCAGCTTCTTTAGTAATGACCTTTTGTGGCTTACCCTCCTTGTGGAGTGTGTCAATGACTGCCTTCTGGACATCTGTCAAGTCAGTAGTCTTCCCCATGATTGTGTAGCCTTTTGAAACAGACCAAGAGACCTTTTTAAACGCTTAGGAAGCCTATGCATATGCTTTTTTTAAATTATTCTAATTTACTGAGATAATGACTTTTGGGTTTTCATTGGCAGTAAGCCATAATCATCAACATTAACAGAAATAAACACTTGAAATAGATCATTCTGTTTGTAATGACTCTATTTAATATATGAGATTCACTTTTTGTATTGAAGAACTTAAATAGATTTTTGATGATATTCTAATTTTGTGAGAAGCACTTGTAAATGTGCTTCGAGAACATTAGTGAGGTTGATCGCTAATATTCAACATTGGGGTCCACAGTCTGCATTTCTATTAAAATCTATTTACATTGAATGACGTGCGGCACTAAACTAAATGACTATGAATTAGCTGATCAGCAGTTTTTTAATAGCCTGTTTACACAGCCAGACAGCTCTTCTGTAATAGGTCACTCAGTGCGCATAGGCTGCCATTGTTTCACAGCACAAATCCTTTTTAAAGAGAACGATGCACTGTTGAGAACGATGATCTTTTGTGCAGCACAAAATATCATTTCACAAAACAAAAAGACTTTTGGTCGTTCATCGTACGATTAGCAGCCTGTGTACACTTCAATATTGCCTGATTACAATTGTTCACGATAATCTTACATTGTACATGGACTTTTAGTACTAAAAATGTTTGGTCCTTGAAAGCTTATGTCAGTCATCTAATCCTACAATATCTCAGTGGTGTTGTGTTGATTGTTGTCCTTTGTGGGATTTGTACCCAGGACCCCCATCGCTGCATGGCTACAGTCCTAACCACTGAGCCACCATGCTGCCGTATTTGACTTTATAGTTTAAATTATACATGTAAAGTGCTGTGAAATATAAATTGTTTGAACCTCGTTTTACTACAAATCAATGAAACTATGACCCCAACAAAATAGTGACCATTGAGATTTGTCCCATATTATAAGAAATGTGATTATATACCAGTAATGACATTTCCTTCCTAGCTCCGATACATGAGTCATCCTCTCCTAAATATGTTAATGGTAAATCCTGTAATGTCTCATGGTGGAATTGTGCCATTGATTTACCATATGTATGTGTCTCTGTTTTAGAAGTTATTTTATATTAAGCGTCGTCAATGAAATACCAGACAGATAAAATATGAGGTGATATTCCTTACCTGCTTTGTTATGTCATATACAATAACAGCAGCTGCTGAGCCTCTGTAATACATCGGTGCCAAAGAATGGAACTGAAAAAGCAATTGAAGTTTCCAGTAAGCATTTTGCAGGTCCTTGAAAGCTGCTAATTATGTTGTAGATAAATCGTGTTATTGTTATTATTTTGTGTTATAATGGAACCGATCTGTCCCCAGATATCACAATACAAACTGCATGCAATATTAAATAGATCCCCGAGGTCTGATGAGGCTGGTGTACTTCCTTTGAATTTTCATATAAATAGAATTTAGCTGCAGCAGTGCACAAGGCAATTGGTTACTGCAATAAAGTCTGTTTTACCCTCCTCTTACTCCACATTCCATGGGAATAACTAGAACTAGATGATTTTTTTTGTCTTTCTCCAACTTTTACAATATACCATCAGGCCAAAAAAAAATCTGCAAATCACCAAGGAAATCAGTATATTATACATTCAAGACGAAAGGGTTAATTTATTAAATATGTACTGGCCATAGAACTTAAAGCCATCAGCAAGCAATCATTCCGTTCTAATTTTTTTATATGAAAGTGCATTACTAATATGTGTTTGTAAATTAATTAGCAGAAGAAAAAAACGATCTTGCATGAGCAAACGAGGAATGGTAAGTAACCTAAGTTAACCAAACCTGTATCGAGCTTTGCAAAATAGCCAGGGATGAATTGCTGGCTTGGCATTTATCTTTGGTCATGTTGCAAAATTTGTTAGAGTCAGGCATTGACTTATAGCATGCTTTTCTCCCATGTAGCATTGCCTGTAAAAACTCCATACTCATCTGGTCTCTTTATGGAGAACTGGTACTTCTCTCACATTAACATTATGTTGCCTCTGCCTAGTTCATATGAAAGCAATTATATTGGCATTATGAAGTCTAGACGTGTGGAGCCAAAGCATTTACAAATTAAACATGGATAAACAATGTTATTCACAAATAGGTAAAGTCATTTGCAAAAAAGAACCAAAAGTTTGGGAGTAAAACTATTTGTCGCTGCACTATAGTTAGCCAAGAAGGACATCAACAATATCGCTCCTAAGTGTTGACTTCATTTGTATATTTCTTCTGTAAATATAGTGCTGCCTGCCAACATGAAGGACCAGTGGGCCCCGCTGCAAGATTTAGATTGGCATGCCCATCACGAGTGGTGCATGGCAGTGACATCATGCCTCATCTATGGCTGGCAAGCCGTAATTAGCTACAGGCTACTGAAGAGGATGCCACACATCATGGGAGCAGAGGAAGGTAAGAAGAATACAATTTTTGCATGTGCTAGAAAAGATTGTCAGAACTGACATTATATCAGGAAGACACCCAGGATGGGGACATTAGACCAGGAAAGGGTACAAAATAGGGGGTCATTTTTCCAAGATGGGGTCATTATACCAGGATGGAAGACAGTTACCCATTATACAGAGTGCTGCTGTGTTCCTCTTTTTTGTATGCTGTGCAGTAATTGCAGCTTGCACCTATTCACACTATATGGAGGTGCTAGTCAGTTTTTTTTTTTTTGCAGTTTGCCATTAGAGGTTGTGACTGTCTCCTTTCTGCCTCTGCACTCCTCCAATCATCCCAAGGGTGCTTTTAATTAGTGCTGGTTCCTACCTGCTCATTTAAAATTGTAGGTTTATAAGCTGAGAGAGGCATGTATAGGATGCTAGGACCCATCAGAGAAGTGTCACCTTGCCATGGTTGACAGACACACATGAATTGGACAATTTATGCGTTCAGAACCTTCACTTTTTGTAAGTACTTATTTTTATAAGTACATTTTATTCAGCCACAACGTAGTTTAGATCTCGTGTTTGCATATATAGTGGTCCTTACAGAGTGCTGCTGTGTCCCTCTTTTTTTAGTTTACCATTATGGAGGACTTTATACCAGTAAGAAGGACATTACACCAGGGAGTCCCAAGATGGGTACATTATAACAGGAAGGGGCCCAGGATGGGGGACATTATAACAGTATGGGGACATTGTTACAGGAAAGGGTAATGATAGGGCCATTATTACAGTAAGGGACTCAGGACAGGGGACATTATACCAGGAAAGGGCCCAGGATGGGGAAAATTATAACAGGAAGATGCCTAAGACAGGGGAAATTATAACAGGAAGGGGCACAGGATGTGGGACAATACACCAGGAAGGGGCCTAGGAAGAGAGACATTATTACAGGACAGAGGCCAAGACCGGGGATATTATTACATATAGGGATCGGGGAGTGACATTATTCCAGAAAGAGGCCAGGATGAGGGACTTTATTAAAAGAAGAGGCCACGATAGGGACACTATCACTTGGAGGGTAAACACGTGTGTCTTTATATGATCTATTGTTCTCATTGGTGGAAACAAAATAATAATCTTGTAGTTATGATACATTTTAATTGCTAACAAAAATAAAATAAGTGATGTTACAAAGCTAGCTTTCGAGACTACTTAAGTCTCTTCATCAGGCATCGTATAACATCGTATAACTCCCTGACGAAAAAACAGCGAAACGTACGTTGGAGTGGTGTGTGCTGGGGCATTAGTGTGTCTTTATCTGGTTGGTATTATTTCCCCATTAATTTGTATATGCACTTTATTCAGGGTACAGTTCCCTTGGATGTTTAGTCACTCATTCGTTTCCTAATTCTTTTTGTCATCCGGTTGGTATTATTTCCCTATCAATTTGTATATTCACTTTATTCAGGGTACACCTTACTTGGATGTTTAGTCACTCATTTTTTTCCTAATTTTTTTGTCATCAATATTCACCAATTTGCTTTTTATATATTTTGGCATTATTAATTTGTTATTATTATTATTTATTTGCACATATATATTAATTTGGAATCAGTGTTGTTATATATATCACTGTCAATATATATATAATATATATTGATGTTCACACACATTATATGTTTGCATATATATATTTGTTTATCCCCTTTTTTTTGGTCACTTTATTATATATTGAATATTTTGCACTAGTCACTTTAATATTTTTGGGGAGATTTTATTTTATTATTTATAGTGATTAATATTTCTGCCAATCAGTGTGACACATTATGCCCTGCACACACTAGTACGTGTTTTTTATATGTTTCTTGTATGTTTTTTTTAAAAATTGTCTTAAATAAATATCTGTTTTAATGAAATTTGGATTGTGTCTATCTAATTTTGATTAAAGGTGTTTTTTTATATATATTTTTAAATTTTATTTACAGTTTTATATTTTTTTAAATTTAAAATATTTTTTATGAATATTTTTTATTGGAGTTGTACATGCATATGTGATATTCATAAATAAAACCATTAAATTGTGTTACTCCTGGTATTTTCTATATAGGACGTTTTATCGTATAACAAAGTACTGTATTTTTCAGGCTATAAGACACACTTTTTTCCCCAAATTTCGGAGCAAAATTGGCTTGCACCTTGTAGTCCAAATTGGGAGCGGCAGTGGAGCGTGGTCGCTGCTGTAGGAAGCCAAAGGCTGCAGGGATGGGGCGATGCTGCGGGCCCTGGGCTAGGAGGAGTGGAGTCCCCACTACACACACTGACCTCGCGGTGAGTTCAGGAAAATGGCGACCTTGCTCCTGCCTCCTGTGACCCTGCCTCACCCCTGCCAAACCCCCGGTAAGCTACATTCTAACTTAGATAAGTGGTCTCCTCACTGTCTCTGGGCCAGATTTCTCAGATGTTGTAGTAATTTGTCATCTCACTAACCCACTAATCTATAGCACGGAGTACTTTCCAGAGGTCTCAAATTTTGTCATACAAAACATTTAGGGTATGTGCTCACGATCAGTAAACGCTGTGGGTTGGACAATGCGTGCTTGTGCAGCGTCCAACCCACAGTGGCCAGTTGTTACAGTATAGTGGATGGAATTTCAACAAATCCCATACCCAGTATGCGTCCACAGACGCTTACGGATCACCCATGGAGACGGACATGCGGCACATCTCTCCAGACCACAGCATGTCTATTCATCTTCTGGAGACGCCAGTCATCGCAAGAGAAATTTCAACCACACAATGTATTGGCTGCAGTGAATCCGCATGGTTCAGTGATCACATATGGATTCACCTGCGTTCAATGGCCGGCAGCAGAATATGCGCTGCGTCCTTCGCACTGCCAGTGCCGGATCATGGGCACATACCCTTAGACAAAACAGAACCATATAGTGAAATGGAACAATGCTTCTGGAGACTGAGACTGAAAGAGTTCTTATTTGATGGTAAAAGTGACTTGGAACTTCTAAGCAGCCAAACACAAGTCAGACTGGAGTATAAAAAAAATCTGACTGGACACCTCCTCCAGGCCGCAACACCACTTTGGAAAATATATTGACTCATTTATGCATTCGGTGCAGACCACAATATTGGATAAACAGAGAAAGGAAACATCTAATATCAGTGTGCAGGAGAGTAGGGAACTTCATAGTCTGAAGAACAACAAGAGATCACTATTAAACCTGTGGCTAAAGCTGGTGCCATAGTCCTTCTCAATACAACGGTCTACATTAACCCCTCTCTACAATTTGACGTACTATCCCGTCCATGTGACCTGAGCCTTACGTCAAATAGTATCAGACGTGATCGGACTCGCTCACGGGGTGAGCGCGTCCATCGCGGCAGGGTGTTAGCTGATTCTCACAGCTGACACCCGGCACTAAGTGCCATGAGCAGTCACGGACCGCTCCGGGCACTTTAACCCCCGTCACACTGCGATCAAAGATGATATTTGAAGCTGCTGGTGCCTCTGGAGTCCCTTGAACTTCAAGGTGTAGGATCCTTCAAAGGCTTGCTGTGGTGCATAAACCTACTATTCGGCCACCCCTTGACAGTGCTCACAAGCAGACACGGTTGTAGTGGGCCCAGACATACATGAAGACTAATTTTCAAACAGTCTTGCTTACTGATGAGTGTCGAGCAACCCTGGATGGTTCAGATGGATGGAGTAGTGGATGGCCACCATGTCCCAACAAGGCTGCGACGTCAGCAAGGAGCTGGAGGAGTCATGTTTTGGGTCGGAATCATGGGGAAAAAGCTGGTGGGGCTGCAAAGTATATAGAGTTTCTGACAACTTTTTTCCATGGTATAAAAAGCAGAAACGTGCCTTCAGGAGCAAAATCATCTTCATGCATGACAATGCACCATCTCATGCTGCAAAGAATACCTCTGAGTCATTGACTGCTATGGGCATAAAAGGAGATAAACTCATGGTGTGGCCACCATCTTCCCCTGACCTCAACCCTATAGAGCGGGGTCCCCAACCACCGAACCGTGACCCAGGACCGGGCCGTTGCAGTTCTGTTGCCTGTCCGCTGAGCCACAGCTCAGAATGCTGGACACAGGGGAGCCGGCGGCTGTAGCACTGTAGTGACAGCTACAGCCGCCGGCTTCCAAAAGTCATCGATACTCACCTTCCGTCCCTGCATCCCTGTCCCGGTGCGGCATCTTCATCCTGTGCTGAGTGGTCACGTAGTACCGCTCATTAAGGTCATGAATATGGACGCTACTCCACTCCCATAGGCGTGGCGTCCATATTCATGACCTTAATGAGCGGTACCATGTGACCGCTCAGCACAGGATGAAGCTGCCGTGATAGAGATGCAGAGAAGTTCAGTGATGGAGCGAGGAGAGTAAGTATGATGGGGGAGGAAGGGGGGAGTCCAGCAATGCATACAAGGATGGGAGGGGGAGCGGAGCCATGAATACAAGGATGGGAGGGGGGAGCGGAGCCATGAATACAAGGATGGGAGGGGGGAGTGGAGCCATGAATACAAGGATGGGAGGGGGGAGCGGAGCCATGAATACAAGGATGGGAGGGGGGAGCGGAGCCATAAATACAAGGATGGGAGGGGGGAGCGGAGCCATGAATACAAGGATGGGAGGGTGGGAGCGGAGCCATGAATACAAGGATGGTGTCAGGCACACCGCACTGCACTTGCTCACTGAGCCAGTGCATGTGTCCTGAGTGAACAAACTGTGCACAACGATACCTGTATAGTAGAACCGCAGCAGAGATGTGTGCTTCTGAGGACACAGGACCTTCCGCACCATGTGACTGCCAAGGGGCGGAGCCAGCACACCTCTCTCAGAGGCAGCAGTATCAGGTAGAGAATGTTTCAGGCCGAAGGACCTGCAGGCACGTGACTGCCTAGGGGCGTGGCCTAAGCTCCAGAGATCTAGGAGGTAAAGGAAAACTCCTAGAAGGGTAACTACGAAATAAAGTTACCAAGGGGCATAGACAGAATGGATAGTCAGGATAGCCAGGTCATACACATAGAGGGCGACGAAGTACAAAAGGAGCAGGCAGAGAATAACCAGAACACAGCCAAGGGGTCATACACAGACAGAGCAACGCAGTACAAAAGGGACAGGCAAAACTCGTAACAGGGACACAGCCAAATCAGAACCAAGCAAGCATAAAATGTAGCACAGGCACAAAGCACTGGCACAAGCACAGGGTCAGACACACTCAGCCAAAGGTCAGAGTATAAACGACAAAGGCTGGCTTCACAGTGAGGCTATAAAAAGCCTCCCAGGACCCAGAAAGAGGCCAACCAAGTAAACCCCGCAACTACCTGATCCAAGAACCCAGTAAACCATGACAGATGGGAGGGGGAGCGGAGCTATGAATACAAGGATGGGAGGGGGGAGCGGAGCCATGAATACAAGGATGGGAGGGGGGAGCGGAGCCATGCATACAAGGATGGGAGAGTGGGAGCGAAGCCATGCATACAAGGGTAGGAGCGGAGCCATGCATTCAAGGATGGGAGGGTGGGAGCCGAGCCATGCATACAAGGATGGCAGGGTGGGAGCGAAGCCATGAATACAAGGATGGGAGGTGGGAGCGGAGCCATGCATACAAGGATGGAGGGTGGGAGCAAGCTTGCATACAAGGATGGGAGTGTGGGAGCGGAGCCATGAATGCAAGGATGGGAGGGGGAAGCGGAGCCATGAATACAAGGATGGGAGGGTGGGAGCAGAGCCATGCATACAAGGGTGGGAGCGGAGCCATGCATACAAGGATGGGAGGATGGGAGCGGAGCCATGCATACAAGAAGGGAGGATGGGAGCGAAGCCATGTATACAAGGGTGGGAGCGGAGCCATGAATACAAAGGATGGGAGAGTGGGAGTGGAGCCATGCATACAGGATGGGACAGGGGAGCCATGCATACAGCAGGGGAAGCCACACAGAGCTGGACAGGACAGGGGAACCACACATACCGGGATAGGAATGAGGGGACAATGCTTACCCGGCTTATACTCGAGTCCATAAGCTTACCCAGTTTTCCGTGGCAAAATTACGTGCCTCAGGTTGGCTTATACTTGAGTATATACAGTATATATATTTCAATCAGTACTTTGTGGGGCCATCATACTATACATGGGGGGATTATATGTGTGGGACCATCTTGTTATACATACTACAACTCTGTCCATAGCCCCGCCCCATATGATGAAAGCCCCGCCCCTGCCTCTCCTCCATCCCCGCCCTGCCGGGCCATGGAAGAATGGTCTTGCTTGAAGTCGGTCCCTGCTGCAAAAAAGGTTGGGGACCACTGCTATAGAGAACTTTTGGAGTATCATCAGGCAATAGATCTATGAGGGTGGGAGGCAGTTCACATCAAAACAGCAGCTCTGGGAGGCTTTTCTGACTTCATGCAAAGAAATACAAGCATAAACTCTCCAAAAACTCACAAGTTCAATGGATGCAAGAATTGTGAAGGTGATATCAAAGAAGGGTTCCTATGTTAACATGTAACTTGACCTGTTAGGATGTTTTGGAGTTAAATAGCTTTTTTGCTCAGTGAATGTGACCTCCTAATGCTGCAAATTCCACAAATGAGCATTCTCAGTTCTTTAAAACAGATCAAATGTTCAGAAATTCTACTGTGAGTAATAATTTGGAACAGTGTATTTTGAGTTTTTATTCATTTTGGAGATTATACTGTT
This sequence comes from Oophaga sylvatica, assembly GCA_033576555.1. Classification (NCBI taxonomy): domain Eukaryota; kingdom Metazoa; phylum Chordata; class Amphibia; order Anura; family Dendrobatidae; genus Oophaga; species Oophaga sylvatica. The sequence goes on from JARQOD010000006.1 coordinate 311,638,737, forward strand.
ATCATTGGGAGGTTTCTTCAATAAAATTCGATGTATACTCTAACGGGTGATGACTTTTATTAGACTGACTGTCATTTCCACCCACCACTTAGGAAAATCAGAGAAAAATATATTTGCATAATTTGGAACATGGTGTATAGAAGCTACAGCGCTGACAGCTTCCATATTATGCAGATCTGCATGCTATAGAAGCGATCAGCCTGCAGAAAATGAGTGTCCCATAGTGGGACAATGTGTAAAAGTAAGAATTAAATAAAAAAAAAATTTAAATAATTTTAAAAATATTTTAAAAAATAATAGAAAAAAAATCAATATTTATTATAACAATAAATAAATATTTTAATGAAAAACATCTAAATATTAAAAGTACACATATTTAGTATCCCCGCATCTGTAAGACCCGCCCCCAAAAAACTGTCCCACTAATTAACCCCTTTAGTGAACACCATAAAAAAGCAAAAAAATGCTTTCTCATAATACCGCCGAACAAAAAGTGGAATAACATGCGATCAAAAGACAGATATAAATAAACATGGTACCGCTGAAAACGTCATCTTGTCCCGCAAAAAACAAAATAAAAAAAGTTATAGCTCTCAGAATAAAGCGATGCAAAAATTATTTTTTATATAAAATAGTTTTCATTGTATAAAAGCACCAAAACATTAAAAAAATATATAAATGAGGTATCTCTGTAATCGTACTGACCTGACGAATAAAACTGCCTTATCAATTTTACCACACGTGGAACGGTATAAATGCCCCCCAAAAGAAATTCATGAATTGCTGATGTTTGTTCATTCTGCCTCCCAAAAACCGGAATGAAAAGCGATCAAAAAAGGTCATGTGCCCGAAAATGGTACCAATAAAAAAGTCAACTTGTCTCACAAAAAACAAGACCTCACATGACTCTGTGGGCCAAAAAATGGAAAAATTATAGCTCTCATAATATGGTGATGCAAAAACTTTTTAGCAATAAAAAGCATCTGCCATGCGCCCAAACAGCATTTTACCCTCACATATGGGGTATCAGCGTACGCAGGACAAATTGCACAACAACTTTTGGGGTCACATTTTTCCTGTTACCCTTGGGAAAATAAAAAAATTGAGGGCGAGAAGATCATTTTTGTGGAAAAATTATGATTTTTTATTTTTACGGCTCTACATTATAAACTTCTGTGAAGCACTTGGGGGTTCAAAATGCTTACCACACATCTAGATAAGTTCCTTAGGGGGTCTACTTTCAAAAACGGTGTCACTTGTTGGGGGTTTTCCACTGTTCAGGCACATCAGGGGCTCTCCAAACGCGACATGGCGTCCAATATCAATTTCAGCCAATTCTGCGTTGAAAAAGTCAAACGGCGCTCCTTCCTTTTCGAGCTCTGCTGTGCGCCCAAACAGTGGTTCCCCCCCACATGTGAGGTATCAGCATACTCAGGACAAATTTCACAACAACTTTTTGGGTCCAATTTCTCCTGTTACCCTTGGTAAAATAAAAAAATTGGATCTGAAGTAAATATTTTGTGAAAAAAAGTTATATGTTCATTTTTTAATAAACATTCCAAAAATTCCTGTAAAGCGCCTGAAGGGTTAATAAACTTCTTGAATGTGGTTTTGAGCACGTTTAGGGGTGCAGTTTTTAGAATGTTGTAACTTTTGGGTATTTTTCTATCATATAGACCTCTCAAAGTGACTTCAAATGTGATGTGGTCCCTAAAATTTTTGTAAAAATGAGAAATCACTGGTCAACTTTTAACCCTTATAACATGCTAACAAAAAAAATATTTGGTTCCAAAATTGTGCTGATGTAAAGTAGACATGTGGGAAATGTTATTTAGTAACTATTTTGTGCGATATAACTCTCTGATTTAAGGGCATACAAATTGAAAGTTTGAAAATTGAAAATTTTTCAAAATTTACGCCATATTTCTGTTTTTTCATAAATAAACGCAAGTTATATTGAAGAAATTTTACCAAAAAAAATGAACTACAATATGTCACGAGAAAACAATGTCAGAGTCGCCAAGATCCTTGATCATGCAATCAACCAGTATACTGCAATACAAATGTAATTCTGTGCATTGTGAAAATCACAGTCTTTTATGAATCTCAGCATGTGGCTGCCATGCAGGGTCGGCTCCAGGTTTTCATGGGCCCCATGCAAAAGAGTCTCAATGGGCCCCTTTAACACATACCACAATTCATGATGCACAGATACGGCAGAGAAATATAGGTATGCCAAATATAAGTACATTTCACTTACCTCATACATTACATGAGTGATATCTATTGTAAATGCTACAATAGCTCAAAAGACACACTATAGTCCTCCATACAGTATTATGGGCACCACATAGTGCTCCATACAGAATAATGAGCCCCATATAATGCTCCATATATAATGGGCCCCATATAATGCGCCATATATAATGGACCCTATAAGGTGCTCCATATATAATGGGCCCCATATGATGTTCCATGTATAATGGGCCCCATATGATGCAACATACAGTACAGACCAAAAGTTTGGACACACCTCATTCAAAGATTTTTCTGTATTTTCATGACTATGAAAATTGTACATTCACACTGAAGGCATCAAAACTATGAATTAACACATGTGGAATTATATACTTAACAAAAAAGTGTGAAACAACTGAAAATATGTCATATTCTAGGTTCTTCAAAGTAGCCACCTTTTGCTTTGATTACTACTTTGCACACTCTTGGCATTCTCTTGATGAGCTTCAAGAGGTAGTCACCGGAAATGTTTTTCACTTCACAGGTGTGCCCTGTCAGGTTTAATAAGTGGGATTTTTTGCCTTATAAATGGGGTTGGGACCATCAGTTGTGTTGTGCTGAAGTCTGGTGGATACACAGCTGATAGTCCTACTGAATAGACTGTTAGAATGTGTATTATGGTAAGAAAAAAGCAGCTAAGTAAAGAAAAACGAGTGGCCATCGTTACTTTAAGAAATGAAGGTCAGTCAGTCTGAAAAATTGGAAAAACTTTGAAAGTGTCATTAAGTGCAGCTGCAAAAACCATCAAGCGCTACGAAGAAACTGGCTCACATGAGGACCACCCCAGGAAAGGAAGACCAAGAGCCACCTCTGCTTCTGAGGATAAGTTTATCCGAGTCACCAGCCTCAGAAATCGCAGGTTAACAGCACCTCAGATTAGAGACCAGGTCAATGCCACACAGAGTTCTAGCAGCAGACACATTTCTACAACAACTGTTTAAGAGGAGACTTTGTGCAGCAGGCTGTAAGGTTCTTTGTCTCTGTTGACATGTTCCTTGAAACTCAGTTTTCCGTCGGCCATTTTGCTTTCTGTCTTTCTGCAGCTCTTGCCCTCAGTTAATATGGAGTTTCCAGTTTTCATGTTCCCACCCTGATTCTTCCCTCTTGCTTCTTAAGCAGCCTCAGCTGAACAATCAGTGCTCCTGAATCAAGCCTCAGTCAGTCTGTGACCTGACTCCTGGAAGCCTTGGACTTGTACTCCAGCTATTCCCTACTGAGGAACCTTGGAACACTTTTGGACTCTGGAAACCTGCTGTTTGGTGAATCAATGTTTGCAGAGGAATGACGGTACAGAGAAGAGATCCTGAACCTGCTTTGGAGATTTATTGTAGTGCTTGAAGTTACTCTGGCCTGCTGTGTCTCCTGTCGCTGTTCCTGCAAACTGTGTGAACTTTTCAGCATGCTTGTATGAAGTAATACAAGTCATTTCATTTCAACCTATGTCTCCTGTGTTTTCCTCGCACCCAAGCACAAGACGCTATAGGAACTGTACACTATACATGACAAGATTCAGGAGCCAATGTTTAGTGTCTGCTGGGTCTGGGAAAGCCGTGTCTGCTGTGACTGTGGATATCAGATGTCCGTTTAATACCTTATGTGATGACAGTGGTTGTGACTTCTCACAACCATTCCAGGTGAGCGCATTCCCTTAAAATTTTACTCTGGAGTGTTACCACAGGTAAACACTATTGTTTTTTTTTTTTTTTTCTCCTTTCCTCTTCTCCTTCCAGCACTTCTGCCTTAAAAGATCTGGAAGATGGAGGCCCGCATAAAGGAACTTTGCGGAGTGACTGATACAATCCTTTCAGATGTACAGACTTTAAAGACCCGTTTTGCAAGCCTACAGGACCTCACTAATCATAATTTGCAAGTGTTTGGACAGACTAACCAGGAATTGCGAGCCAGGATTGAGGCTCTAGAGGAACGAGCCCAGGCTCCTGCCATAACCCTGAGTTCTGGGATCCCCAAATTACCTCCTTTTCGTTTTGGCGGTGAACGTGAGAAATTCAGGGGATTTATTAATCAATGCAATTTATTTTTCTCTGCACATGCTTCACAATTTCCCACTGAACGATCCAAAGTGCTTACTATAATCATGTTGCTTACCAATAAGGCTTTGATGTGGGCAAACCCTCTGATTGAGACTGAGGATGATTGTTTGAATCACCTTGATGCTTTTATTTCAGCCATGGGGCAGGTGTTTGATGACCCCAATCGAGGTGCAACAGCTGAAGCAGCCATGTTAACTTTGCGCCAAGGTAAGCGTTCAGTAGCCGAATATGCCCTGGATTTCAGGAGATGGGCTCTTGATACCACTTGGGACACTTCCGCTAAAAAATCTATTTTTTGGAAAGGGTTGTCTCCACTGATTAAGGATGAACTTGCTCGTGCCGACCCTCCAACTGCGTTAGGTGACTTTATTAACTATTGTATCCGTATTGATGCTCGTCTGACTGAACGCAGACAAGAGAGATGGTTCGAAAATAATCGCACTAACCTTTTACTACCTCCCTCCTCAGCTAAGGAACCTTTGAGTAGGATCACAAGGGAACCAGAACCTGAACCCATGCAGGTGGACTCTTTACAAAGACGAGTTAGTGATGCACGCAAAGAACATCGTATAAAGGAAAATCTATGTTTCTACTGTGGTAAGTGCCCCAGCCGTTCTCGTAAGACTACTGCAGCAGTCATTCACTGTGAGTGTTGCGAGAGGAGCTCTGTCATGTCCGAGCCTCAGGCTCCAGAGAGATCTGCTGCAAGAGATCTTGATTTCTCGGACTTAAACTCTGTTAGTTCTGGGGACGATGACGGTATAAACGCTGCAATTTTTCAAGTTTCCTCAGCGGTGTCCCAGCTGAGTTGTAAAAGAAACAATTCTCATTGCTTCCTTTCCATCAAACTCTGGGTTGACTCAGCCTGGGTGTCTAGCTCTGCTATGATCGACTCAGGAGCAAGTGGAAATTTTATGGATATCTCCTTTGCTCTGAAACAGGGGATATGTTCAGTGAAGAAGGCTACTCCAGTACAGATGGAGACTGTGGATGGCTCTCTACTGACTTCTGGACCAGTGGATCAAGAAACAGAGCCTTTGAGGGTCCTTATGGGTAAAGATCATCAGGAGAAAATGTGTCATGTATAGTGTACAGTTCCTATAGCGTCTTGTGCTTGGGTGCGAGGAAAACACAGGAGACACAGGTTGATATGAAATGACTTGTATTACTTCATACAAGCATGCTGAAAAGTTCACACAGTTTGCAGGAACAGCGACAGGAGACACAGCAGGCCAGAGTAACTTCAAGCACTACAATAAATCTCCAAAGCAGGTTCAGGATCTCTTCTCTGTACCGTAATTCCTCTGCAAACATGGATTCACCAAACAGCAGGTTTCCAGAGTCCAAAAGTGTTCCAAGGTTCCTCAGTAGGGAATAGCTGGAGTACAAGTCCAAGGTTTCCAGAAGTCAGGTCACAGACTGACTGAGGCTTGATTCAGGAGCACTGATTGTTCAGCTGAGGCTGCTTAAGAAGCAAGAGGGAAGAATCAGGGTGGGAACATGAAAACTGGAAACTCCATATTAACTGAGGGCAAGAGCTGCAGAAAGACAGAAAGCAAAATGGCAGACGGAAAACTGAGTTTCAAGGAACATGTCAACAGAGACAAAGAACCTTACATTACTCCCCCCTTAGGGACAACCTCCAGATGACCTCAGACCAGGCTTGTCAGGGTACCTCTGATGAAACTGGCGGAGCAGGCGAGGAGCATTTACATTATTGACTGGTTCCCATGAGTTGTCCTCCACTCGGTAGCCCTGCAATTTAATCAAATATTGCAACTGATTTCTGTACAACCTGGAATCTAGAATCCTTTCCACCATAAATTCTTCCTGACCATCGACCAGCACTGGGTCAGGACAAGGAGAAGAACGTCCAGGAAACGTATTGGGTGTTGCAGCCTTTAGTAGGGATACATGAAAGACAGGGTGGATTTTCATAGTTCTGGGCAGTTGAAGATGACAAGCAACAGCACTTATAATCTTATTGATCTTATAAGGTCCAATGTACTTATGTCCCAATTTAGACGATGGAATCTTTAATTTAAGATTTCTGGTTGACAGCCAGACCAAATCTCCTACCTTGAAAGCTGGTGCAGGTTTACGAAATTTATCTGCTGCTTTCTTGTACCTTTCCTGAGCCAATTCTAGATTTTCCTTTAGAAGATCCATATTCTTTTGTAAAGAAGTGATTCTTTCAGCCACTGCCGGCAAGGGCGTATCTATGGGAAATCGAGGAAGAATGTTAGGATGATAACCTAGATTGGAGTAAAAAGGAGACTGCTTAGTGGAGGCGCTCTGAGAGCTGTTATAAGAGAACTCAGCCAGTGGAAGTAGATCCACCCAATCATCCTGTAGGTGGCAGATAAAACAGCGGAGATACTGCTCCAGGGTCTGATTGGTTCGTTCTGTCTGTCCATTAGTCTGGGGATGAAAAGCAGAAGAAAGGTTTACTTTAATGTCCAATGCTGCACAGAAATTTTGCCAAAACCTTGAAGTGAATTGCACCCCTCGATCCGAAATGACCTCATCCGGTACTCCATGTAAGCGAAACACATTCTTAATCATCAAGTCATCAGACTTGACACAAGGGATAAAATGAGCTGCCTTTGTTAGACGGTCAACCACCACTAGAATGGTGTTCTTCCCTTGAGAGGTTGGTAACTCCACAATGAAGTCCATAGAAATGGATCCCCACGGGGGGACGGGGTGGGAAGAGGTTGCAACAGACCAGTTGGTGAGGAGCGAGGTGTTTTGCATCTTGCACAGACTTCACATGAAGTGACATAGTTTAAGACATCTTTCCTGTAAGTGGGCCACCAAAAGAAACGAGAAAGAAATTCTTGTGTCTTTAGAATTCCCCTATGCCCGGCTATCTTGGAATCGTGGATGAGTTGCAATACTCTCAATCTGACTGTTTCAGGTATATACAGACGTTGTCCCTGAATCCACACACCATTCTTAAAGACAAGACTTACGTCCCTTGGGGGTTGAGCCAACAAAGAATCCGCATGGTATGCTTCCTTGATGTCCTTAAGTAGGTCTTGATTATGAATCACTCCCAGGAATCTAGAGTCAGGAAGAATAGTCTTAGGAGGAGTAAGTGGACGTGTCTCTGCTGAATGAATCCTAGAGAGTGCATCAGCCTTTCCATTGCGCGATCCTGGTCTATAAGAAATGACAAAATTAAATTGGTTTAGGAAAAGATTCCAGCAAGCCTGGCGAGGAGTCAGGCACTTAGCCGACCTGATAAATTCAAGGTTACGATGGTCTGTCAGGACGACTATTTGCTGTGCAGCTCCCTGAAGAAGGTGTCTCCATTCCTTGAAGGCGGCAATAATGGCCAACAATTCTCTATTGCCCACATCGTAGTTCCTCTCAGCCGTAGACAACTGCTGGGAAAAGAAGGCACAGGGATGCAAGACATTCTTCTCACCTGTTCTCTGAGAGAGTATAGCTCCAACGGCACAGTCTGAAGCATCCACCTCTATTATGAAGGCAAGCTCGGGGTTGGGATGTACTAAGATAGGTGCGGTGGTAAATTTATCCTTTAAACAGGAAAATGCTTCCTGAGCTTGCGGGGTCCAGGAGAACCTAGACTGTTTCCGGGTAAGTTGAGTGATAGGTGACACTACCTCAGAAAAATTCTTAATGAAACGTCTATAGAAGTTGGCAAACCCGATGAAACGCTGCACCTCCTTCACATTTCTAGGAATTGGCCAATCCTTGATGGCTTGGGTCTTGCTTCCATCCATACTAATCCCTTGCGTAGATAGTACATACCCCAGAAATTGAATTTCGGTCCTATGGAATTCACATTTTTCAAGTTTGATGTAGAGATGGTTTTGTCTTAGGCGTTCTAAGACCATTCTCACATGTCCATGATGTTCCTCTGTGGAGTTAGAAAAAATTAGAATATCATCCAGATAAATCACCACAAATGTATCTAGGAGATCCCTGAAGATATCATTCACGAAGTGTTGGAAAGTGGCTGGGGCGGTACTCAGACCAAAAGGCATAACTAGATATTCAAAGTGTCCATAGCGTGACCTGAAAGCAGTCTTCCATTCATCCCCAGGTCTAATACGGACCAAGTTATAGGCCCCACGGAGATCCAGTTTAGAGAAAATTTTGGCATGCCGCACTCTCTCCAACAACTCAGGGATTAAAGGCAATGGATAACGGTTTCTAATAGTAACCTTATTGAGTTCCCTATAGTCTATGCAGGGTCTCAGAGATCCATCTTTCTTCTTCACAAAGAAGATGGGTGCACCTGCGGGAGATGAAGAGGGGCATATGAAGCCCTTGGCTAAATTTTCGTCTATATAATCCTTCAAAGCTTTTAGCTCGGGCCCCGCTAGGGGGTAGATCTTACCAAAAGGTATCTCGGCTCCAGGCAATAATTCAATTGGACAATCATATGGACGGTGAGGAGGAAGCTGATCAGCGTTCTTCTTGTCACATAAATCCACATAGTCCTGGTATACAGCTGGTAGTTCAGGGACTGACATGGTTCCTTTAGGAACAGAGCAAGCTGAAACTCCTTGACTCATCTGTTTCTCCGGAAAGTGTAATTCCTTGGTCTCCCAGTTAATCGTAGGATTCTGCGCCTGCAGCCATGGTAGCCCTAGAATAATGGGAAAGTGGGGAGAAGAGATAAGCAAAAAAGACATTTTCTCCTGATGATCTTTACCCATAAGGACCCTCAAAGGCTCTGTTTCTTGATCCACTGGTCCAGAAGTCAGTAGAGAGCCATCCACAGTCTCCATCTGTACTGGAGTAGCCTTCTTCACTGAACGTATTCCCTGTTTCAGAGCAAAGGAGATATCCATAAAATTTCCACTTGCTCCTGAGTCGATCATAGCAGAGCTAGACACCCAGACTGAGTCAACCCAGAGTTTGATGGAAAGGAAGCAATGAGAACTGTTTCTTTTATAACTCAGCTGGGACACCGCTGAGGAAACTTGAAAAATTGCAGCGTTTATACCGTCATCGTCCCCAGAACTAACAGAGTTTAAGTCCGAGAAATCAAGATCTCTTGCAGCAGATCTCTCTGGAGCCTGAGGCTCGGACATGACAGAGCTCCTCTCGCAACACTCACAGTGAATGACTGCTGCAGTAGTCTTACGAGAACGGCTGGGGCAGTTTATAATGAAGTGCCCTGACTTACCACAGTAGAAACATAGATTTTCCTTTATACGATGTTCTTTGCGTGCATCACTAACTCGTCTTTGTAAAGAGTCCACCTGCATGGGTTCAGGTTCTGGTTCCCTTGTGATCCTACTCAAAGGTTCCTTAGCTGAGGAGGGAGGTAGTAAAAGGTTAGTGCGATTATTTTCGAACCATCTCTCTTGTCTGCGTTCTGTCAGACGAGCATCAATACGGATACAATAGTTTTAATAAAGTCACCTAACGCAGTGGGAGGGTCGGCACGAGCAAGTTCATCCTTAATCAGTGGAGACAACCCTTTCCGAAAAATAGATTTTTTAGCGGAAGTGTCCCAAGTGGTATCAAGAGCCCATCTCCTGAAATCCAGGGCATATTCGGCTACTGAACGCTTACCTTGGCGCAAAGTTAACATGGCTGCTTCAGCTGTTGCACCTCGATTGGGGTCATCAAACACCTGCCCCATGGCTGAAATAAAAGCATCAAGGTGATTCAAACAATCATCCTCAGTCTCAATCAGAGGGTTTGCCCACATCAAAGCCTTATTGGTAAGCAACATGATTATAGTAAGCACTTTGGATCGTTCAGTGGGAAATTGTGAAGCATGTGCAGAGAAAAATAAATTGCATTGATTAATAAATCCCCTGAATTTCTCACGTTCACCGCCAAAACGAAAAGGAGGTAATTTGGGGATCCCAGAACTCGGGGTTATGGCAGGAGCCTGGGCTCGTCTCTATAGAGCCTCAATCCTGGCTCGCAATTCCTGGGTAGTCTGTCCAAACACTTGCAAATTATGATTAGTGAGGTCCTGTAGGCTTGCAAAACGGGTTTTTAAAGTCTGTACATCTGAAAGGATTGTATCAGTCACTCCGCAAAGTTCTTTTATGCGGGCCTCCATCTTCCAGATCTTTTAAGGCAGAAGTGCTGGAAGGAGAAGAGGAAAGGAAAAAAAAAAAAAACAATAGTGTTTACCTGTGGTAACACTCCAGAGTAAAATTTTAAGGGAATGCGCTCACCTGGAATGGTTGTGAGAAGTCACAACCACTGTCATCACATAAGGTATTAAACGGACATCTGATATCCACAGTCACAGCAGACACGGCTTTCCCAGACCAGCAGACACTAAACATTGGCTCCTGAATCTTGTCATGTATAGTGTACAGTTCCTATAGCGTCTTGTGCTTGGGTGCGAGGAAAACACAGGAGACACAGGTTGATATGAAATTACTTGTATTACTTCATACAAGCATGCTGAAAAGTTCACACAGTTTGCAGGAACAGCGACAGGAGACACAGCAGGCCAGAGTAACTTCAAGCACTACAATAAATCTCCAAAGCAGGTTCAGGATCTCTTCTCTGTACCGTCATTCCTCTGCAAACATGGATTCACCAAACAGCAGGTTTCCAGAGTCCAAAAGTGTTCCAAGGTTCCTCAGTAGGGAATAGCTGGAGTACAAGTCCAAGGTTTCCAGAAGTCAGGTCACAGACTGACTGAGGCTTGATTCAGGAGCACTGATTGTTCAGCTGAGGCTGCTTAAGAAGCAAGAGGGAAGAATCAGGGCGGGAACATGAAAACTGGAAACTCCATATTAACTGAGGGCAAGAGCTGCAGAAAGACAGAAAGCAAAATGGCCGACGGAAAACTGAGTTTCAAGGAACATGTCAACAGAGACAAAGAACCTTACAAAATGTCTTTTTTGCTTATCTCTTCTCCCCACTTTCCCATTATTCTAGGGCTACCATGGCTGCAGGCGCAGAATCCTATGATTAACTGGGAGACCAAGGAATTACACTTTCCGGAGAAACAGATGAGTCAAGGAGTTTCAGCTTGCTCTGTTCCTAAAGGAACCATGTCAGTCCCTGAACTACCAGCTGTATACCAGGACTATGTGGATTTATGTGACAAGAAGAATGCTGATCAGCTTCCTCCTCACCGTCCATATGATTGTCCAATTGAATTATTGCCTGGAGCCGAGATACCTTTTGGTAAGATCTACCCCCTAGCGGGGCCCGAGCTAAAAGCTTTGAAGGATTATATAGACGAAAATTTAGCCAAGGGCTTCATATGCCCCTCTTCATCTCCCGCAGGTGCACCCATCTTCTTTGTGAAGAAGAAAGATGGATCTCTGAGACCCTGCATAGACTATAGGGAACTCAATAAGGTTACTATTAGAAACCGTTATCCATTGCCTTTAATCCCTGAGTTGTTGGAGAGAGTGCGGCATGCCAAAATTTTCTCTAAACTGGATCTCCGTGGGGCCTATAACTTGGTCCGTATTAGACCTGGGGATGAATGGAAGACTGCTTTCAGGTCACGCTATGGACACTTTGAATATCTAGTTATGCCTTTTGGTCTGAGTACCGCCCCAGCCACTTTCCAACACTTCGTGAATGATATCTTCAGGGATCTCCTAGATACATTTGTGGTGATTTATCTGGATGATATTCTAATTTTTTCTAACTCCACAGAGGAACATCATGGACATGTGAGAATGGTCTTAGAACGCCTAAGACAAAACCATCTCTACATCAAACTTGAAAAATGTGAATTCCATAGGACCGAAATTCAATTTCTGGGGTATGTACTATCTACGCAAGGGATTAGTATGGATGGAAGCAAGACCCAAGCCATCAAGGATTGGCCAATTCCTAGAAATGTGAAGGAGGTGCAGCGTTTCATCGGGTTTGCCAACTTCTATAGACGTTTCATTAAGAATTTTTCTGAGGTAGTGTCACCTATCACTCAACTTACCCGGAAACAGTCTAGGTTCTACTGGACCCCGCAAGCTCAGGAAGCATTTTCCTGTTTAAAGGATAAATTTACCACCGCACCTATTGTAAGGTTCTGTATATCTGTTTCTGAAACTCAGTTTGTTCGTCGGCCATTTTGCTTTCTGTTTTGCTGCAGCTATCTTGCCCTCAGTTAAAATGGAGTTTTCCAGCTTGCATGTTCCCGCCCTGATTCTCTCCGTTTGCTTCTTAAACAGCCACACCTGAGCAATCAGTGCTTCAGAATCTGGCCTGCAGTGAACCTGTGTTCTGACTCCTGAAGCCTTGGACTTTGTACTCCAGCCATTTCTACTGAGAAACTCTGGAGCTCTTGTGGACTCTGAACTCTGCTCTTGAAAGCCTCACGGTTGCATGGACTTGCGGTAACATAGAAGAAGATCTGAATCTGTTGTGGAGAGTTATTGATGAACTTAGATTACTTTGGCCTGCTGTGTCTCCTGCTTCTGTGTTTGCAACCTGTGTGTTTATTTTTGCCAATTTGTATGAAGCAATACAAGACTTTCTTTTTCAACCTGTGTCTCAAGTATTTTCATCGCACCCAAGCACAAGACGCTATATGAACTGTATCACATACATTACAAGATTCTGAAGCCAAACGTTAGTGTCTGCTGGGTCTGGAAAGGCTTGTCTGCTGTACTGTGGATATCGGATGTCCGGTTGTACTTTCTGTGATAACAGTGGTTGTGACTTCTCACAACCATTCCAGATGTCTGGTTGAAAGCTTTCTGTGATGATAGTGGTTGTGACTTCTCACAACCATTCCAGGTGAGCAGTTCCCTTAAAGTTTTTTCTTTCTTCAGTGTTGCCACAGGTGAACACTATTGTTTTTTTTTTTCTCTCCTCTTCTTCCAGTATCCTGTCTTAAAAGATCTGGAAAATGGAGGCCCGCATAAAGGAACTTTGTGGAGTGACTGATAATATCCTTGCAGATTTGCAGAATATAAAGACCCGTCTTACAAATCTTCAGGACCTCACTAATCACAATTTGCAAGTGTTTGGACAGACTGCCCAGGATTTGCGAGCCAGGATTGAGGTTCTAGAGGGGCAAGTCCAGGCTCCTGCCATGGCCCCGAGTTCTGGGATTCCCAAGTTGCCCCCTTTTCGTTTTGGTGGTGAACGTGAAAAATTCAGGGGATTTGTTAATCAATGTAATCTTTTTTTTTCTGCACATGCTTCACAATTTCCTACTGAACGATCTAAGGTGCTTACTATAATTATGTTGCTTACCAACAAGGCTTTGATATGGGCAAACCCTCTGATTGAGACTGAGGATAATTGTTTGAATCACTTTGATGACTTTATTTCAGCCATGGGGCAGGTGTTTGATGACCCCAATCGAGGTGCAACAGCTGAAGCAGCCATGTTAGCTTTGCGCCAAGGTAAGCACTCAGTAGCTGAATATGCCTTGGATTTCAGGAGATGGGCCCTTGATACCACCTGGGACAATTCCGCCAAAAAATCTATTTTTCGAAAGGGGTTATCCCCACTAATTAAGGATGAACTTGCTCGTGCCGACCCTCCCACTGCGTTAGGTGACTTTATTAACTACTGCATCCGTATTGATACTCGTTTAACTGAACGCAGGCAAGAGAGATGGTTCGAAAGCAATCGTACTAACCTTTTCCTACCTTCCTCTCCAGCTAAGGAACCTATGAATAGGATTACACGGGAACCTGAACCTGAACCCATGCAGGTAGACTCTTTACTACGACGGGTTAGTGATGCACGCAAGGAACATCGTTTTAAGGAGAATCTATGTTTTTACTGTGGTAAGTCAGGGCACTTTATTATTAACTGTCCCAGCCGTTCTCGCAAGACTACTGCAGCACTCATTCATTGTGAGTGTTGCGAGAGGGGATCTGTCAGGTCCGAGCCTCAGGCTCCAGAGATAGCTGCCGCAACAGATCTTGATTTCTCGGACTTAAACTCCGTTACCTCTGAGGACGTTGACTGTGTAAATGCTGCCATCTTTCAGGTTTCCTCAGCGGTGTCCCAGCTGAGTTGTAAGAAAAACAATTCTCACTGTTTTCTTTCCATCAAACTCTGGGTTGACTCAGCCTGGGTGTCTAGCTCTGCCATGATCGACTCAGGTGCAAGTGGAAATTTTATGGATGTCTCCTTTGCTCTAAAACAGGGAATACGTTCAGTGAAGAAGGCTGCTCCCGTACAGATGGAAACTGTGGATGGCTCCCTGCTGACCTCTGGACCAGTGGATCAGGAAACAGAGCCTTTAAAGGTTCTTATGGGTAAAGATCATCAAGAGAAACTGTCCTTTATGCTTATCTCTTCTCCTCACTTTCCCATTATTCTAGGGCTACCATGGCTGCAGGCTCAGAATCCTACCATTAACTGGGAGACCAAGGAATTACACTTCCCAGAGAAACAGATGAGTCAAAAAATTTCAGCTTGCTCTGTTCCTAAAGGAACCATGTCAGTCCCTGAATTACCAGCTGTATACCAGGACTATGTGGATTTATGTGACAAGAAGAACGCTGACCAGCTTCCTCCTCACCGTCCATATGATTGTCCAATTGAATTATTGCCTGGAGCAGAAATACCTTTTGGTAAGATCTACCCCCTGGCGGGGCCCGAGCTGAAGGCTTTAAAAGAGTACATAGACGAAAATCTAGCCAAGGGCTTCATACGCCCCTCTTCATCTCCTGCAGGGGCACCCATATTCTTTGTAAAGAAGAAAGATGGATCTCTGAGACCATGCGTAGACTATAGGGAACTTAATAAGGTTACTATTAGAAACCGTTATCCATTGCCTTTAATCCCTGAGTTATTGGAGAGAGTGCGACATGCTAAAATTTTTCTAAACTAGATCTTCGTGGGGCCTATAACTTAGTCCGTATTAGACCTGGGGATGAATGGAAGACTGCATTCAGGTCACGCTATGGACACTTTGAATATCTGGTTATGCCTTTTGGTCTGAGTACCGCCCCAGCCACTTTCCAACACTTGGTGAATGACATCTTCAGGGATCTCCTAGATACATTCGTGGTAATTTATTTGGATGATATTTTAATTTTTTCTAACTCCACAGAGGAACATCATGGACATGTGAGAATGGTCTTGGAACGTCTAAGACAAAATCATCTTTACATCAAGCTTGAAAAGTGTGAATTCCATAAGACCGAAATTCAATTTCTGGGGTATGTACTGTCTACACAAGGAATTAGTATGGATGGAAGTAAAACCCAAGCCATCAATGATTGGCCAAGTCCTAGAAATGTGAAGGAGGTACAGCGCTTCATCGGGTTTGCAAACTTTTATAGACGTTTCATTAGAAATTTCTCTGAGGTAGTGTCACCTATCACCCAACTTACCCGGAAAGAGTCTAAGTTCTCCTGGACTCCCCAAGCCCAGGAAGCATTTTCCCGTCTAAAAGATAAATTTACCACTGCACCTATTCTAGTACATCCCAACCCAGAGCTTGCCTTCATAATAGAGGTGGATGCTTCAGACTGTGCCGTAGGAGCTATACTCTCTCAGAGAACAGGTGAGAAGAATGTCTTGCATCCCTGTGCCTTCTTTTCCCAGCAGTTGTCTTCGGCTGAGAAGAACTACGATGTGGGCAATAGAGAGTTGTTGGCCATTATTGCCGCCTTCAAAGAATGGAGACACCTTCTGCAAGGAACTGCACAGCAAATAGTCGTTCTGACAGATCATCGTAATCTTGAGTTTATCAGGTCGGCTAAGTGCCTGACTCCTCGCCAGGCTCGCTGGAATCTTTTCTTAAACCAATTTAATTTTATTATTTCTTATAGACCAGGATCGCGCAATGGAAAGGCTGATGCACTCTCTAGGATTTACTCAGCAGAGACACGTCCAATTACTCCTCCTAAGACTATTCTTCCTGACTCTAGATTCTTAGGAGTGATTCATCATCAAGACCTAATTAAAGACATCAAGGAAGCATACCATGCGGATTCTTTTTTGGCTCAACCCCCAAGGGACGTAAGTCTTGTCTTTAAGAATGGTGTGTGGATTCTGGGACAACGTCTGTATATACCTGAAACAGTCAGATTGAGAGTATTGCAACTCATTCATGATTCCAAAATAGCCGGGCATAGAGGAATTCTAAAGACACAGGAATTTCTTTCTCGTTTCTTTTGGTGGCCCACTTGTAGGAAGGATGTTTTGGATTATGTCACTTCGTGTGAGGTTTGTGCAAGATGCAAAACACCTCGCTCTTCACCAACTGGTCTGTTACAGCCTCTTCCCACCCCGTCCCGCCCGTGGGGATCCATTTCTATGGACTTCATTGTCGAATTACCAACCTCTCAAGGGAAGAACACTATTCTAGTGGTGGTTGATCGTTTAACAAAGGCAGCTCATTTTATCCCTTGTGTCGGCTTACCCACTGCAAAACAGACATCAGATTTGATGATTAAAGATGTGTTTCGTTTACATGGAGTACCGGATGAGGTTATTTCGGATCGAGGGGTGCAATTCACTTCTAGGTTTTGGCAAAATTTCTGTGCAGCATTGGACATTAAAGTAAACCTTTCTTCTGCTTTTCATCCCCAGACTAATGGACAAACCGAACGAACCAATCAAACCCTGGAGCAGTATCTCCGCTGTTTTATCTGCCACCTACAGGATGATTGGGTGGATCTACTTCCATTGGCTGAGTTCTCTTACAACAACTCTCAGAGTGCCTCCACTAAACAGTCTCCTTTTTTCTCTAATTTAGGTTATCATCCTAATATTCTACCACGATTTCCCATAGAGACGCCTTTGCCAGCAGTGGCTGAAAGAGTCACGACTTTACAGAAGAATATGGATCTTCTAAAGGAGAATCTGGAATCGGCTCAGGAAAGGTACAAGAAGGCAGCAGATAAATTTCGTAAACCTGCACCAGTTTTTAAGGTAGGAGACCTGGTCTGGCTGTCAACCAGAAATCTTAAGTTAAGGATTCCATCATCTAAGTTGGGACATAAGTACATTGGACCCTATAAAATCAGTAAGATTATAAGTGCCGTTGCTTGTCGTCTTCAATTGCCCAGAACTATGAGAATCCACCCTGTCTTTCATGTATCCCTACTAAAGGCTGCGACACCCAATACGTTTCCTGGACGTTCTTCTCCTTGCCCTGACCCAGTGCTAGTCGATGGTCAGGAAGAATTTGTGGTGGAAAGGATTTTAGATTCCAGGTTGTATAGAAATCAGTTACAATATCTGATCAAATGGCAGGGCTACCCAGTGGAGGACAACTCATGGGAGCCAGTCAATAACGTTAATGCTCCTCGCTTGCTCCGTCAGTTTCATCAGAGGTACCCACACAAGCCTGGTCTAAGGTCATCCGGAGGTTGCCCCTAAGGGGGAGTAATGTAAGGTTCTGTATATCTGTTTCTGAAACTCAGTTTGTTCGTCGGCCATTTTGCTTTCTGTTTTGCTGCAGCTATCTTGCCCTCAGTTAAAATGGAGTTTTCCAGCTTGCATGTTCCCGCCCTGATTCTCTCCGTTTGCTTCTTAAACAGCCACACCTGAGCAATCAGTGCTTCAGAATCTGGCCTGCAGTGAACCTGTGTTCTGACTCCTGAAGCCTTGGACTTTGTACTCCAGCCATTTCTACTGAGAAACTCTGGAGCTCTTGTGGACTCTGAACTCTGCTCTTGAAAGCCTCACGGTTGCATGGACTTGCGGTAACATAGAAGAAGATCTGAATCTGTTGTGGAGAGTTATTGATGAACTTAGATTACTTTGGCCTGCTGTGTCTCCTGCTTCTGTGTTTGCAACCTGTGTGTTTATTTTTGCCAATTTGTATGAAGCAATACAAGACTTTCTTTTTCAACCTGTGTCTCAAGTATTTTCATCGCACCCAAGCACAAGACGCTATATGAACTGTATCACATACATTACACCTATCTTAGTACATCCCAACCCCGAGCTTGCCTTCATAATAGAGGTGGATGCTTCAGACTGTGCCGTTGGAGCTATACTCTCTCAGAGAA
Organism: Oophaga sylvatica; assembly: GCA_033576555.1. NCBI lineage: Eukaryota > Metazoa > Chordata > Amphibia > Anura > Dendrobatidae > Oophaga > Oophaga sylvatica. Next base: position 311,656,999 of record JARQOD010000006.1, read on the forward strand.
CAGGTGAGAAGAATGTCTTGCATCCCTGTGCCTTCTTTTCCCAGCAGTTGTCTTCGGCTGAGAGGAACTACGATGTGGGCAATAGAGAATTGTTGGCCATTATTGCCGCCTTCAAGGAATGGAGACACCTTCTTCAGGGAGCTGCACAGCAAATAGTCGTCCTGACAGACCATCGTAACCTTGAATTTATCAGGTCGGCTAAGTGCCTGACTCCTCGCCAGGCTCGCTGGAATCTTTTCCTAAACCAATTTAATTTTGTCATTTCTTATAGACCAGGATTGCGCAATGGAAAGGCTGATGCACTCTCTAGGATTCATTCAGCAGAGACACGTCCACTTACTCCTCCTAAGACTATTCTTCCTGACTCTAGATTCCTGGGAGTGATTCATAATCAAGACCTACTTAAGGACATCAAGGAAGCATACCATGCGGATTCTTTGTTGGCTCAACCCCCAAGGGACGTAAGTCTTGTCTTTAAGAATGGTGTGTGGATTCAGGGACAACGTCTGTATATACCTGAAACAGTCAGATTGAGAGTATTGCAACTCATCCACGATTCCAAGATAGCCGGGCATAGGGGAATTCTAAAGACACAAGAATTTCTTTCTCGTTTCTTTTGGTGGCCTACTTACAGGAAAGATGTCTTAAACTATGTCACTTCATGTGAAGTCTGTGCAAGATGCAAAACACCTCGCTCCTCACCAACTGGTCTGTTGCAACCTCTTCCCACCCCGTCCCGCCCGTGGGGATCCATTTCTATGGACTTCATTGTGGAGTTACCAACCTCTCAAGGGAAGAACACCATTCTAGTGGTGGTTGACCGTCTAACAAAGGCAGCTCATTTTATCCCTTGTGTCGGCTTACCCACTGCAAAACAGACATCAGACTTGATGATTAAGAATGTGTTTCGCTTACATGGAGTACCGGATGAGGTCATTTCGGATCGAGGGGTGCAATTCACTTCAAGGTTTTGGCAAAATTTCTGTGCAGCATTGGACATTAAAGTAAACCTTTCTTCTGCTTTTCATCCCCAGACTAATGGACAGACAGAACGAACCAATCAGACCCTGGAGCAGTATCTCCGCTGTTTTATCTGCCACCTACAGGATGATTGGGTGGATCTACTTCCACTGGCTGAGTTCTCTTATAACAACTCTCAGAGCGCCTCCACTAAGCAGTCTCCTTTTTACTCCAATCTAGGTTATCATCCTAACATTCTTCCTTGATTTCCCATAGATACGCCCTTGCCGGCAGTGGCTGAAAGAATCACTTCTTTACAAAAGAATATGGATCTTCTAAAGGAAAATCTAGAATTGGCTCAGGAAAGGTACAAGAAAGCAGCAGATAAATTTCGTAAACCTGCACCAGCTTTCAAGGTAGGAGATTTGGTCTGGCTGTCAACCAGAAATCTTAAATTAAAGATTCCATCGTCTAAATTGGGACATAAGTACATTGGACCTTATAAGATCAATAAGATTATAAGTGCTGTTGCTTGTCGTCTTCAACTGCCCAGAACTATGAGAATCCACCCTGTCTTTCATGTATCCCTACTAAAGGCTGCAACACCCAATACGTTTCCTGGACGTTCTTCTCCTTGCCCTGACCCAGTGCTGGTCGATGGTCAGGAAGAATTTATGGTGGAAAGGATTCTAGATTCCAGGTTGTACAGAAATCAGTTGCAATATTTGATTAAATGGCAGGGCTACCCAGTGGAGGACAACTCATGGGAACCAGTCAATAATGTAAATGCTCCTCGCCTGCTCCGCCAGTTTCATCAGAGGTACCCTGACAAGCCTGGTCTGAGGTCATCCGGAGGTTGTCCCTAAGGGGGGAGTAATGTAAGGTTCTTTGTCTCTGTTGACATGTTCCTTGAAACTCAGTTTTCCGTCGGCCATTTTGCTTTCTGTCTTTCTGCAGCTCTTGCCCTCAGTTAATATGGAGTTTCCAGTTTTCATGTTCCCACCCTGATTCTTCCCTCTTGCTTCTTAAGCAGCCTCAGCTGAACAATCAGTGCTCCTGAATCAAGCCTCAGTCAGTCTGTGACCTGACTCCTGGAAGCCTTGGACTTGTACTCCAGCTATTCCCTACTGAGGAACCTTGGAACACTTTTGGACTCTGGAAACCTGCTGTTTGGTGAATCCATGTTTGCAGAGGAATGACGGTACAGAGAAGAGATCCTGAACCTGCTTTGGAGATTTATTGTAGTGCTTGAAGTTACTCTGGCCTGCTGTGTCTCCTGTCGCTGTTCCTGCAAACTGTGTGAACTTTTCAGCATGCTTGTATGAAGTAATACAAGTCATTCCATTTCAACCTATGTCTCCTGTGTTTTCCTCGCACCCAAGCACAAGACGCTATAGGAACTGTACACTATACATGACACAGGCCTTCATGGTAAAATAGCTGATAGGAAACCACTGCTAAGGACAGGCAACAAGCAGAAGAGACTTGTTTGGGCTAAAGAACACAAGGAATGGACATTAGACCAGTGGAAATCTGTGCTTTGGTCTGATGAGTCCAAATTTGAGATCTTTGGTTCCAACCACCGTGTCTTTGTGCGATGCAGAAAAGGTGAACGGATGGACTCTACATGCCTGGTTCCCACGGTGAAGCATGGAGGAGGAGGTGTGATGGTGTGGGGGTGCTTTGCTGGTGACACTGTTGGGGATTTATTCAAAATTGAAGGCATACTGAACCAGCATGGTTACCACAACATCTTGCAGCGGCATGCTATTCCATCCGGTTTGCGTTTAGTTGGACCATCATTTTTTTTTCAACAGGACAATGACCCCAAACACACCTCCAGGCTGTGTAAGGGCTATTTGACCAAGAAGGAGAGTGATGGGTGCTACGCCAGATGACCTGGCCTCCACAGTCACCAGACCTGAACCCAATCGAAATGGTTTGGGGTGAGCTGGACCGCAGAATAAAGGCAAAAGGGCCAACAAGTGCTAAGCATCTCTGGGAACTCCTTCAAGACTGTTGGAAAACCATTTCTGGTGACTGCCTCTTGAAGCTCATCAAGAGAATGATGACTGTAGCTAATGACGATGAAGTATGCGACTAATCAATAGAGTAATAAAGATAGAACTACTAATGACTATAATTGGGGTCCACCCATTAGAACATCTGTTGACTAGGTAAATTCTTCTATAAGGTAACATATGGTCAAGCTGACATATGCGTGACAAGAAGTATTTACTGTAATAAATGATTTACTAATATGTTCTGAAAAACATGATGACCTAATGCACGTATACGCCCCTCCAGCAGGGTATATAAGCTGGGACAGGAATCCATTAAATTCATGCCAAGTAATTTGAATACAGACGCTTGTCTTCTGTTTCATTGCTAAGCATCACCTTCCTCGATCAGAGCTCCACCCAATTGGGCAATCATCTGAGAGGGTCTTTTTGGCTCATAAACCTATCAATTTGGCGTCCCTGCGGAGTGGCTGGTTCAACAGAGGACACACCCAATATCCGAGACCCGGCAATCGCACTGTGGACTGAGGAACACACAGACAACATATCACCAGTGAAGGTAAGAAATTTGTTTCTTACAAAACTCTGGTGTCTCCCTGCCGGGTATCGCTGATCGTCGCTGAAAGGCCAGGACATTTTTTTGATCGCTGGTCTCCCGCTGACAGGCACGCATCGCTGCGTGTGACAGGCGGGAGACCAGCGATCCGCTGGTAACCAAGGTACACAGCGGGTTTCCAGGCACGGGGCTGTGCCTAGAAACCCTCTGTGTACCTTGGATACCAGCTCCCTGATGCAGGGAGCTGGTAACCAAGGTACACAGCGGGTTTCCAGGCACCGCGCAGCGCCTGGAAACCCGATGTGTACCTTGGTTACCAGCTCCCTGCATCAGGGCGCTGGTATCCAAGGTACACTGCGGGTAACTAAGCGATGTTACCCTGTCACGCAGTCTCTGCGTACAGGAGGTCAGGGGCCTAAGCTGACCCTAAGCTGGGGCCCTAACTAATCCCTCTACCTGGAGGTACTGTTAAAGGTACAGAGGTCCAGGCCGCCAGCGTAACCCCTATCTCCTGAGGATCCCTGAACCTCAGTAATCTAGTCCTGAGAAGGACCCCGATCACAACAACAGGGGACAGGATAATATAAACCAACACACAGTACTAGACGAACGAGACAGTACAAGGGGAAAACCAAAAAAACCACCTTGCATACAAAAACTCGCACCACAACAACAGAGGGAACACCGACGGGTAAGGAGATAAATAATAAAGCGAGGAAGGGAAAAAACCACACAAAGTACACTTCACTCCAAACTCCAAAATACCACAAGCCGCTCTGTTTGTCTGCAAGGAATGCTTTTATAACACAAAACTGGGCACACTCAAATAGGTGTAGTAATAATGATTTTAATACGTACACTTGATCACTAGTAACAGACGTTTCGGTCTATATTGACCTTCATCAGTGTACTAAAAAATAATGGAAATGCGTGATCTAAATATGTTACAAACAGAAACAAGGTATTTACACATATATACAGGGTCATATAGATTTAAGGATAGTCTCAGCCTGAGTTCATCCAATATCACAGTTATCCAAAGTTTTTCAGTATAATGAAAAGATAGAACATTGAAGAGGCGGCAGACATACCTAGTGAAGATGTGTACCCGATCTAGTGGGGTATAAGGATAGAATCTGTGAAACAAAATCGTGGGCATGAAATTGTAGTGATAGGAATTTGCCTATATTGAGAATTAAAGGTCAGCAGATAACATACCCGTTACATTGAGTGCTGTTGTGAACGGCTACAGTGGAATAAAAAGTAGCAGTGAGTGGGAGATATGCATAGTATATAATGCCCTTAATAGTAGTTCATAGGTGACCAAAAAATAGACATACCGCTCATAAGTGAAACCTCTGATTAGGCTGTCAGTAATTGCTGACGGTGGATATTGACTGCGGGGATATACAGAGCGCCTATAAATAATAGTGCTAGATAATGCCAGCGTTTCCGTTAGTAGTGCACTTACCCAGAAGAGACTATGATATGACTCGTGTCCCAGTGACGCGGTATCCACCGCTTGTCTCGTGGTGGCAGGAAGTGGAGAGTGGGCCTCATTAAATAGACAGTATAGTCTCTAAGTGACGCCCAGCGTCAAACCGGAAGTGCTCATGCCGGATATGACGTTGGCGCTGCTTATTCAGAACGCAGAGGGCGAGTTCTGCGTTCCACAGGAAGCGCTTGCGTTCCAAGCTATAGTGCGCATGACTGGGAGTTTGTGATGAGAGGATGCACAGTGAGAAACGAAGTGACCATCCATAATGAGCTTATTTAGTAGCGGTTCTGTAAAAGATTCCTACAACACCCAAAGATGGGTACCTTCCTTGTCTTGCTTGTCAACAATGCAACAATGTCCTTAGGGGCAATACGGTACACCATCCCTACACTGGGAAAAGGTACACCATCAAGGATTACTTTAATTCTCATATATAGGCAAATTCCTATCACTACAATTTCATGCCCACGATTTTGTTTCACAGATTCTATCCTTATACCCCACTAGATCGGGTACACATCTTCACTAGGTATGTCTGCCGCCTCTTCAATGTTCTATCTTTTCATTATACTGAAAAACTTTGGATAACTGTGATATTGGATGAACTCAGGCTGAGACTATCCTTAAATCTATATGACCCTGTATATATGTGTAAATACCTTGTTTCTGTTTGTAACATATTTAGATCACGCATTTCCATTATTTTTTAGTACACTGATGAAGGTCAATATAGACCGAAACGTCTGTTACTAGTGATCAAGTGTACGTATTAAAATCATTATTACTACACCTATTTGAGTGTGCCCAGTTTTGTGTTATATGAGTATACGGTTTGGGTACCTACTGGTGCACCTCCCTTTGAACTGTGCCAATATCTATCTACTGCAAGGAATGCTTTCACCGACAACTTCCCTAACAGACTGGCAGGTATTTGAAGGAGTCCCACTTCTGCAGCATTGACTGCAGCTGGGCGAGGCTGGGCCTCATCTAGCACAGAGAGAGAGAGAATTAACTCCCTCACTGCCGAAAAATACAAAGCACCAAAAACTCAGCTGCGAGAAGTCAGGCTGTGTAATCGTGACGATCTTCGTGGTGACACACCCGTGACATACCCGCAGTGTCGCTTGTACTGATCGCTGCCTGAGCTGCCTGTTTGGCAGCTCAGCAGTGATAATGTAGCGATACACCAGCGATCCTAATCGTTGTCGGGATCGCTGGTGTATCGCTATGTGAGACCCAGCCTTAAGTAATAAGGGTTTCTAAACACGGAATCCTGAGTGTATAAGGGAGTCCACTTAGATAAGAAAGTAAGAGAGTGACTTTTGGTCGATTGGTCATTAGAGTTGAGCGATACTTTCCGATATCCAAAAATATCGGATCGGAATGGCATCGCCGATATCACTAAAATATCGGCGATACCCGATACCGATACCGGAAGTCCCATGTAAGTCTATGGGAACAAAATATCACAACTAAAAAAACACTTTCTTTCCTTGTAAACACAAAATATACACACATAGAATACATATATATATATACATGTCATTGTGACATATATATATATACATATATTTATAGTTTATTCACTTCTACATAGTAAAATAGCCTCTGATTCAATTGCCGGGTAAAGCCGGCATTTGTGAAAAGACAGAAGCACCCGAGGGTCCAGTCGCCACAAAGATGTTGCATCGCAGCGGTGTGACAACTTACTCTCAGGTAAGGAGGAAACACCCCATTGACTCCAACCACTGCATTCAACAGTACACTATGCCAGCTGAGTGTAGGCGGACCCAATGGGATGGTCTAGCTCAGGCTGGTTAGAACAGGGTGTAGCTAGTTGGATGGGAGGGGTTGAGGCAGCCTTATGCTGCATGTCTTTGTAGTAAGAATTGTTTCCTTTCCTGCTTTCTTACTACGTCGCATACTCCACTCTGCTACATCACTCTGCACCATTGCTCTATCTCACATCTATCTGCCCTGGAAGGATACCGTCTTACCTGTAGAAGACTTATCACCTAGCTGCACTACACCATCCCTTCCAGAGGACCTGCACAGCAGCGCTGGACACCCTGACCAGGTACTACAGGTGGCGTCACGACAAACTACACGAACATTCTATCATCCCCTGGAAATATCCCACATTCCAGTGATCGCCCAGGTCACGGACCGAGCTGTGCTACTCGTGACATCCCGCATAGAAGTCGACGTGATCGGTGCCGAGTACCCCCAAAACCCCTGTCTCTGTGCGACTCAACTTCCCTCACTGTGCTGGCACTTTACATTTACAATGCCTCTGGGTTTTTTTTTTGGGGGGGTGGGGAACATTCAGACTTTTGCTATGGGGCCCCATGATTTATATGTACGCCCCTGCTGCTGAGGCATGGTATTTAAGGCTGTTAAGGAGCCAACATACATGGACCTTGCCAGCAGCGTCGGACTGGAGTACCTTGGGCCCACCAGAGAAAATATATTCTTGCGGCCCAACATCACACTTCCCAACCTTTGAATAAGGGAAAGAGGGACAAAGGCTGTGGCACGCTGTGCATGCTGCAGAAAATTTTAGGCCACGCCCCGACAACACCCATTTCACAGCTAATCACACCCATATCCTCGCCCCAAGCGTAACCATTTAGCACTGCTGATCACACTGACTGGTAATGAGGGCACAGTGGCTGGTACTGAGGAAAAGAAAGAAAGAGCAGCGAGAGAGAAAGAACAAACAGAGAAAGAAAGAGAGGAAAGAAAGAAAAGAGAGAAAGAAAGAACAGAGAGAAAAAAGAACAGAGAGCGAGAAGGAAAGAACAGAGAGCGAGAAAGAAAGACTAGAGAGAGAGCCATAGGCGTAGCTAGGGTTTTGGTTTAGTGGGGGCAAAACTTCTGAGTGGGCCCATCATCAGAGAACCTCAGCAAATGACCGCGCTGTTGGCCAAAATAATCTATATATAAAAAGACCAATATTGATATTACCGCCATATGGTCTGTGTTAAATAATACCAGTCCTACAGAACATATAGATTACAGCACAGGTACAGATAATGACTTACCGCTGATGTTCTTTCTAATGGAATTGTTCACTTTTCATGTCTTTTCCATCTGGCCCACACCGACATGACGACTTCTCCAGCCAGGACTCGACTGCACCCCCATTAAAAAAAAAATAAAAAAATACTCACCTCCCGGCTCCTGTGCTGCTCACTGTTCTCCCTCTCAGCGTCTGACAGCGGGCGCCGGCAGGTGATGTTATTGCGCCTGCTGTCATACGCTGAGAGGGGATTATGGGAGAGAAGGAGCGCTCGCTCCTTCTCTCTCTATGCGGTCAGCTTTATTGGCTGGATGCCGATACAGCTGACCCTCCGATGACGGGTGGGGGGCCCACTGCTGGCACCGGGCCCCCCCAACGCCTGTTCAGGCCCCATAGCTTCCGGGCGGCAGAGCAGGGAGAGCGATTCTCCCTGCTCTGCCGCAGAATGTAACTTTATCGTAGCTCCGGGTGGGCCCCCTCAGAGCTCGGGCCCCGGGGCCACCGCCCCCTCTGCCCCGCGACCTATCCTTTCAAATCAGGGCCCACCACGCAGGAGCTGGGGCCCACCGTAGGTTTCTCCGGTGTCCCGGTGCCTCAGTCCGACCCTGCTTGCCAGCCTGATAATACCAGGCCACAGCAGTCTGCTTATCTTTGCTGGTTAACAAAAATAGGGGATCCCCTCGAAAAAAAATTGGCGTGGGGTCCACCCTATTTTTGTTAACCAGCCAGATGAAGCAGACTGCTGAGGCCTGGTTTTTCAGGCTGGTAATGAGCCAATATCCATGGACCTTGCCAGCCTGATAATACCAGGCCACAGCATGTCACGCTGTATAGCAGATATATATATATGTGATAACAGTAATCTATATCAAAAGGGCAACATACAATATAACATGCGCATAGATATATGATAACATAGAATTACCTGACAGAAAGTCCAGTGGGTCAATACGGAATCCGTTATACGCTGTCTCCGGCTAGAGGGTGACCGGGGTCTATGCTGACCCTAAACTGGGGTCCTAACTAATCCCTCTACCTGGAGGTACTGTTAAAGGTACAGAGGTCCAGGCCACCAGCGTAAACCCTGTCTCCTATCAATCCCTGCCAACTGTAATCTAGTCCTAAGAAGGACCCTGATTACCACCAAAGGGAATGAACAGGTAACGGTTAATGAACAGAAAGACATACAAGAAAGACAAGAAATAAAGTAAATAAAGTCTTACATACAACACTCACACACAGTAGGAACACCTAAGGTCTCAGAGATAAACTATAAGCTATAAGAGTAAAAACAACTAAGGAGCTCTTAGCTTAAGTATTCTCAGAACCGATCCAGTCTGCTAGACTACATAAAGGCTTTCACCGGCATCTAACAAGCAGACTGGCAGGTATATGAAGGAATCTAATTAGAACATAATCAAGAGCAGCCGGGCGAGGCTGGACCTAGTCTTAGCAAAGAGCTAGGTAAAATTAACTCCCTCATTACCAAACACAAAGAAACAGCAACTCAGCTGTGAGAAGTCAGAGTGTGTAATCGCGACGATCCTTGTGGCGATACACCCATGACACAGCAGTCTGCTTAGCTTGGCTGGTTAAGAAAAATAGGGGATCCCCTCGAAAAAAAAAACGGCGTAGGGGTCCCCCTATTTTTGTTAACCAGCCAAGTAAAATGCAGACTGCTGCGGCCTGGTATTAAAAGACTGTCAAGGCCCATGGATTTTGGCCCTCAACAGCCTGATAATACCAGGCTACAGCAGCCCCACATTTGGCGCATCAAAAGATGTGCCAATTGTGGCACTTTACCCGGCTCTTCCCACTGCCCTGTAGCGGTGGCAAGTGGGGTAATAAGGGGTTAAAGTCACCGTTGATTGCACGGTGACAATAAGCCCGGTTAATAATGGAGAGGTGTCAATAAGACACCGATCCATTATTAATCCCAAAGTTTTTAAATGTATAAATAAAAGACACAGCAAGAAAAAAGTATTTTAATGAAATAAAAGAGACAACACAGTTTTCATTTCTTTTATTATACTCTCATTCCTGCGACGCCATCGATCTCCTGTAAAAAAAGGAAAAAAACAAACCAACAGTATACCACCTGTCCGACGCAGTCCATAGTAACGACTGTCCCACGACGATCCAGCTCTGCTACATCGGAATGACAGGCAGAGGCTGTCATCCCGGCGCAGCACAGCTGATTACCTGCTTCCCCGGCGGTGACGTCATCGGACTGACTGCTTTACGGCCAGGATTACCCAGCAGTCACTGCAGTTATCACGAGAAACTGCATGTGACCGCCGGGGAAAGATGATGGCGGCCATCAACCAGTCCAGGCCGTGACCACCGGAGATCTTCTGCCAGGTAAGTGCCGCTGACTCCTGACAGACCCGACCAACGGACACTCACAGTGACAGTGACAATTCCGATTCCGGTATACGATATATGGGAAATATCGAAAGTCAATATCGAAAGTCCGATACAGCTAATATCGGCCGATACCCGATACTTGCGGTATCGTATCGCTCAACACTATTGGTCATATAAGAAAGGAACATTAGCAAAGTTAAAACACATAGATTACACCTGTGTGGAAGAGATAAGCTGAAACTGTAATATTGTGCTGCTGTTGATTGAAGCCTATGGTTTGCGGCAGTCCAGCAAATATTTGGGGAAGCTGCAAGTGAAGTGATTGTGGTGAAAGGTTTGCAAAAGTGCGTGCACTGACTGAATGGAACTGTGCCTTTTGTTTTGTGTTGTGAGTCTGTCTATCTCCAGTCTTGTTTTGTGCTTATATGTTAGTCTCACATGGTGATAGGAAATTTTGAACAGGTTTGGGTCATTTTAGCCTGCCTGTGGTTAACTGGGTTTGCTCTCTGGTTGATATATAGAATTGCTGAGTACACCAGACTCAGTTTTGAGAACGTGCCATTTCTTAGTGACAGGCCACTAGGGCTAAGTGCTGTGACACTGGAAGAGTGGTCACATGGCCAAAGCACTTAATGAATGATCCCCAAAATAACAACGTTGCTCCCGCCTTGATTGCATAAAGTCAATTTGAGGTTTCGCAGTGTGCAGCAATAGAATAGACTGGGGTAAAGATAGCAGATAAGAGGTCCTCGCCTTAACTGTATGAAGTCAGTTTAAGGTCACACGCAGTAAGGACAAGCGGGCACTAAGGAGAAGTGGGCACGCAGTAACACCGCGAGTACAGAGAAAAATAGGCATCAACCAGAGACAGAGAGAGAGACAGAGTAGGAAGAACACAGGCAGGAATGGGTAACATGGAAAGTTCAGAGCACCAGGGGGTTACACAGCACAGGAGATAGTTGAGAAACGAAAAGGGAAGTTTGCAGTAAAGGACTCAAGTTGTTGAAAGGCTTAGGGATGAAGAGTGAGCCGCTAGATTCCTCCCTCTGGGAGTTGGCTCTAGCAACAAGTATGGGGTGGATCACTGACAATAAGTTGGTTCCATAAGCAAGGGCTTGGGCAGAAGTAGCGAGAGAAATGAAAAAGGAATGTTGGATTAAAGAGGAAACACAGAAAGGAATTATGTATGTAAAGAAGGAAAATATGCCTCCACCATATCATCCCCATCTTATGGCTCCTGTACTCAAAGGACCAGAGGAATGGGTGTGTGTGGACAACAAAACTCCGATTGGCGGGAACAATGTTCTGCTTGCGGCAGGCCAAGACCCCATGTGGGTGCAGGGTTGTACCCAGTCATACATTCCCAGACTCAGGTACAGGACCCTGGGTAAAACGCCACAAGGATAAAATCAGAAGATAGCTTAATCAGTCTAGATGACCAACCAGCTCTCCAGACTATGGATGCAACTGGTTCTGTAGCTGCAACATCCACTCCAAGACGTCCTACTGCACAAGTAACTACTGTCTCCCACTATAAACCATGGGGCCCAAAAGACCATATGACGCTAGTGAAAGATGCTCCAGACCCATTTGACTTGCCAATGGCCTTTTACAGATAGATGGTAGGATTAAATAATACCTACATGTGTACTTGGGCAGATTTAGAGTCTATCTTAAGGGGAAAAATTGGGGATGCAAGAATGGAATCAGTTTTTGAGACCATAAGCAGAATTGGAAAATCATACATTCAAGCGTGTGAGATGGTAGCACAGTATGCTAGGACCGTGAAGTCAGGAATGCATTTCTTAAGAGGTCTGCATGCAAGGTGTCAGGAGAAGGTGGAAGAATCCACAATTTCCCTCCTAGATGTAGTACAGGGTCCCAAAGATACAGTGGAACACTTTTGGGGGAACTTGAAGCTGAGACATGAAGATTTAGGTTATGAAGACATGGGAGATGTAGGAAGGAAACTTTTCCATGGAGCTTTCATGGCAGGGCTTAAACCCCAGCTCAGACAAAGGGTTCAGGCAGCTAAACCCGACTGGAGAACATGCGCAATAGAAGAATTGGTACCGGTGGCAAAAGGGGTAGAGTTAGATCAGAAGACGAAGCCAGTGCCAATACAATATGTTTCCAATGACATTCAGAAAGGAAGTAGGAGTTAGTCAGAAAAGACCGCCGACAGATGGATTGTTATAACTGTGGGAAGATGGGCCATATCAGCCGTAACTGCAGACAGCCTAGGAAAGACCCCACAAGAGACAACCAGACTAGGGCTGACGCTCTGACCCAAAACCCGCAATAGGAAACAGGCAACCCCGTAGCCGTCTATCCCCTTACGGCACCTTCACATCCAAGCTCACAAGGGGTAGTCTCAGTACATCTTCCAGGTGCTAGAAAAATCCCATTCCTGGTGTATACGTGGGCAGCCAAAACAGTTATCCGCCATTAACATGTGAGATCATCAGACATATCAGACGACACCATTTACATTCAAGGCTTTGAGGGACTGATTCAAGAATGTAAATTGACTAAACCATTGCCCCTCAAGCTAGTTGACCACACGTGTATGACTAGATTACTGATCAGTGACAAATCACCTGTCAATTTACTAGGTTCTGACGTTCTCCAAGCGCTGCAGGCACATTTTGTATGAGCCAGATGGTACTGTTACGTTGACAGCAGAAATTCCAGAATACACTTTGTGCAGCGTGCTCGCAGCCTTACACATAAATAACACCCCTCCCCTCCTGAGAATGATGAGTCACTGGCACAGGTCCAGGTTTAGGCAAAGTCTAAAGCCCCCGTCACACTAAGCGAGATCGCTGAAGCGTCACCGATTTTGTGACGCAACAGCGATCTAGCCAGCTATCTCGTTATGTGTGACACGCAGCAACGATCAGCCCCCCTGCTGAGTATCGCTGATCGTCGCTGAATATCCTGGACCATTTTTTGATCATTGGTCTCCCGCTGGCCAGTGCGCATCGCTGAGTGTGACAGCGGGAGAGCCAACGATCAGCGAGCTGGGAGCTGGTATCCAATGTACATATCGGGTAACTAAGCACCGCGCGGCACCTAGTTACCCGATATGTACCCTGGTTACCGGCTCTCAGCTTCTGCTGTAGAGCACTGAGAGACGGTATTTAGGGTACAGATCGGGTAACTAGATGCCGCGCGGTGCTTAGTTACCCGCTGTTTACACTGGATACCAGCGTGCTCGCTGATTCTGATCGCTGGTGAGTCTGCCTATGTGACAGCTCACCAGCGACCACAAAGCGACGCAGCAACAATCTCTGCCAGGTCGTATCATTGTCGGGATCGCTGCTGTGTCGCTGAGTGTGACCGGACCCTAAGACTGATATTGGACACATGCCAGTCCCTCCAGTAATGATTCATCTAAAGCCTGGTGTGAGATCACCTCAAATCAAGCAGTACCCATTGAGTGCAGCTCAGGAAGAAGCAATAGGGAAGAACATCACAGCTCTCATTGCCTCTGGGGCTATAGCACCAACAAAATCTGTGGCCAACACTCCCCTATTTCCAGTGAAGAAAAAGGGCAAGAAAGGGGAAGCAGTTACCTATAGAATGGTGCATGACCTCAGAGCCATAAATGCCATAACGGAGCTACTAACACCTGTAGTGCCCAACCCCCACACAATTCTGTCACAAATTCCAATCACAGCTGCCTGCTTCACTTGCATTGATCTAGCAAATGCTTTTTTCTCTGTGCCTTTACATCCTGACTGTCAATACCTGTTTGCTTTCACGTTCAGGAAGCGGTAACCACAAGGGGCTCACAACTCTCCAACCCTGTACACTGCTGCATTGCAACTTGTTTTGCAGGACTGGACCATTACACATGCTGAGGTAGTTCTACTCCAGTATGTGGATGATCTCCTCCTTTGTGCCCCCAACAGAGATGTATGCTGCAAAGCTACAATTTCACTGCTTCAACATCTCTTCCAAAGGGTGTAAAGCGTCCAGAGAAAAGCTACAATTCTGTCAACTAAAAGTTGTATTTTTGGGACATTGCATATCACAGGGAGCACGCCGCTTGACAGAGGATAGGAAGAAGGCAATGGAACAGCTACAACCACCCATAGGGGTTCAACACCTACGCACATTCCTGGGGCTAGCATCATATTGTAGGCCTTGGATTCATTCTGCATCCATTCTCATGCAGCCACTCTATGATTGTCTGCCCACACAACCCTTCCAGCTTCATCAGGAAGCACTAGACAGTTTCTACTCACTCAAACTTGCAATTGTCTCTGCTCCAGCTCTTGGCACCCCAGACTACGCAAAACTTTTCCTACTCTACTGTACAGAGATGCTGGGACATGCTACAGGGGTCCTAGCGCAGAAACATGGCCAACACAACAGGCCTGTGGCCTACTACTCTGCTCATTTAGATCCTGATGCACGAGGAGCCCCATCTTGTGTCCAAGCAGTGGCAGCTGTCTCACTCTTACGTCTAGTAAGGCCTCAGAGATTGTACTGAACTATCAAATCACTGTCTACACTCCACATGTCCTACACAGCATCCTCAGCCAGGTCCAACCCAAGCACATTGCTGTAGCCAGACATCTTTAGCTTCAGTGTGCCCTTTTAATGCCTCCCAATGTCACTTTAAAACGAGGCATGACTCTGAATCCAGCTACCCTCATTCCAATTGATGTAGCAGATTCAAAAGGGGGAAAAGGTGGGGATGGACAAGGAAAACCACTGTTTTTGCAAAATTTGTCAGAGGATGAATTGTTTGATGCATACCATTAACATGACTGTATAGCCCTTATGGCTCAAGAGACTGCAGGGTTCTCACATGTTTCTGATGTACTCTCACTAATCCAGATGTTGAGCTTTTTGTAGATGGTTCAAGAAGCATTGGTGAAGATGGACGGTTCTACACTGGGTATGCAGTGGTCACACAGCATGAGGTAGTAAAAGCAGAACCACTCCCCCCTCACATGTCTGCACAAGAGGCCGAGTTGACAGCACTCATTGAAGCGCTTAAAGAAGTTTCAGGTAAACAATGTAACATCTACACAGATTCAAGATATGCTTTTGGTATAGCCATGACTATGGTCCCATATGGAGGGCGAGAGACTTTCTTACATCAGCAGGCACCCCTGTCAAACATGGGCACCTTATCAAACAACTGATGGAGGCACTTCTGCTCCCAAAGGAGGTTGCCATAGTTAAGGTAAGGGCACATACAAAACTCTACCAATGAAGCAAGAGGCAACGACAAGGCGAACCAGGCGGCTAAGGAAGCTGCACGAAAGCCGAGGCAAGATAAGACCTCTGGGGTATCTCCACTGATCATGTAAGCACCGAGTGTCAGCAATTAGACTTCTATATCTTACAGGCTCTGACTCGGCAAGCAACCGGGGAGGAGAAGAAGGTTTGGTCGAAAGCTGGAGCTCAGGACCATGAAGGTCTGTGGATGGTGGGTCAGAGAGTCTGCCTACCAAGGTCCTTGTACCTCATGATGGCTCAGGCGGCTCATGGCCCCACGCATTGTCCAAAAACGCCATGTGTGCTTTAGTAGAGAGGCAGTGGATCGCCCCTGGTTTCACAACAATTGCTGCTAGATTTACACAGGCATGTCTAAGGGTATGTTTCCACGTTCAGGAAACAGTCCGGAATTGCTGCGTGTTTGACGCTGTGCGTTGGTGCAGCGTCAAACACGCAGCGTCCAGATGTTACAGCATAGTGGAGGGGATTTCAAGAAATCCCTTTTCCACTATGCTGTAAAACATGCAGGCGGAAGACCTGCGTTTCCAGACATGCGGCGCGTCTTTTCAGACCGCAGCATGTCTGTCATGGGTGTATCGCCACGAAGATCGTCGCGATTGCACATTCTGACTTCTCGCAGCTGAGTTGCTGTTTCTTTGTGTTTGGTAGTGAGGGAGTTAATTTTACCTAGCTCTTTGCTAAGACTAGGTCCAGCCTCGCCCGGCTGCTTTTGATTATGCACTAATTAGCTTCCTTTATATACCTGCCAGTCTGCTTGTTAGATGCCGGTGAAAGCTTACATGCAGACCAGCAGTTTGGATCAGGTCATGAGAAGACTTAAGTTAAGAGTTCCTTTGTGGTTTCTCCTCTCCTCGATTATAGTTTATCTCCTAGACCTTTTGTGTTCCCTCTGTGTTTAAGTGTTGTATGCAAGACAGTGTTTGCTTTGTCCCCTGTCTGTTTCGTTTGTCTGTACTGTTTGTTAAGCAGTAACCTGCCTATTCCCTGTGTGGTAATCAGGGTCCTTCTGTCACGCGGTCTTATGATATGTGTACGATGTCAGTAAACTATTCTTAAAAGAACAACACTCTATACAACATATAGATTAGCAACATCAGCATGTAAATATAGAATAGATTTACCTGACACGATATCCGTTGAACTCAGGGTTAATCTTGAGGACTTGATACACTGTCACAGGAAAGAGGAGGACCGGGGGTCTAACCTGACCCTAAACTGGGGTCCTAACTAATCCCTCACCTTGGAGGTACTGATAATGGTTCAGAGGTCCAAGTCTCCAGCCTAACCCTGTCTCCTATCAGTCCCTGAACCCTGTAATCAGTCCTAAGAAGGATTCTGATTACCACCAAAGGGATATGGGCTGATCTCTGCTAAATACACAGATTAGACATATAAGACAGACTGGAGAAAACACAGACTTGCATACACACTCAAACACAGAAGGAACATAAATGATCTGGGATATTAAACTCTAAGCAAGGTGAGCTTAAAACAACTAAGGAGCTCTTTAACTTAAGTCTATACAGATACAATCCTATCTGTGGTCTGCATGAAGAATTTCACTGGCAACTCCCAACACAGACAACCAGAGATTTAAAGGAAACCAATCAACAAATAATTAATTGCAGCCGGAAGAAACTGCACCCAGTCCCAGAACTGAGCACAGACAGAATTAACTCCCTAACTGCCAAACACAAAGAAACAGCAACTCAGCTGTGAGAAGTCAGAATGTGCAACCGCGACGATCTTCGTGGCGATGCACACATGACAGTACCCCCCCTTCTACGAGGGGCCTCCGGACCCTCAGGGCCAGGTTTGCCCGGGTGAGTTCTGTGGAAGGTCCGCACCAAACGATCTGCGTTAATGTCAGACACAGGAACCCACGTCCTCTCCTCTGGACCATACCCCTTCCAATGCACCAAGTACTGAAGGGACCGGCGATTCAGACGTGAGTCAATGATCTTTGACACTTGAAACTCCAAGTTACCATTGACCACCACTGGAGGAGGAGGTAGAGGTGATGGTATGACTGGTGCCACGTACCTCTTAAGTAATGACTTGTGGAACACATTATGAATTTTAAACGTAGGAGGGAGGTCCAGACGAAATGCCACAGGATTAATTATGGAACTGATCCTGTACGGCCCGATGAATCTGGGGCCCAGATTCCAGGAGGGAACTTTAAGTTTTATATTCCTGGTAGACAACCAAACCAGATCGTTCACATTAAGATCTGGACCAGAAACTCTCCTCCTATCAGCCATACGTTTATAACGGTTCCCCATAGCACTCAGATTATTCAATACACCTCTCCACACTGAAGCAAGTGACGACGAGAAACGCTCCTCCTCAGGAACCCCAGAAGGGCCTCCCCCATTGAATGTACAAAACTGGGGATGAAAACCATATGCCCCAAAAAACGGGGACTTACCAGTGGACTCGCTCCGCCTGTTGTTAAGAGCGAACTCTGCCAGAGGCAAGAAAGAAGACCAGTCCTCCTGGTTCTCTGAGACAAAACACCGAAGATAAGTCTCTAGGCTTTGATTCAGACGCTCTGTCTGACCATTGGTCTGCGGATGAAAAGCCGAGGAAAATGACAATTGCATCCCCCGACGTAAACAAAATGCCCTCCAAAACTTGGACACAAACTGAGACCCCCTATCTGACACCACATCAGAAGGCAACCCATGAAGTCTCACAATCTCCCCAATGAACACCTGCACCAGAGTTTTAGCATTAGGGAGGGCAGGAAGAGCAATGAAATGTGCCATCTTACTGAACCTGTCAACAACCACCAGTATGACAGTCTTCCCTGACGACTGAGGAAGGTCCGTGATGAAGTCCATAGACAAATGAGTCCATGGACGCTCCGGAAGTTTCAAGGGTAAGAGGGTCCCAGACGGACGGGTATGAGGGGTCTTAGAGCGAGCACAAACCCCACAGGACGCGACAAAAGTTAAAACATCTTTATTAACGTTAGGCCACCAAAACCGGCGAGAAAGGAGATCTAAAGTAGCCTTACTCCCTGGATGTCCTGCTAAAGCAGAATTATGATGTGCCTCAATAACCTTTTGTCTCAACTGATTTGGGACAAACAGTCTCCCTGGAGGTCCTGCAGGGGCGTCCCCCTGAGCCTCTAACACCTCCTCCTCAAGCTCAGAACATACAGCCGACACTACCACCCCCTCCTGAAGGATAGGAATCGGGTCATCCATTTTCCCGGCCCCTGGGAAACTGCGAGACAAGGCATCCGCCTTAACATTCTTAGATCCAGGGCGATAAGTGACAACAAAATTAAACCTGGTAAAAAACAACGACCATCGAGCTTGTCTGGAATTCAGACGCTTAGCAGATTCCAAATACAGCAGGTTCTTGTGATCAGTAATGACGGTGACCGGGTGGACTGCCCCCTCCAAAAAGTGACGCCATTCTTCAAAAGCCAACTTAATGGCCAAAAGTTCCCTATTGCCGATATCATAATTCCTTTCGGCGGACGACAATTTTTTAGAAAAGAAAGCGCACGGATGCCATTTACCAGGGGACGGACCCTGGGACAATATTGCACCCACCCCTACGTCAGACGCGTCCACCTCCACAACGAACGGCTGTGATGCATCTGGTTGGATGAGAACGGGTGCCGAAGCAAAACATTTTTTCAAGGAGGAAAAAGCTTGGCAAGCTTTGTCCGACCATTTAGAAAAATCCGTCCCTTTTCTTGTCATGTCAGTGAGAGGTTTGACAACAGATGAGAAATTACAAATAAATTTCCGGTAGTAGTTAGCAAACCCCAGAAAACGCTGCAGAGCCTTAAGATCCTCTGGCTGATCCCATTCAAGCACTGCTCTCACCTTTTCAGGGTCCATACGGAAACCGGAGGCTGACACCAAGAAACCCAAAAACTGAAGTTCCTGTACGGCGAATACACACTTTTCCAGTTTGGCGTATAGTTTATTGTCTCGCAAGATCTGCAACACCTGTCTCACATGCTCCTGGTGAGACACAAGATCTGGTGAGTAAATTAAAATGTCATCCAAATATACGACCACAAACAGCCCCACCAGATGACGAAAAATGTCATTAACAAAATGTTGGAATACTGCTGGTGCAGTAGTCAGACCAAAAGGCATGACTAGGTTCTCATAATGTCCCTCCGGCGTGTTAAACGCCGTTTTCCACTCATCCCCCTCTTTTATCCTAATCAGATTATACGCCCCCCTGAGATCCAATTTAGAGAACCATTTGGCGCCAACAATTTGATTGAAGAGATCAGGAATCAGAGGGAGTGGATACGGATCTCGAACAGTAATCCGATTAAGTTCGCGGAAATCCAAGCAAGGGCGTAGGCCTCCATCTTTTTTCTTCACAAAGAAGAACCCCGCGGCCACTGGGGAAGATGAAGGTCTAATATGCCCTTTGGCCAGACTTTCCGAAATATAATCTTTCATAGCCTGCCTCTCAGGACCAGAAAGATTATATAACCTAGCTTTAGGTAACTTAGCATCAGGAAGTAAATTAATAGAGCAGTCATACACGCGATGAGGAGGCAACTCCTGACACCCCTCCTCAGAGAACACATCCCCAAAGTCCTCCAAAAAAGGAGGCAAAGTTCTAGGCACGACCGCACTGATGACTGTGTTCATGCAGTTACTTTTGCAAAACTCCCCCCATTGGCTTATATCTCTGGACTGCCAATTAATCACAGGGTTATGTTTAACCAACCAAGGAAGTCCCAACACAATAGGAGTAGGTAGACCCTCCAACACATAACAAGATAATAGTTCCCTATGTATTGCCCCTACCCGAAGGTCAATGTTATGAACCTCATGAACAAAGCTACCTTGGCCGAGAGGCCTGGCGTCAATGGAGAATATAGGGATCGGTTTGACCAATACACTCAGATGCATACCTTGAGCCTGAGCAAACTGAGCGTCAACCAGATTAGCCCCGGACCCACTATCAAGAAGAACAGAAAATCTCTCCACTCTCGTACCAACCACCACCTCCACTGGTACAAGGAACTGAGAAGAACTAGCGGACGAAATACATACTCCCAGGTTGTCGTCCACCACACAACCTGGGATTAACAGTTTTCCGGCGACTTTTTGCTCAACAAGGCACGGGATGGACATCCCCCAACAAAATGTCCCTCTTTCCCGCAGAAGAAACACCTTCTAGTCCTGCGGCGTACCGCCAATCCCCTCCTACGAAATGATGTCCCTCCCAACTGCATAGGCTCCTCCGAACAGACAAGGGGAACCTCAACATAAGGGACTTTAGTAGTAGGTGGAGTAACAACAGGGGGCGGAGTTACCTCGCACCTCTCCCGGAGCCGTCTATCAGTACGGATAGCTAGGGCCATAGCAGCCTCCAGTGATGGAGGAGAATCATACTGAGCCAAAACGTCCTTTAATTTGTCAGAAAGCCCATGACAAAACTGGCTCCTAAGAGCTGGGTCATTCCACTGAGTATCTGTGGCCCATCTACGAAACTCAGAAGCAAATTCCTCCGCCGGACGATCTCCCTGCTGTATCTTACGTAATTTTGTCTCAGCAAGAGAGACCCGATCTGGGTCATCATATACCAAACCCAGGGCAGTAAAAAATCGATCTACTGACTGTAGAGCCGGGGATCCCGGAGGAAGGGAGAAGGCCCAGGATTGAGGGTCCCCTTGTAGGAGCGAGATAACAATTCCCACTCTCTGCTCTTCACTCCCTGATGATCGAGGCCGAAGCCGAAAATACAATTTACATGCTTCCCTGAAGGTAAAAAATTTGTCTCGCCCACCAGTGAACCTGTCCGGGAGAGCTACTTTAGGTTCAAATCTGGTTTGCTCCGAGGGAGACAAAACTTTGGACTTAATGTCCATCAGCTCCATGGATAATCCCTGCAACTGCAGAGCCAGCTGGGCTACTGGATCCATGGCAACTGGGAATAATTTTATGGGCCAGTGAAAATGTCACGCGGTCTTATGATATGTGTACGATGTCAGTAAACTATTCTTAAAAGAACAACACTCTATACAACATATAGATTAGCAACATCAGCATGTAAATATAGAATAGATTTACCTGACACGATATCCGTTGAACTCAGGGTTAATCTTGAGGACTTGATACACTGTCACAGGAAAGAGGAGGACCGGGGGTCTAACCTGACCCTAAACTGGGGTCCTAACTAATCCCTCACCTTGGAGGTACTGATAATGGTTCAGAGGTCCAAGTCTCCAACCTAACCCTGTCTCCTATCAGTCCCTGAACCCTGTAATCAGTCCTAAGAAGGATTCTGATTACCACCAAAGGGATATGGGCTGATCTCTGCTAAATACACAGATTAGACATATAAGACAGACTGGAGAAAACACAGACTTGCATACACACTCAAACACAGAAGGAACATAAATGATCTGGGATATTAAACTCTAAGCAAGGTGAGCTTAAAACAACTAAGGAGCTCTTTAACTTAAGTCTATACAGATACAATCCTATCTGTGGTCTGCATGAAGAATTTCACTGGCAACTCCCAACACAGACAACCAGAGATTTAAAGGAAACCAATCAACAAATAATTAATTGCAGCCGGAAGAAACTGCACCCAGTCCCAGAACTGAGCACAGACAGAATTAACTCCCTAACTGCCAAACACAAAGAAACAGCAACTCAGCTGTGAGAAGTCAGAATGTGCAACCGCGACGATCTTCGTGGCGATGCACACATGACACCTTCTGAGGACTAGATTACAGTTGTCAGGGACTTATAAGAGACAGGGTTACGTTGGCGGCCTGGACCTCTGTACCATTAACAGTACCTCCAGGTTGAGGGACTAGTCAGGTCCCCAGGCTAGGGTCAGCATAGACCCCGGTCACCTGCAGCCTGAGTACAGCATTATACGTCTTCAGGATTCACCCACAGTACAACGGATATTATATCAGGTAATACTATACTTTATGTACATGTTGAGATTTCCTATTTATGTGTTATATTGCATGTTGTTCCTCTTAGTATTGATTACTGACATCATATGTGTATCTGTGATACAGCGTGACATTGTCCTAGTCCGTTGCGGCGACGCTGCGTCGCCGCAACAGAAATAACAGGGCTATGCAGCCCTGCGATCATTCCGCATGTGTTCCGGAGGTGTCTGGAACACATCCGGAATGAGCGGGCGTACAAAAGGGGGCGGGGCTCAAAAGCGCTGTGGTTCCGGACCGTGGAACCACAGCCTAACATGTGCACAACACAATCCATGCACCGTATTGAAAGTACCACAGAAACACACACCTAAGCCCCTCTATCCGTTTCAACGACGGCAGATTGACTTCATACAATTACCAAAAATAGGAACGTATGAATTCGTTCTCGTGTGTGTTGACCTCTTTTCAGGTTGGCCAGAAGCTTTCCCAATGCCAAGAGCTACTGCAAGGGCCACTGCAAAGAAGTTGATGTCAGAAGTCTTTTGTAGGTTCGGGCTACCTGAAACCATAGAGTCCGACAGAGGTACCCATTTCACCGGACAGGTAATGCAGAATACCATGCAAATGCTTGGGGTGACACAGGCTTTTCACACCCCATACAGACCCCAAGCGAGTGCGAAGGTTGAACGGCTAAATGGTACCCTTAAGCTAAAAATTCAGAAGGCAAGTGAGGAATTGGGGAAACCTTGGATAGAATGTCTGCCTTTAGCTCTCTTTTCCATTAGGTACACGCCCAATAGGAAGACTAAACTCTCACCATTTGAGGTTTTGTTTGGGTCAGCCCCTAGGTTAGGACTGTACTTTCCACAGACACTGCAACTGCAGTGTAACAATCTCACTGCTTATGTCCAGGGCCTGCAAAAGAGGCTCTCCTCTGTGCATAAACAAGTTTTTAATTCTATTCCAGACCTAGAGAGTCAAGAAGGAGCCCATTCTCTACAGCCTTGAGACTGGGTGGTGGTCAAAAGACATACAAGGAAGCCATTGAAGCCAAGGTTTGATAGTCCCTTCCAAGTCTTCCTCACTACAGCCACATCAGTAAAGCTTGAAGGAAGACCAACTTGGATCCATGCCAGCCACTGCAAAGCCATGGAACGGAAGAGGGATAATCCTGCTTCTGATGATACTGCCAATCCTACCCTACAAAGGACAGATGGCTCAGACAAGCCGAAGTGACACTTCTGGGACTGTAGCTTATTTTATTCTTGATTTTGGGAAAAATGTGGACTGGATAAATTGCATTTATTATAATCAACAGAGATTCATAAAGAGTGTTGGAGGTGCAGTACAAGAAATCAGATACTACTACAAACAGTAGAAAACAGGACACAGCACCAAAAGACCCCTCCAAAGACTAGTACATGTGTTCATTAATTATGCACATATAATTGAAACCCTCTTCTTACACATGACAAAACACTGTAGTTGAGAAAAGGATATGATCTCCCTCACCGTATGGGGAATTCGGCACGAAGAAATGGTTAGGAAGTCCGACACTGGCACTAGACCTTTGAAGTATCATATCTGTTCTCAAAAGGGGGAACTGATAGGGAATCTAGGAGACCCTTCTAGATTATAAGACCCTTCTTAAATGATAGAGCCTATAAATCCTCACAAACAAATCGCTTTAACAAGTCTCTTCTCTGTATTTCAAAATGACATTATTTGCTGATTAAAACAACATAGTAACATGTGGTCTCAAAGGTTAGTCTACGTGGCCTTTTAGGACTATGAGATAATCACCCTAATGACAGGACACCGCCATGATGACTGTAGCTAATGACGATGAAGTATGCGACTAATCAATAGAGTAATAAATATAGAACTACTAATGACTATAATTGGGGTCCACCCATTAGAACATCTGTTGACTAGGTAAATTCTTCTATAAGGTAACAAATGGTCAAGCTGACATATGCGTGACAAGAAGTATTTACTGTAATAAATTATTTACTAATATGTTCTGAAAAACATGATGACCTAATGCACGTATACGCCCCTCCAGCAGGGTATATAAGCTGGGACAGGAATCCATTAAATTCATGCCAAGTAATTTGAATACAGACGCTTGTCTTCTGTTTCATTGCTAAGTATCACCTGCCTCGATCGAAGCTCCACCCAATTGGGCAATTATCTGATATCCTAGAGGGTCTTTTTGGCTCATAAACCTATCAGGTCCCATATATGATGCTCCAGTGTATGATGGGCCCCATATATGATACTCCAGTATATGATGGGTCCCATATGATGGTCTCAATATATTGCGCCAAACATAAAAAAAAATAAAAAATGAAATACTCACCTCTCCTCACTGGCCGCTGCTCTGCTAGAGGCACGGGCCCCTTTTACTGGCACAGGCACCGGGCCCCCATAGCATGCTGGTGTCCCCGACTGTGAGTGGGCCCCCCGTCTGCTCAGGGCCCCGGCACTTGCCCGGGTGTGCCGTGTGCTGACGCCGACCCTGCTGCCATGAGAAACCCTTTGTGCCCCACAACCGTTATCTTTAAATGGCACGGTGAGATATTGACAGCGGCATCTTATCAGTTAACAGCATCGACCAGAGCTAATCTCCAGCTGCTGCTGTTTGGGTCAAATGCTGGCTGAAAAGTGTGTGGAGTGAGTACATGGTGACACCAGTGCTGACATACATGTACAGTGGCTTGCGAAAGTATTTACCACCCTTGGTTTTTAG
Organism: Oophaga sylvatica; assembly: GCA_033576555.1. Lineage (NCBI taxonomy): Eukaryota > Metazoa > Chordata > Amphibia > Anura > Dendrobatidae > Oophaga > Oophaga sylvatica. Next base: position 311,682,344 of record JARQOD010000006.1, read on the forward strand.
CTATTTTGTTACATAACAATCTGTGTTTAAATATTTTTGTAATCCAGTTTGTGTGTGATGCATCAGCACTAAATAGTCTAAGTTGGTGAAGTGATGTGAGAAAAATATAGGCATAAATTAAATTTATGGGATCGAATAACTAAAATTTGGCATGGTCATATGTATTCACCCCTTTTGCTATGAAGCCCCTAAAAATTTCTGGTGCAAGCAATTACCTTCATAAGTCACATGCTTAGTGAAAGGAAGTCCACCTTGTGTGCAATCTAAATGTCACATGGTCTGTCAGTATATACACTTTACCTTTTCTGAAAGGCCACAGAGGCTGTAACACCCTGTACAATAGGTCTTCTTCCTAAAGGTGCCATCTTAGCCACCATGGATGTGAAATCCATATATTCTAACATCTCACATGATGATGGACGAACTGCCAGTAAAATGTTTCTGAAATCTAATGGGATCCCTTTTGATGTATTAAAACTCACCAGATTTATCCTCACATGTAACTTTTTCTGTTTCGGTAATGAGCTATAACTACGCTGCATCAGAATTGCTATGGACAGCAAAATAGCACCACAGTATGCCAACCTTTTCATGGCTAAACTGGAGAAAGACTTTTTATAATCTTGCTCCATCAAGCCCTTGGCCTATGTCCGTTATATCAATGACATCTTAATTATCCAGATTTAGTCTGAACAAGAACTTTCAAGAAAGATGCAATACCTTTCATCCCACCCTAAACTTGATATTGGACCACTCAAATACAGAAATCAACTTTCTGGATACCATCATAAAAATTCTAAATTGTTCAATTGTAAGGTTCTGTGTACATGTTCCTGAAACTCAGGTTGTTCGTCAGCCATTTTACTTTCTGTCTTGCTGCAGCTATCTTGCCCTCAGTCAAAATGGAGTTTCCAGCTTGCATGTTCCCGCCCTGATTCTCTCCTTTTGCTTCTTAAGCAGCCACAGCTGAGCAATCAGTGCTTCAGAATCTAGCCTGCAGTGAACCTGTGACCTGACTCCTAAAGCCTTGGACCTTGTACTCCAGCTATTCCTACTGAGGAACTCTGAAGCACTTGTGGACTCTGAACCCTGCTCTTTGAAAGACCCACGTTTGCATGGACTTACGGTAACAGAGAAGAAGATCCTGAATCTGTATTGGAGAGTGATTGCTGAGCTTGGATTACTCTGGCCTGCTGTGTCTCCTGTTTCTGTGTCTGCAAACTGTGTGACTATTTCTGCCAACTTGTATGAAGTAATACAGGACTTTTCTATATCAAACCTGTGACTCCTGTATTTTCATCGCACCCAAGCACAAGACGCTATATGAACTGTACCACATACATTACAAGATTCTGAAGCCAAAACATTAGTGTCTGCTGGGTCTGGAAAGGCTGTGTCTGCTGTAACTGTGGATATCGGATGTCCGGTTGTACTTTCTGTGATGACAGTGGTTGTGACTTCTCACAACCATTCCAGGTGAGCAATTCCCTTAAGTGTTTTTTTTTTCTGCAGTGTTACCACAGGTAAACACTATTGTTTTTTTTTTTTTTCTTTTCTCTTTTTTTTCATGCTGTAACTGTGGATATCAGATGTCCGGGTGAACTTTCTGTGATGATAGTGGTTGTGACTTCTCACAACCATTCCAGGTGAGCAGTTCCCTTAATTTTTTTTTTCTCTCTGCAGTGTTACCACAGGTAAACACTATTGTTTTTTTTTCTCCTCTCCTCTTCTTCCAGTACTCCTGTCTTAAAAGATCTGGAAAATGGAGGCCCGCATAAAGGAACTTTGCGGAGTGACTGATAATATCCTTGCAGATTTGCAGAATATAAAGACCCGTTTTTCAAGCCTACAGGACCTCACTAATCACAATTTGCAAGTGTTTGGACAGACTGCCCAGGATTTGCGAGCCAGGATTGAGGTTCTAGAAGAGCGAGTCCAGGCTCCTGCCGTAGCCCCGAGTTCTGGGATTCCCAAGTTGCCCCCTTTTCGTTTTGGCGGTGAACGTGAGAAATTCAGGGGATTTATTAATCAATGCAATCTTTTTTTTTTCTGCACATGCTTCACAATTTCCCACTGAACGATCTAAGGTGCTTACTATAATTATGTTGCTTACCAACAAGGCTTTGATGTGGGCAAACCCTCTGATTGAGACTGAGGATGATTGTTTGAATCACCTTGATGCTTTTATTTCAGCCATGGGGCAGGTGTTTGATGACCCCAATCGAGGTGCAACAGCTGAAGCAGCCATGTTAGCTTTGCGCCAAGGTAAGCACTCGGTAGCTGAATATGCCTTGGAGTTCAGGAGATGGGCCCTTGATACCACCTGGGACAGTTCCGCCAAAAAATCTATTTTTCAAAAGGGGTTATCTCCATTGATTAAGGATGAACTTGCTCGTGCCGACCCTCCCACTGCGTTAGGTGACTTTATTAACTACTGCATCCGTATTGATACTCGTCTGACTGAACGCAGGCAAGAGAGATGGTTCGAAAGCAATCGCACTAACCTTTTCCTACCTTCCTCTCCAGCTAAGGAACCTTTGAGTAGGATTACACGGGAACCTGAACCTGAACCCATGCAGGTAGACTCTTTACAACGACGGGTTAGTGATGCACGCAAGGAACATCGTTTTAAGGAGAATCTATGTTTCTATTGTGGTAAGTCAGGGCACTTCATTATAAACTGCCCCAGCCATTCTCGTAAGACTACTGCAGCACTCATTCATTGTGAGTGTTGCGAGAGGGGATCTGTCAGGTCCGAGCCTCAGGCTCCAGAGAGATCTGCAGCAACAGATCTTGATTTCTTGGACTTAAACTCTGTTACCTCTGAGGACGTTGACTGTGTAAACGCTGCCATTTTTCAAGTTTCCTCAGCGGTGTCCCAGCTGAGTTGTAAGAAAAACAATTCTCATTGCTTTCTTTCCATCAAACTCTGGGTTGACTCAGCTTGGGTGTCTAGCTCTGCTATGATCGACTCAGGGGCAAGTGGAAATTTTATTGATGTCTCCTTTGCTCTGAAACAGGGGATACGTTCAGTGAAGAAGGCTACTCCAGTACAGATGGAAACTGTGGATGGCTCCCTGCTGACCTCTGGACCAGTGGATCAGGAAACAGAGCCTTTGAGGGTTCTTATGGGTAAAGATCATCAAGAGAAACTGTCCTTTATGCTTATCTCTTCTCCCCACTTTCCCATTATTCTAGGGCTACCATGGTTGCAGGCTCAGAATCCTACCATTAACTGGGAGACCAAGGAATTACACTTTCCAGAGAAACAGATGAGTCCAAAAGTTTCAGCTTGCTCTGTTCCTAAAGGAACCATGTCAGTCCCTGAACTACCAGCTGTATACCAGGACTATGTGGATTTATGTGACAAGAAGAACGCTGACCAGCTTCCTCCTCACCGTCCATATGATTGTCCAATTGAATTATTGCCTGGAGCGGAGATACCTTTTGGTAAGATCTACCCCCTGGCGGGGCCCGAGCTAAAGGCTTTAAAGGATTACATAGACGAAAATCTAGCAAAGGGCTTCATACGCCCCTCTTCATCTCCTGCAGGTGCACCCATCTTCTTTGTAAAGAAGAAAGATGGATCTCTGAGACCATGCGTAGACTATAGGGAACTCAATAAGGTTACTATTAGAAACCGTTATCCATTGCCTTTAATCCCTGAGTTATTGGAGAGAGTGCGACATGCCAAAATTTTCTCTAAACTAGATCTTCGTGGGGCCTATAACTTAGTCCGTATTAGACCTGGGGATGAATGGAAGACTGCATTCAGGTCACGCTATGGACACTTTGAATATCTAGTTATGTCTTTTGGTCTGAGTACCGCCCCAGCCACTTTCCAACACTTGGTGAATGACATCTTCAGGGATCTCCTAGATACATTCGTGGTAATTTATTTGGATGATATTCTAATTTTTTCTAACTCCACAGAGGAACATCATGGACATGTGAGAATGGTCTTGGAACGTCTAAGACAAAATCATCTTTACATCAAACTTGAAAAGTGTGAATTCCATAGGACCGAAATTCAATTTCTGGGGTATGTACTGTCTACACAAGGAATTAGTATGGATGGAAGCAAAACCCAAGCCATCAAGGATTGGCCAAGTCCTAGAAATGTGAAGGAGGTACAGCGCTTCATCGGGTTTGCCAACTTCTATAGACGTTTCATTAGAAATTTCTCTGAGGTAGTGTCACCTATCACCCAACTTACCCGGAAAGAGTCTAGGTTCTCCTGGACTCCCCAAGCCCAGGAAGCATTTTCCCGTCTAAAAGATAAATTTACCACTGCACCTATCCTAGTACATCCCAACCCCGAGCTTGCCTTCATAATAGAGGTGGATGCTTCAGACTGTGCCGTTGGAGCTATACTCTCTCAGAGAACAGGTGAGAAGAATGTCTTGCATCCCTGTGCCTTCTTTTCCCAGCAGTTGTCTTCGGCTGAGAGGAACTATGATGTGGGCAATAGAGAGTTGTTGGCCATTATTGCCGCCTTCAAAGAATGGAGACACCTTCTTCAGGGAGCTGCACAGCAAATAGTCGTCCTGACAGACCATCGTAACCTTGAGTTTATCAGGTCGGCTAAGTGCCTGACTCCTCGCCAGGCTCGCTGGAATCTTTTCTTAAACCAATTTAATTTTATCATTTCTTATAGACCAGGATCGCGCAATGGAAAGGCTGATGCACTCTCTAGGATTTACTCAGCAGAGACACGTCCAATTACTCCTCCTAAGACTATTCTTCCTGACTCTAGATTCCTAGGAGTAATTCATAATCAAGACCTACTTAAGGACATCAAGGAAGCATACCATGCGGATTCCTTTTTGGCACAACCCCCAAGGGACGTAAGTCTTGTCTTTAAGAATGGTGTGTGGATTCAGGGACAACGCCTGTATATTCCTGAAACAGTCAGATTGAGAGTATTGCAACTCATTCACGATTCCAAGATAGCTGGGCATAGAGGAATTCTAAAGACACAGGAATTTCTCTCTAGTTTCTTTTGGTGGCCCACTTGCAGGAAGGATGTTTTAAACTATGTCACTTCATGTGAAGTCTGTGCAAGATGCAAAACACCTCGCTCCTCACCAACTGGTCTGTTACAGCCTCTTCCCACCCCGTCCCGCCCGTGGGGATCCATTTCTATGGACTTCATTGTGGAGTTACCAACCTCTCAAGGGAAGAACACCATTCTAGTGGTGGTTGACCGTCTAACAAAGGCAGCTCATTTTATCCCTTGTGTCGGCTTACCCACTGCAAAACAGACATCAGATTTGATGATTAAAGATGTGTTTCGCTTACATGGAGTACCGGATGAGGTTATTTCGGATCGAGGGGTGCAATTCACTTCTAGGTTTTGGCAAAATTTCTGTGCAGCATTGGACATTAAAGTAAACCTTTCTTCTGCTTTTCATCCTCAGACTAATGGACAGACCGAACGAACCAATCAAACCCTGGAGCAGTATTTCCGCTGCTTTATCTGCCACCTACAGGATGATTGGGTGGATCTACTTCCATTAGCTGAGTTCTCGTATAACAACTCTCAGAGTGCCTCCACTAAGCAGTCTCCTTTTTACTCTAATCTAGGTTATCATCCTAACATTCTACCACGATTTCCCATAGAAACGCCTTTACCAGCAGTGGCTGAAAGAATCACGTCTTTACAGAAGAATATGGATCTTCTAAAGGAGAATCTGGAATCGGCTCAGGAAAGGTACAAGAAAGCAGCAGATAAATTTCGTAAACCTGCACCAGCTTTCAAGGTAGGAGACTTGGTCTGGCTGTCAACCAGAAATCTTAAGTTAAGGATTCCATCGTCTAAGTTGGGACATAAGTACATTGGACCCTATAAAATCAGTAAAATTATAAGTGCCGTTGCTTGTCGTCTTCAACTGCCCAGAACTATGAGAATTCACCCTGTCTTTCATGTATCCCTACTAAAGGCTGCAACACCCAATACGTTTCCTGGACGTTCTTCTCCTTGCCCTGACCCAGTGCTAGTCGATGGTCAGGAAGAATTTGTGGTGGAAAGGATTTTAGATTCCAGGTTGTATAGAAATCAGTTACAATATCTGATTAAATGGCAGGGCTACCCAGTGGAGGACAACTCATGGGAACCAGTCAATAACGTTAATGCTCCTCGCTTGCTCCGTCAGTTTCATCAGAGGTACCCACACAAGCCTGGCCTGAGGTCATCCGGAGGTTGTCCCTAAGGGGGGAGTAATGTAAGGTTCTGTGTACATGTTCCTGAAACTCAGTTTGTTCGTCAGCCATTTTACTTTCTGTCTTGCTGCAGCTATCTTGCCCTCAGTCAAAATGGAGTTTCCAGCTTGCATGTTCCCGCCCTGATTCTCTCCTTTTGCTTCTTAAACAGCCACAGCTGAGCAATCAGTGCTTCAGAATCTAGCCTGCAGTGAACCTGTGACCTGACTCCTAAAGCCTTGGACCTTGTACTCCAGCTATTCCTACTGAGGAACTCTGAAGCACTTGTGGACTCTGAACCCTGCTCTTTGAAAGACCCACGTTTGCATGGACTTACGGTAACAGAGAAGAAGATCCTGAACCTGTTGTGGAGAGTGATTGCTGAGCTTAGATTACTCTGGCCTGCTGTGTCTCCTGCTTCTGTGTCTGCAAACTGTGTGACTATTTTTGCCAACTTGTATGAAGTAATACAAGACTTTCTATATCAAACCTGTGTCTCATGTATTTTCATCGCACCCAAGCACAAGACGCTATATGAACTGTACCACATACATTACATCAATCTAGATATGCATGTATCAGAAACCAATTGAACGGCCGGCATACTTCAGATGGGACGGCTTACACCCAAAACACATTAAAAAGTCCATTGTCTACAGCCAGGCCCTAACATATCTGCTCCAACCCAACAGACAGGGAGGGCTGAACACTTAACTCATCTTAAAAAGACATATTAAACCTAGGCTACCACACCACCTCAATTGATGATCAGATTAATAAAGCCACAAGGATCCCTAGAAGTCAACTACTTCAATATTTAGAAGAAGAGGAAAATTACTGTGTTTCTCTGGTGGTGACCTAGAGCCCACAGCTTGGAGTGCTCATAAAAACATCACCATATCCTACACAAAAATGACCAGCTAAAAATAATATTTCATGACCCTCCCTTACTATTCTACAGGCAACCTCCAAATTTAAGACATTTTGTGATGATAATCTCATTGCCCTCTGATACAACAAGAGGAACCTATCCTTGCAATGTGAAGAGTTGTAAAACCTGCACTCATGTAATGACCATAGACTGGATACAGACCCAGAATGCTCAGCAGGACTATAATATTTCTGAGACATTCACATGTTCTTCTTCCAATGTGGTTTCCATTTTGTCCTTCTGGGGGTCTCTATGTTGGAGAAACAGGACAGAAACTGAGGTCAAGAATGACGGCAGGCCAGACAGGTGCTGGTAGTGGGGGACTCAATTATTAGGGGAACAGATAGGGCAATCTGTCACAAAGACAGGGATCGTCGAACAGTGTGCTGCCTACCTGGCGCTCGAGTCCGACACATCGTTGATCGGGTTGACAGATTACTGGGAGGGGCTGGTGAGGACCCAGCGGTCATGGTGCACATTGGCACAAATGACAAAGTTAGAGGCAGGTGGAAGGTCCTTAAAGATGATTTCAGGGAATTAGGCTGCAAGCTTAAAGCAAGGACCTCCAACGTGGTATTTTCTGAAATACTGCCGGTACCACGTGCCACACCAGAGAGGCAACGGGAGATTAGGGAGGTTAATAAGTGGCTCAAGAATTGGTGTAGGAAGGAGGGGTTTGGGTTCCTGGAGAACTGGGCCGACTTCTCAGTTGGCTACAGGTTCTATGCTAGGGACGGGCTGCACCTCAATGGGGAGGGTGCAGCTGTGCTGGGGGAGAAAATGGCTAGAAGGTTGGAGGAGTCTTTAAACTAGGGACTGGGGGGGAGGGTATTCATTTTATAGGAGGGGAAGGCAGTACAGATAGAGACCTGGGCACAAATAATGAAATTGGGGTGGGGGTGGCATGGGGGGTGGGGTTAGAACAGTTAATAATTTAAGAAAGAATAGAGGTTCAGAGAGATACATAAAGTGCATGTATACTAATGCTAGAAGCCTCACCAACAAAATGGCGGAATTAGAATTAATTTTGTTGGAACATAATTATGACATGGTGGGGATATCTGAGACTTGGCTGGATGAGAGCCACGACTGGGCGGTTAATTTACAGGGCTATAGTCTGTTTAGAAATTACCGTAAAAATAAGCGAGGTGGGGGTGTGTGTTTATATGTAAAATCATCCTTAAAACCCATCCTGCGTGATATCTGTGAATCTAATGAAGATGTAGAGTCTCTGTGGGTGGAGATTAGGGGAGGGGGAAAAATAATAAATTATTGATAGGGGTTTGTTATAAGTCTCCTAAAATAATGGAAGCAACAGAGAATATCCTCGTAAAGCAAATAGATGAAGCAGCAACTCAAGGAGAAGTCATTATTATGGGGGACTTCAACTACCCTGAAATACATTGGGGAACAGAAACCTGCAGTTCCAGCAAAGGTAATAAGTTTTTGGCAACTATGAGAGACAATTACCTTTCACAACTAGTTCAGGACCCAACAAGAGGGGGGGCACTGCTAGACCTAATATTAACCAACAGGCCAGACCGCATATCAAATATAAGGGTTGGGGGTCACTTGGGTAATAGTGATCACAAAATAATAAGCTTTCATGTATCCTTTAATAAGATGTGTAGTCGAGGGGTTACAAGGACACTAAACTTCAGGAAGGCAAATTTCCAACGGATGAGAGATGATCTTAGTGCAATAAACTGGGACGATATCCTGAGACATAAAAATACACAAAGAAAATGGGAGACGTTTATTAGTATCCTGAATAGGACCTGTGCACAGTATATACCCTATGGGAATAAACATGCTAGAATTAGGAGGAAACCACTATGGCTAAATAAAGCTGTAAGGGGCGCAATAAGGGACAAAAAGAAAGCGTTTAGGGAATTAAAGCAAGTAGGTAGTGAAGAGGCATTAAATAAATACAGAAGACTGAATAAATTCTGTAAAAAGCAAATCAAGACAGCAAAGATTGAGGCAGAGAGACTCATTGCCAGAGAAAGTAAAAATAATCCCAAAATATTCTTTAACTACATAAATAGCAAGAAACTAAAAAATAGTGTTGGTCCCCTTAAAAATAGTCTGGGTGAAATGGTGGATGAGGATGAGGAAAAAGCCAATATGCTAAATGACTTTTTTCAACTGTATTTACACAAGAAAATCCCATGACAGATAACATGATCAGAGATAAAAAAAAATTCTCCATTAAATGTCACATGCTTAACCCAGCAGGAAGTACGGCGGCGTCTAAAAATCACTAAAGTTGACAAATCCCCGGGCCCGGATGGGATACACCCCCGAGTACTGCAGGAATTAAGTACAGTTATAGATAGACCTTTATTTTTAATCTTTAAAGATTCCATAATAACTGGGTCTGTACCACAGGACTGGCGTATAGCAAATGTGGTGCCAATATTCAAAAAAGGGGGCAATAACTGAACCTGGAAATTATAGGCCAGTGAGCTTAACATCTACTGTGGGTAAAATCCTGGAGGGTTTTTTAAGGGATACTATATTGGAGTATCTGAAGCTGAATAACCTCATGACACAGTATCAGCATGGGTTTACGAGGGACCGTTCTTGTCAGACTAATCTGATAAGCTTTTATGAAGGGGTAAGTTCAGGACTGGACCAAGGGAATGCAGTGGACGTGGTGTTCATGGACTTCTCAAAAGCTTTTGATACAGTGCCACACAAAAGGTTGATACATAAAATGAGAACAATGGGATAGGGGAAAATATGTGTAAGTGGGTTAAGAACTGGCTCATGGATAGGAAACAAAGGGTGGTTATTAATGGAGCACACTCGGACTGGGTCACGGTTAGCAGTGGGGTACCACAGGGGTCAGTATTGGGGCCGCTTCTCTTTAACATATTTATTAATGACCTTGTAGGGGCATACAGAGTAGTATTTCAATATTTGCAGATGACACTAAACTCTGCAGGGTAATAAATACAGAGGAGGATAATTTTATATTACAGGAGGATTTATGTAAACTAGAAGCTTGGGCTGATAAATGGCAAATGAGCTTTAATGGGGATAAATGTAAGGTCATGCACTTGGGTAGAACAAATAAGATGTATAATTATGTGCTTAATTGTAAAACACTGGGCAAAACTGTCACTGAAAAAGACTTGGGTGTATGGGTGGACGACAAACTCACATTTAGTGGCCAATGTCAGGCAGCTGCTGCCAAGGCAAATAAAATAATGGGATGCATTAGACGAGGCATAGATGCTCATGAGGAGAACATAATTTTACCTCTATACAAGTCACTGGTGCGACCACACTTAGAATACTGTGTGCAGTTCTGGTCTCCGGTGTATAAGAAAGACATAGCTGAACTGGAGCGGTGCAGAGAAGAGCGACCAAGGTTATTAGAGAACTGGGGGGTCTGCAATACCAAGACAGGTTATTACACTTGGGGTTATTTAGTTTGGAAAAACGAAGGCTTAGGGGTGATCTTATTACAATGTACAAATATATGAGGGGACAGTACAAAGACCTTTCTAATGATCTTTTTACTCTTAGACCTGTGACGGGGACGAGGGGGCATCCTCTACGTCTGGAGGAAAGAAGGTTTAGCCATAATCACAGATGCAGATTCTTTACTGTAAGAGCAGTGAGACTATGGAACTCTCTGCCGTCTAATGTTTAATGTGTAATGTATGTAGTACAGTTCATATAGCGTCTTGTGCTTGGGTGCGATGAAAACACAGGAGTCACAGGTTTGATATAGAAAAGTCCTGTATTACTTCATACAAGTTGGCAGAAATAGTCACACAGTTTGCAGACACAGAAACAGGAGACACAGCAGGCCAGAGTAATCCAAGCTCAGCAATCACTCTCCAATACAGATTCAGGATCTTCTTCTCTGTTACCGTAAGTCCATGCAAACGTGGGTCTTTCAAAGAGCAGGGTTCAGAGTCCACAAGTGCTTCAGAGTTCCTCAGTAGGAATAGCTGGAGTACAAGGTCCAAGGCTTTAGGAGTCAGGTCACAGGTTCACTGCAGGCTAGATTCTGAAGCACTGATTGCTCAGCTGTGGCTGCTTAAGAAGCAAAGGAGAGAATCAGGGCGGGAACATGCAAGCTGGAAACTCCATTTTGACTGAGGGCAAGATAGCTGCAGCAAGACAGAAAGTAAAATGGCTGACGAACAAACTGAGTTTCAGGAATATATACATAGAACCTTACATTACTCCCCCCTTAAGGACAACCTCCGGATGACCTCAGACCAGGCTTGTGTGGGTACCTCTGATGAAACTGACGGAGCAAGCGAGGAGCATTAACGTTATTGACCGGTTCCCATGAGTTGTCCTCCACTGGGTAGCCCTGCCATTTAATCAGATATTGTAACTGATTTCTATACAACCTGGAATCTAAAATCCTTTCCACCACAAATTCTTCCTGACCATCGACTAGCACTGGGTCAGGGCAAGGAGAGGAACGTCCAGGAAACGTATTGGGTGTCGCAGCCTTTAGTAGGGATACATGAAAGACAGGGTGGATTCTCATAGTTCTGGGCAGTTGAAGACGACAAGCAACGGCACTTATAATTTTACAGATTTTATAGGGTCCAATGTACTTATGTCCCAACTTAGACGATGGAATCCTTAACTTAAGATTTCTGGTTGACAGCCAGACCAAGTCTCCTACCTTGAAAGCTGGTGCAGGTTTACGAAATTTATCTGCTGCTTTCTTGTACCTTTCTTGAGCCGATTCCAGATTTTCCTTTAGAAGATCCATATTCTTCTGTAAAGACGTGATTCTTTCAGCCACTGCTGGTAAAGGCGTTTCTATGGGAAATCGTGGTAGAATGTTAGGATGATAACCTAGATTAGAGTAAAAAGGAGACTGTTTAGTGGAGGCACTCTGAGAGTTGTTATACGAGAACTCAGCTAATGGAAGTAGATCCACCCAATCATCCTGTAGGTGGCAGATAAAGCAGCGGAGATACTGCTCCAGGGTTTGATTGGTTCGTTCAGTCTGTCCATTAGTCTGGGGATGAAAAGCAGAAGAAAGGTTTACTTTAATGTCCAATGCTGCACAGAAATTTTGCCAAAACCTAGAAGTGAATTGCACCCCTCGATCCGAAATAACCTCATCCGGTACTCCATGTAAGCGAAACACATCTTTAATCATCAAATCTGATGTCTGTTTTGCAGTGGGTAAGCCGACACAAGGGATAAAATGAGCTGCCTTTGTTAGACGGTCAACCACCACTAGAATGGTGTTCTTCCCCTGAGAGGTTGGTAACTCCACAATGAAGTCCATAGAAATGGATCCCCACGGCGGGACGGGGTGGGAAGAGGCTGTAACAGACCAGTTGGTGAGGAGCGAGGTGTTTTGCATCTTGCACAGACCTCACATGAAGTGACATAATTCAAAACATCCTTCCTGCAAGTGGGCCAACAAAAGAAACGAGAAAGAAATTCCTGTGTCTTTAGAATTCCTCTATGCCCAGCTATCTTGGAATCGTGAATGAGTTGCAATACTCTTAATCTGACTGTTTCAGGAATATACAGACGTTGTCCCTGAATCCACACACCATTCTTAAAGACAAGACTTACGTCCCTTGGGGGTTGTGCCAAAAAGGAATCCGCATGGTATGCTTCCTTGATGTCCTTAAGTAGGTCTTGATTATGAATTACTCCTAGGAATCTAGAGTCAGGAAGAATAGTCTTAGGAGGAGTAATTGGACGTGTCTCTGCTGAGTAAATCCTAGAGAGTGCATCAGCCTTTCCATTGCGCGATCCTGGTCTATAAGAGATGATAAAATTAAATTGGTTTAAGAAAAGATTCCAGCGAGCCTGGCGAGGAGTCAGGCACTTAGCCGACCTGATAAACTCAAGGTTACGATGGTCTGTCAGGACGACTATTTGCTGTGCAGCTCCCTGAAGAAGGTGTCTCCATTCTTTGAAGGCGGCAATAATGGCCAACAACTCTCTATTGCCCACATCGTAGTTCCTCTCAGCCGAAGACAACTGCTGGGAAAAGAAGGCACAGGGATGCAAGACATTCTTCTCACCTGTTCTCTGAGAGAGTATAGCTCCAACGGCACAGTCTGAAGCATCCACCTCTATTATGAAGGCAAGCTCGGGGTTGGGATGTACTAGGATAGGTGCAGTGGTAAATTTATCTTTTAGACGGGAAAATGCTTCCTGGGCTTGGGGAGTCCAGGAAAACCTAGACTCTTTCCGGGTAAGTTGAGTGATAGGTGACACTACCTCAGAGAAATTTCTAATGAAACGTCTATAGAAGTTGGCAAACCCGATGAAGCGCTGTACCTCCTTCACATTTCTAGGACTTGGCCAATCCTTGATGGCTTGGGTTTTGCTTCCATCCATACTAATTCCTTGTGTAGACAGTACATACCTCAGAAATTGAATTTCGGTCCTATGGAATTCACACTTTTCAAGTTTGATGTAAAGATGATTTTGTCTTAGACGTTCCAAGACCATTCTCACATGTCCATGATGTTCCTCTGTGGAGTTAGAAAAAATTAGAATATCATCCAAATAAATTACCACGAATGTATCTAGGAGATCCCTGAAGATGTCATTCACCAAGTGTTGGAAAGTGGCTGGGGCGGTACTCAGACCAAAAGGCATAACTAGATATTCAAAGTGTCCATAGCGTGACCTGAATGCAGTCTTCCATTCATCCCCAGGTCTAATACGGACTAAGTTATAGGCCCCACGAAGATCTAGTTTAGAAAAAATTTTGGCATGTCGCACTCTCTCCAATAACTCAGGGATTAAAGGCAATGGATAACGGTTTCTAATAGTAACCTTATTGAGTTCCCTATAGTCTACGCATGGTCTCAGAGATCCATCTTTCTTCTTTACAAAGAAGATGGGTGCACCTGCAGGAGATGAAGAGGGGCGTATGAAGCCCTTGGCTAGATTTTCATCTATGTAATCCTTTAAAGCCTTTAGCTCGGGCCCCGCCAGGGGTAGATCTTACCAAAAGGTATCTCTGCTCCAGGCAATAATTCAATTGGACAATCATATGGACGGTGAGGAGGAAGCTGGTCAGCGTTCTTCTTGTCACATAAATCCACATAGTCCTGGTATACAGCTGGTAGTTCAGGGACTGACATGATTCCTTTAGGAACAGAGCAAGCTGAAACTTTTGGACTCATCTGTTTCTCTGGAAAGTGTAATTCCTTGGTCTCCCAGTTAATGGTAGGATTCTGAGCCTGCAGCCATGGTAGCCCTAGAATAATGGGAAAGTGGGGAGAAGAGATAAGCATAAAGGACAGTTTCTCTTGATGATCTTTACCCATAAGAACCCTCAAAGGCTCTGTTTCCTGATCCACTGGTCCAGAGGTCAGCAGGGAGCCATCCACAGTTTCCATCTGTACTGGAGTAGCCTTCTTCACTGAACGTATTCCCTGTTTCAGAGCAAAGGAGACATCCATAAAATTTCCACTTGCCCCTGAGTCGATCATAGCAGAGCTAGACACCCAAGCTGAGTCAACCCGGAGTTTGATGGAAAGAAAGCAATGAGAATTGTTTTTCTTACAACTCAGCTGGGACACCGCTGAGGAAACTTGAAAAATGGCAGCGTTTACACAGTCAACGTCCTCAGAGGTAACGGAGTTTAAGTCCGAGAAATCAAGATCTGCTGCTGCAGATCTCTCTGGAGCCTGAGGCTCGGACCTGACAGATCCCCTCTCGCAACACTCACAATGAATGAGTGCTGCAGTAGTCTTACGAGAACGGCTGGGGCAGTTTATAATGAAGTGCCCTGACTTACCACAATAGAAACATAGATTCTCCTTAAAACGATGTTCCTTGCGTGCATCACTAACCCGTCGTTGTAAAGAGTCTACCTGCATGGGTTCAGGTTCAGGTTCCCGTGTAATCCTACTCAAAGGTTCCTTAGCTGGAGAGGAAGGTAGGAAAAGGTTAGTACGATTGCTTTCGAACCATCTCTCTTGCCTGCGTTCAGTCAGACGAGTATCAATACGGATGCAGTAGTTAATAAAGTCACCTAACGCAGTGGGAGGGTCGGCACGAGCAAGTTCATCCTTAATCAGTGGAGATAACCCCTTTTGAAAAATAGATTTTTTGGCGGAACTGTCCCAGTGGTATCAAGGGCCCATCTCCTGAAATCCAAGGCATATTCAGCTACCGAGTGCTTACCTTGGCGCAAAGCTAACATGGCTGCTTCAGCTGTTGCACCTCGATTGGGGTCATCAAACACCTGCCCCATGGCTGAAATAAAATCATCAAGGTGATTCAAACAATCATCCTCAGTCTCAATCAGAGGGTTTGCCCACATTAAAGCCTTGTTGGTAAGCAACATAATTATAGTAAGCACCTTAGATCGTTCAGTGGGAAATTGTGAAGCATGTGCAGAAAAAAAAAGATTGCATTGATTAATAAATCCCCTGAATTTCTCACGTTCACCGCCAAAACGAAAAGGGGGCAACTTGGGAATCCCAGCACTCGGGGCTACGGCAGGAGCCTGGACTCGCCCCTCTAGAACCTCAATCCTGGCTCGCAAATCCTGGGTAGTCTGTCCAACCACTTGCAAATTGTGATTATTGAGGTCCTGTAGATTTGTAAATCGGGTCTTTATATTCTGCAAATCTGCAAGGATATTATCAGTCACTCCGCAAAGTTCCTTTATGCAGGCCTCCATTTTCCAGATCTTTTAAGACAGGATTACTGGAAGAAGAGGAGAGAAAAAAAAAAACAATAGTGTTCACTTGTGGCAACACTGCAGAGAGAAAAAAAAATTAAGGGAACTGCTCACCTGGAATGGTTGTGAGAAGTCACAACCACTATCATCACAGAAAGTTTCAACCAGACATCTGATATCCAGAGTTACAGCAGACAAAAAAGAGAAAAGAAAGGAAAAAAAAAAACAATAGTGTTTACCTGTGGTAACACTGCAAAAAGAAAAAACTTAAGGGAATTGCTCACCTGGAATGGTTGTGAGAAGTCACAACCACTGTCATCACAGAAAGTACAACCGGACGTCTGATATCCACAGTACAGCAGACACAGCCTTCCAGACCCAGCAGACACTAACATTTTGGCTTCAGAATCTTGTAATGTATGTAGTACAGTTCATATAGCGTCTTGTGCTTGGGTGCGATGAAAACACAGGAGTCACAGGTTTGATATAGAAAAGTCCTGTATTACTTCATACAAGTTGGCAGAAATAGTTACACAGTTTGCAGACACAGAAACAGGAGACACAGCAGGCCAGAGTAATCCAAGCTCAGCAATCACTCTCCAATACAGATTCAGGATCTTCTTCTCTGTTACCGTAAGTCCATGCAAACTTGGGTCTTTCAAAGAGCAGGGTTCAGAGTCCACAAGTGCTTCAGAGTTCCTCAGTAGGAATAGCTGGAGTACAAGGTCCAAGGCTTACAGGAGTCAAGTCACAGGTTCACTGCAGGCTAGATTCTGAAGCACTTATTGCTCAGCTGTGGCTGCTTAAGAAGCAAAGGAGAGAATCAGGGCGGGAACATGCAAGCTGGAAACTCCATTTTGACTGAGGGCAAGATAGCTGCAGCAAGACAGAAAGTAAAATGGCTGACGAACAAACTGAGTTTCAGGAATATATACATAGAACCTTACATAATGAGTGATTCCTTACTAAAATTTAAGAGGGGACTGGATGCCTTTCTTGAAAAGTATAATATTACAGGCTATATTCACTAGTTTCCTAGATACAGCGTTGATCCAGGGAGCTAGTCTGATTGCCGTATGTGGAGTCGGGAAGGAATTTTTTTCCCCAATGTGAAGCTTACTGTTTGCCACTTGGGGTTTTTTTGCCTTCCTCTGGATCAACATGTTAGGGCAGGTTAGGATAGGATATGGGTTGAACTAGATGGACTTAAAGTCTTCCTTCAACCTTAATAACTATGTTACTATGTCTCATCACCACACGATTACACAAGATTACAGACCAAAAAAAAATCAACGTGTTACTAAACGTTTCTGTGGTCCAGCACACAACATAAACAATATGAAAGTTGTTATATTAAAAGCCAACTTCAAATCATAAAAACACCAAAAGGTCTGTGAACACAAATTGATGGCTTTCTTTGATACCCTCTAAGGACAGAGGACTAAATCACAAGGATTTATGGCTTACTACAAAATCTGATGAATATGCTCCAGAGACAGAGAGGGCATCAGGTCTGGGACAATAAAACATTGCCACCACTTAACTAAACTAATGAAGGGTTCTATGAGCTCAGTCTGTTTGTCTTTTTAAATGTCCATTATGTCATGTCTCTGATCTTTTTCTGTTTATATTTGTGTATCTTCAGATACTTTGTTATACCATGGCTGATAAAGGAACCAAACTAGTCTCGAAACTAGCGTTATAACATCACTTTTTTTTTTTGTTAGCCATTAAAAGATATCATAGCTACAAGATAATTATTTTGTTTCCCCCACTGAGAACAATCAATCTTTTTCAGCTGGCTAAGACGGTATTTTTATATGATCTAGAATGCTACAAAGACTCATACATCTGACCAACATGGAGGTATGTTCAGACAAGGTAAGATGGTCACAGAGGAGCGCCAGCCAAGCGTAGCTTTGGGTGATGTAATGCAGCTCCAGCTGACCGGGTTTCATCCAACTCTGCAACATAGAGGTATGGGCCCAGGTCCAAATTTTTCACCAGGGACCATGGGAGTTACGCCACTGGTATTGAGATTACAGTCATTGTAAAGATCCTGGAAGAAGTGGTGCTGGATGAATGCAGCAAATGTAGATGTAATGCATAAAGGTACATAAAGAACCTGACCATACAAATGTATTCCACATCCATAAAACAATTACTAATGATATTCATAACTATTATTATTAATGTCAGCGAATCTCTTGTATGCACAGTATCTGGTGATACTCACTCGTTCCTGACCAGCAGTATCCCATATCAAAAATTTATGGAGCTCATTCCCACAAGGAACTGTTTTAGTCATAAATGAAGCTCTGAAAAGGCAAACAGTTGTACAGTTATGTTACATGTCATAATACATCTAAATCTGGCCAAAAGAGGTTCAACATAGTACTACATAGATTTCTCTTATAAAGTCGTCATTAAAGCATACATAGTTTAATTTTCTAATCTCGGTTCACTTACCCAATAGTGGGGCTTATATTATGATCAAAATGGTCTTGGACAAATCGGCAAACTATGCTGGATTTCCCAACTCCTGTGTCCTGAAATAAGACAATAAGATAAATCACTGTATCATTCAACCTAAGCCAAAATCAAATATTCTACCAAAACTCTATTATGGATTGGCAATGTATACTTTGTCACAATTTATTCCACAAATGCACACGCATGATATATTTTGTTACCATTGGAAAAAAACACCATCAGTGTGTTGGATCATAGTGCTGGACACACCAGAATTACAATCAAGAGAAGCAGTTGTCAAGGACAACAGTGATGTACTAGTCCAAAAACGGATTATATAATAGTAGAAATATTTATTGGTTAAAAGTCGTACAAAACATAATCAGAACGACACAAGAAATGGTATGGGAGAACGATGTAAATATTGTGTACAAAGCTGCTGTATAAGAAGAAAGGGCGCACAGCCCCTCTGAAAACACCAACTGGAGAAACCCAAGAGCTAATAGCAAAATATAATATTATTTTTACCATTATAAATACATCCGGAGTATAAATAAATGCAAAATGTGTCACAAACACAAAAGTATACAGCTGCTAGTCTGCTCGGTAAACCATGAAGGAATATAGCTGCATTACCTGGATGTAGTAACAAGCTCCGCTTCAGGAGGTGTGCCAGAGAGGTGTGCGTGCCCACCCCAACACGCGTTTCGGCCTTCGCCTTCGTCAGGGGGCACATGCACACTCTCTCCATGCAGCCTTTTATAGTGTCCCTCATAATTTATCATCGACATGGAGCGAATGGCACTCATCAGGAAGAAGACATGCCCACCGGAAGTGGCACGCATGATACCATAGCGACCAGGACGCCACCCGGTGTCGGCATCACAGGGCCAAGCACTGACCATATTGAGACGCCGGGAGGGGTCAAGGGAACACAGGCAAACACGCGCGTACAAGTGGGAGGTCAGCTCCTGAACGTGCTATAATGCCCCATTGCAAAATTCAATAAAGGGAAACTAGTAAAACAAAAGGCACCAAATAGATGCATCAGAGTATAGTTGCATAGTATTACATTGATTGGATGGCACATTCAGTAACGAAGGTGAACAGCAAAAGGTTTCCCATTATAAATATTAGAATTGTTTGCAGTATATAGCTAACACAAATAGTACCTGAAATATACCACCTCAGCTTAAAATAGCAATTGATGACGATGTAACTAGTTTCAATAAATTCTTATTGCAAGGGTTAAATAGTAATACAAAGGCAACTTTAGATAAAAAAAATTTTTCTTATTATATATTATAGTCAAAAAAAAACCTTATTTTTATTATATCAAACGGAGAAAATACACTGTGTACAAATACAAAGGGGGTTCGCAGTCCATGTAGTTGGAAGATAGCGCTTGCATCAATTGTCAGATGGATTCAGATGTCATATGAAAATTCAAGTGGGACAATATTCAAGGTTTCTGCATAGGAAATAGAATAATAAAAAATAAAAAGAAAAAAATAAAGATCATTTTAAAAATAACTTATACCGCACTAACATAGTTAACACAATAGCTACTCGAACAGACTACTACAGATCACAAAAAGGAATAAAACTAAGGTTCTCATTAAGGCCAGATGGATGGAGTGTGTCCAACCTCCAAATCCATCTTGCCTCCATTTGTGCAAGTTTTTTAGAGACCCCCCCACCCCGGATGTTAGGTGTAATTGAGTCAATACCTCTTATCCTCAAAAGGCTACCATCACAATTGTGGTGGAGCTTAAAGTGACGCGGGATGGTTTTAATGTAGATGGATCCTGTTGCGATGCTGCTGCCGCAATGCCCAAGATATGTTCCCTGCTGCGTACTTTTAATTGGCGTGTGGTGAGACCCACATAGATTTTAGCGCACGGGCAGGTAGCATAATAGATAACGTTAGTGCTGTTACAAGTAATATGTCTTCTAATTTTGTATTGTCTAGTACCATCTGAAATAAGGAATGTGTCACAACGGTCTATGTTCGGGCATGCGACACAACGGCCGCAAGGGGCACAGCCGTCTCTTCGGGTCACATCATTCAAAAAAGTTTTTGGTGTAATACCCACATAGTGGCTACGAACTAAAATGTCTATAAGGTTCCGCGATCTTCGAGCTGTCAAAGATGCTTTCTCAGATAAAAATTTAGACAGCACTGGATCAGCCTTAAGAATAGGCCATGACTTATCTAAGATATTCCTCAAAGATTCAAATTGTGAATGGTAGCTTGTCACAAAATGGACCATATCACTGTTCACTTTATTTTGAGATTTGTATAACAACTCATGTCGAGATTAATATTTTGCCCTATTGAAAGCTTTTTTTATAGTCCTACCACTATATCCACGTTCTCTCAGACGTAGTTTTAAATCGTCAGCCTGCTTTAAAAATCCTGTTCATTTGAAAAAAATGTATCCAAAAAATCAATTGACCCCTGCCAGATCAGCAAAATGTCATCAATGTACCGCGTCCAAGAAAGGACGTGGCACATTGACGGCAGCCGATCTGACAGGGAGAGGTCCTTCTCCCACAGCCCCAGGAAGAGATTTGCATACGCGGGCGCATAATGTGCCCCCATAGCAGTCCCTGGAGCTGTAGAAAGAAGGACCCCTTGAAAACAAAAAAATTGTGAGTCAACGTAAATTCCAATAATTCAATCAAAAGATTTTTTATACCTACAGGGAGAGCCGACGCACTCAAGAAGAATTCTATGGCTCTAAGTCCATCTTTGTGACGTATGCTGGTGTACAGGGACTTCACGTCCACCGTCACCAGAATAGTATCCTTTTCCAATTGAAGATTATCCACTTTGCGAAGGAGTGCCCCAGTGTTCTTGAGGAACGAAGGTAGTTCCTCCACCAGTGGTTGAAGTATGGAGTTAATCCACTGGTTGACGTTCTCTAGGAAATTTCCCCAACCCAATATTATCGGGCGTCCAGGGGGCGAATGCGTATTCTTGTGGATCTTGGGCAATAAATAGAATGTAGAGATAGTGGGTTCAGCCACCACAAGAGGGTTGCCAGGTCCTTAGTAATAACACCACTATCCATCGCCCGAGTGATAATGTTTTTTAGTTGAGACATATAGGCGGACAAGGGATTATAGGTTAATTTTTATAACATGATTTGTTGTTGAGTTGTCTAAAAGCTTCTTTTTCATAATCAGTTCAATATTACCACCCTTGTCCGCCTGTTTGTACACAACATCCGGAAGATCCACAAGATAATGCAAACGCTCCCTCTCCTTGATCGTCAAATTTACTTCATAGATATGATGAGGCATTTTCTGTAGATCTTTAGTAACAATTTGCACAAATAAATCAATATTTGGACAAGATGACAATGGGGAAACTTCCTAGAACGTGATCTAATGGCAGGGGGAATCTTATCTCCTTCGGTTAGATTACTTTCCCTAGAGAGTTCCTCTAGAGTGCGTATGGCGGCTTGTTCCTCCTCTGTTGGAAAAAGATGTAATAAATTAGAGTCAAAAAAACATTTTTTAAAAGTAACGACCGTGCAAGTTTCCCCCATTGTCATCCTGTCCAAATATTGATTTATTTGTGCAAATTGTTACTAAAGATCTACAGAAAATGCCTCGTCATATCTATAAAGATAATTTGACGATCAAGGAGAGAGAGCATTTGATCTTGTGGATCTTCCAGAGGTTGTGTACAAACAGGTGGACAAGGGTGGTAATATTGTCATCTGGCCTAGAACTGATTATGAAAAAGAAGCTTTTAGGCAACTTAACAACAAATCACGTTATAAAAAATTAACCTATAATCCCTTGTCCGCCTATATGTCTCAACTAAAAAACATTATCACTTGGGCGATGGATAGTGGTGTTATTACTAAGGATCTAGCAACCGCTCTTGTGGTGGCCGAACCCACTATCTCTACATTCTATTTATTGCCCAAGATCCACAAGAATACGCATTCGACCCCTGGACGCCCAATAATATCGGGTAGGTGAAATTTCCTAGAGAATGTCAACCAGTAGATTAACTCCAAACTTCAACCACTGGTGGAGGAACTACCTTTGTTCCTCAAGGACACTGGGGCACTCCTTCGCAAAGTGGATAATCTTCAATTGGAAAAGGATACTTTGCTGGTGACGGTGGACGTGGAGTCCCTGTACACCAGCATACGTCACAAAGATGGACTTAGAGCCATAGAGTTCTTCTTGAGTTCGTCGGCTCTCCCTATAGGTATAAAAAATCTTTTGATTGAATTATTGGAATTTACGTTGACTCACAATTTTTTTGTTTTCAAGGGGTCCTTCTTCCTACAGCTCCAGGGCACTGCTATGGGGGCGCGTTAAATGATAATGATCAGAATATTCGTCTCACATATAAATGTAGCGATGGTGAGATAGATTTTCTAGGTGTTCTCTTGAAGAGAGATGAGAGAGACGAGATTCAAATGAGTATTTTTAGAAAAACGACAGCTACCAATGCCTTACTGCATGCGTCTTTCTCCCACCCACGCCACATTATCAATGCTGTCCCCATAGGGCAATTTCTCAGACTGCGAAGATTGTGTTCAAATGAACAGGATTTTTTAAAGCAGGCTGATGATTTAAAACTGGTGAGAGAACGTGGATATAGTGGTAGGACTATAAAAAAAGCTTTCAATATGACAAAATATTCATCTCGACATGAGTTGTTATACAAATCCCAAAATAAAGTGAACAGTGATATGGTCCGTTTTGTGACAAGCTACCATTCACAATTTGAATCTTTGAGGAATATCTTAGATAAGTCATGGCCTATTCTTAAGGCCGATCCAGTGCTAAATTTTTATCTGAGAAAGCATCTTTGACAGCTCGAAGATCGCGGAACCTTAGAGACATTTTAGTTCGTAGCCACTATGTGGGTATTACACCAAAAACTTTTTTGAATGATGTGACCCGAAGAGACGGCTGTGCCCCTTGCAGCCGTTGTGTCGCATGCCCGAATATAGACCGTTGTGACACATTCCTTAATTCAGATGGTACTAGACAATACAAAATTAGAAGACATATTACTTGTAACAGCACTAACGTTATCTATTATACTACCTGTCCGTGTGCTAAAATCTATGTGGGTCTCACCACACGCCAATTAAAAGTACGCAGCAGGGAACATATCTTGGGCATTGTGGCAGCAGCATCGCAACAGGATCCATCTACATTAAAACCATCCCGCGTCACTTTAAGCTCCACCACAATTGTGATGGTAGCCTTTTGAGGATAAGAGGTATTGACTCAATTACACCTAACATCCGGGGTGGGGGGTCTCTAAAAACTTGCACAAATGGAGGCAAGATGGATTTGGAGGTTGGACACACTCCATCCATCAGGCCTTAATGAGAACCTTAGTTTTATTCCTTTTTGTGATCTGCAGTAGTCTGTTCGAGTAGCTATTGTGTTGACTATGTTAGAGCGGTATAAGTTGTTTTTAAAATGATCTTTATTTTTTTTCTTTTTATTTTTTATTATTCTATTTCCTATGCAGTAACCTTGAATATTGTCCCACTTGAATTTTCATATGACATCTGAATCCATCTGACAATTGATGCAAGCGCTATCTTCCAACTACATGGACTGCGAACCCCCTTTGCATTTGTACACAGTGTATTTTCTTAGTTTGATATAATAAAAATAAGGAGGTTTTTTTACTATAATATAATAAGAAAAAAATTTTTTTTGTCTAAAGTTGCCTTTGTATTACTATTTAACCCTTGCAATAAGAATTATTGAAACTAGTTACATCGTCATCAATTGCTATTTTAAGCTGAGGTGGTATATTTCAGGTACGATTTGTGTTAGCTATATACTACAAACAAGTCTAATATTTATAATGGGAAACCTTTTGCTGCTCACCTTCGTTCCTGAATGTGCCTTACAATCAATGTAATACTATGCAACTATACTCTGATGCATCTATTTGGTGCGTTTTGTTTTACTAGTTTCCCTTTATTGAATTTTGCAATGGGGCATTATAGCAAGTTCAGGAGCTGACCTCCCACCTGTAGGCACGTGTTTGCCTGTGTGCCCTTGACCCCTCCCGGCATCTCAACATGGTCAGTGCTTGTGTGTAGCCCAGCTGCGCTTGGAGCCACATTGACCCAGGAGGATGCACAGAAGGTAAACCCACACACACACCTGATATTCATTCACACCTCCACCATCCCGAGAAACCACCAGAGGGAGCCCTTGAAGAGTATGTATATATATATAATGGTAGTGGAGAGACGGCAGTTAGATTTTAGTCTACCTCAGAGTGAGATCTAGTCAGAACTCCTCAGACGAGCTGAGAGGGAGTTAGATTTAGATTACCTCAGAGAGACGAGCTGAGAGGGAGAGTTACCTCAGAACGTGACAGACTGTTAGTTCCCTTGGATGGTGGAAAATGAAGTGTGCATAGATCAGTTAGACGGAAGGTCCTGATAGCTGCTTCAGAATGAGCGTTAGAAGGAAAAGAAGGAAAGGGAACAGCAGTGACTGAAAGACTGAAGACTACAGCTTGAACTTAGTTTACTGTGTGGAGGCCAGTAATAGTGGAGGAAGATAGCCACTTCAGCCTGGTCAGAACTGAGTCAACTGAGTGTAGTTTCAGTGAGCAAGCGTGCCGACGCTTTGAGAGCGGTGAAGAGAAAGGAGAATCAACTATCTACTGCTAGTGTGCTTATGTTAAGGGTTGGAGTAGGACGAAAGGCGAGTGGAAGGAAAAAGAGAGTGACAGAGGTTGAAACAGCATTGATCGCTTACCTCTACTCTGAACAACCGGACACCGGGTCCGAGCTTGCTAGCATCTACAAGACTAGTAGGAGAAACCGGAGACCCTGTGGGACTTCAAGTCGCAGGGGCCCACAAGTGCTGATACGTAACCGGGGTCAGGAAGAACAGGAGTCTGGTCAGCGCAACCATTAGAGACTGAGTTCTATCCAAGAGAAGGCTCCACCACAAAGTCAGCTGGGCGTATACGAGAAGACAGAGTTAGACTTCGTTTCATACAGGTCAGAAACTCACACATACAGGAGTACGGAGGCCCTACACCTACTCAGTGGGATTACTGGACGTGCATCCTCCACCCTGCCAGCTTCCCGGGACGTGCCTGCAACTATATCATCAGTAAAGGTACAGAAAGAGACTTTTATTGGTGTCTGCCTTATTGCTCCTGCATCCCAACACCGCCATATACCCTGAGGGATCCAGTCTTGCCTGTGGAAGACTTAACACCTTGCTGCCCAGGTACCACAGGTGGCGTCACGAACAAACTGTAAATACTTTAATCCCCTGTAAATATCCCACATTTGAGGTGAGCCCCAGGGCCACGGACCGAGCTGTGCTACCTGTGACATCCCCCATTGAAGTGAACAGGCTCGGTGCCGAGTACCCCACAAGCCCTGGCTGTGCGACTCACTTGGCCCTGTGACGCCGTCGCCGGGTGGCGTCCTGGTCGCTATGGTTTCATGCGCGTCACTTCTGGTGGGCATGTCTTCTTCCTGACGAGCGCCATTCGCTCCATGTCGGATGATAAACTATGAGGGGCACTATAAAAGGCTGCATGGAGAGAATGCGCGTGTGCCCCCTGACGAAGGCGAATGCCGAAACGCGCGTTGGGGTGGGCGCGCACACCTCTCTGTGACACCTCCTGAAGCGGAGCTTGTTACTACATCCAGGTAATGCAGCTATATTCCTTCATGGTTTACAAAGCAGACTAGCAGCAGTATACTTCTGTATTTGTGACACATTTTGCATTTATTTATACTCTGGATGTATTTATAATGGTAAAAATAATATAATATTTTGCTATTAGCTCTTGGGCTTCTCCAGTTGGTGTTTTCAGAGGGGCTGTGTGCCCTTTCTTCTTATACAGCAGCTTTGTACACAATATTTACATCGTTCTCCCATACCATTTCTTGTGTCGTTCTGATTATGTTTTGTACGACTTTTAACCAATAAATATTTCTACTATTATATAATCCGTTTTTGGACTAGTACATCATTGTTGTCCTTGACAACTGCTTCTCTTGAATGTATACTTTGTGTAGTACAAACCCAGCACAGGTAAATAATTGCAGGCAAGAAACCTCAATTAAAGTGACGATCAGACGTGGTAGATACTTTCAGAGACTTAAAACATGGAAATGTCACAAAGTTTGTGAAAGAGAGAAATGCAATCATGACAAAATTATGGAAAATTGTTCCTTTGTTCCTCTAATAGCAAATCAGTACAATTGTGTGCTTCAGGTGCCTCATTTTTAATTATGGTTGGCCTTGATATCTAAAGTATTAAAAGGGTTGTCTCATGAACCCCTTTTCATTTGCCCAAAGTTACCGTATGTAGAAGACCACCTTCTTTAGACCTTCCTCTCTGAGACAGCCTATGAAAGTAGCTCCCATTCTGGTGAACTCAAATTGCATCAAGTTGTACTTGGATGGCAATTAATCTGAATGCCTACAATATAATACTAATATATATATATATATATATATATATATATATATATATATATATATATATATATATATAAATATATGCCTGGCACAGTTTGCAAGCATTTCCAGGAGCAAGATCCATAGTGTTGATTAGTGATGAGTGAACGTGATTGGATAAAATGTTATCCAAGCATTCTTGTGTGCTAACCGAGTGTGCTTACCGTGCTCAAAAAATATGTTCGAGTCCCCACGACTGCATGTCTTACGGCTGTTCGACAGCCGCAACACATGCAGGGAATATCTGCTTGTTAGTCAATCCCTGCATCTGTTGCGGCTGTTGAACAGCCGTGAGACATGCAGGTGCAGAGACTCGAACATATTATTCACGCACGCCAAAGTCACTCGGTTAGCACATGAGCAAGCATGCTCAGATAACACCTTATCCAAGCACGTTCGCTCATCACTAGTGGTCAGTTAATCACTATGGTAGTGGCAATTTAAAATTGGTTGTGTACGATTAGATCGAAAATCCAGTGTCATACAGGGTCCTTAGTTCTCTTTCTATGAAGCCCTTAAAAATTTCTGGTGCAAGCAATTACCTCAAAGTCACATGCTTAGTGAAAGGAAGTCCACCTGTGTGTAATCTTAAGGTTACTGCCACACTAAGCTATCCCGCTAGCGATCTCGTTAGCGTTGCATACTAATGCGATCGCTAGCGGGATTGTTTCTATATCGCTAAATGCTGCCGCATTTAGCGATATAGTTTCCCGACGCTATCGCCGTTAGCGATCTTCTTAACGACTTTAGCGGTACAAAAGTACCGCTAAATCGCTAAGAAAAGGTGCCACACAGCGATAAGATACTTACCACGGGAGCGCCGACGAGAAAATAGGGTCCGGAACGATTCCAGCGACGAGCGAGATCACAGCAGAAGCTCGTCGCTGGAAGCTGCCGCATGAACAATATCGCTAACGGGATCGCTAAATAGTGACGTTTTTTAGCGATCCCGTTAGCGATATTGTTTAGTGTGGCATACCCTTAAGTGTCACGTGGTCTGTCAGTAAATACACTTTACCTTTTCTGAAAGGCCACAGAGGCTGCAACACCATTAAGCAAGAGGCAACATTAACCAAACACCATGAAGACCAAGGAGATCTCCAAACAAGACAGGGGCAAAGTTGTTGAGAAGTACAAGTCAGGGTTGGGTTATAAAAAATATCCAAACTCTGATGATTCCACAGAGCCCCATCAAATCCATTATCATCAAATGGAAAGAACATAGTACCACAACAAACCTACCAAGAGAGGTCCGCTCACCAAAACACTCAGCCCGGCAAGGAGGGCATTAATCAGAGCGGCAGCACCGAGACCAAAGGTAACCCTGAAGGAGCTGCAGAGATCCCAAGCAGAGATTGGAGTATCTGTCCATACGACCACAATTAGCTATACACTCCATAGAGATGGGCTTTATTGAAGAGTGGGCAGAAAAAAAGCCTTTACTTAGACACAAAAATTGTAAGGCTCATTTTGAGTTTGCCAAAAGACATGTGGAAGACTCCCCAAATGTATGAAGGAAGGTGCTGTTGTTAGATGACACCAAAGTGAACTTTTTGGCCACCAAGGTAAACACTATTTCTGGCGCTAATCCAACCCAGCTCTTCACCCCAAGAACACCATCCCCACAGTGAAATATGGTGGTGGCAGCATCATGCTGTGGGGATGATTTTCGGCAGCAGGGACAGGCAAAATGATCCGATTCGAAGGGAAGATGGATAAAGCAAAATACAGGGATATTCTTGAGCAAAACCTGTTTCAGTCTTTTAGTGATTTGAGACTGGGACGGAGGTTCACCTTCCAACAAGAAAATGACCCAAAGCATACTCCTAAAGCAACGCTATAGTGGTTTAATGGGAAACGTGTAAATGTTTTGGAGTGGCCTAGTCAATGCCCAGACCTTAATACAATTGAGAATCTGTGGTCAGACTTGAAGATTGTTGTTCACCAGAGGAAACCATCTAACTTGAAGGAGCTGGAACAGTTTTCCTTGAGAAATGGGGTAAAAAGATGTGGAAAGCTCATGGAGACTTATCCAACATGACTTACAGCTGTAACTGCCACAAAAGGAGGCTCTACAACATACTGACTTTAGGGAGGTGAATAGTTATGCACACTGAAGTTTTCAGTTATTCTGTCATATTTGTTGTTTGCTTCACAAAATAAGAAAACCAAATGTTCACTGTTGTAAGCATGTTCTTTACATGAACTGATGCAAACCCTAAAAAAAACAGTGAAATTCTAGGTTGTGAGGTAGCAAAACACGAAAAATACAAAGAGGGGTGAATACTTTCACAAGTCACTGTATGCCATTTTGCTGTAAGGGGTTAAAGAAGCACTCTCATAAAAGTTTTATATCCTCTTAATATATTATATTCACCATGTTATGTGGCACTGTGTACTTAGTATTGCTCATTTTGCCTTTCTACCCAGCTAATTCTTCTTTTTAACTGCTTTATGTAGAAACAGGAAGCATCTTGTCCCTGCAAATATCATTCCTATCTTCAACTCTTGACCCAGCTGCTGCTCCCTTCTCATCACTGCCATTGACTTTTGCATTGATTATGACTTATACAGGAGAAATTGACGTCCTGTTTATACATAGAGCTTAGAAGGATTTAGCTGGAGAGTTTTTAATGACGTGATGCCATAGACCTAATGGAAAAACAAGAATTAACTGTGTAGAGAGCAAAATTAGCAATTGTAAGTGCACACTGCCATATACTACTGTAATATATTAATAGGATAAAACATTTGATGAGAGGAGTGCTTCTTTAAGGAGTTGTCCGGCTTTTACAAACACTGTCTATATGCCTTATTTTGGTGCATGAAGGTGTACCCACCCTGGACCACTTCCCCAGAATTAGAGAAGCTGGCTTTATAGCTATCATCTGATTTTTAAACTAAGGTTTTGTGACACCACTTTTTAAACTGCCTGCATGGCACAACCAAGTAAAATTTCTATTATTTCCTATTGGAACAAAATTGCATGCAGTTGCAATTATTTCACAATACTCATTTAAGACAGACGTTTCTGCAACAAACACATAAGTCATGGGCTTTCTTGTTTCCAAGTACAGAATTAAAATAAGCTCCTGAAACTATTCGAGTCGCTTGTTATTTTATTAAGGAAAATTGTACATGGACTCCAGTCTCTGTCCTAGAACCCCTAGTCTTCTCCATCTATATGTTTGGCCTGGGATAACTCAAAAAGTCTCCCTTATACTCCAGTCATAGGCCTCTCATACAGGCAAATCAGGTCTCTTGCTTTGCACTGAGAAGGGACAAAACCCCGAAACACGTGTCTGCAAACAGATTCTGTTAGAGCTTTTATCCTAAGTCAAGTGGCAAGGCTCCTTAAAAAGTTGATATTGACTTTTAGTATTGCTACTAGGGGGCACTGGAGTTCAAGTCCTCTTTCTCTCTGAAGAGACAATTTCCATACAATGGGGAAAACAAGTATTTGTTACACTGCCGATTTTTCAAGTTTTCCCACATACAAAGAATGCAGAGATCTGTGATTTTTATCATAGGTACATGTCAACTGTGTAAGACAGAATCTAAAAATAAAATCCACAAAATCATGTTGCATGATTTTTAAATAATTAAATTGCATTTTATTGTATGAAATAAGGATTTAATCATCTACCAACCAGCAAGAATTCTGGCTCTCACAGACCTGTTAGTTTTTCTTTAAGAAGCCCTCCTACTCTGCACTCATTACCTGTATTAACTGCACCTGTTTGAACTAATTACTTGTATAAAAGACAAATGTCAACAGACCCAATCACACTCGAACCTCTCCACCATTGTCCCTGTTTAAGGACACCAGGGACAAAAATGTAGACCTGTACAAGGCTGGGATGGGCTACAGGACAATAAGCAAGCAGCTTGGTGAGAAGGCAACAACTGTTGGCACAATTATTAGAAAATGGAAAAATCACAAGATGACTGTCAATCTTTCTTAA
>JARQOD010000006.1:311713179-311770556 GCA_033576555.1 Oophaga sylvatica
GAAGCTGGCTTTAAGCATCATTGATTTTTAAACTAAGGTTTTGTGACACCCTTTTTAACGCCTGATGGACAACCAAGAAAAATTTCAAATTTTTTCCCTTTTGGAAAAAAAATTGATGCGTTGCAATTATTTCACAATACTTTTTTAAGAAGCGTTTCTGCAACAAAACATAAGTCATGGGTTTTCTTTTTTCCCAAAGTACAGAATTAAAATAAGCCCCTAAAAAATATTCGACCCGCTTGTTATTTTATTAAGGAAAAATTGAAATGGACTCAGTCTCTGCCTAAAAACCCCAGTCTTCTCCTCTATTTTTTGGGCCCGGGATAACTCAAAAAGTCTCCCTTATATCCAGCATAGGCCTCTCATACAGCCAAATCAGGTCTCTTGTTTCCCTGAGAAGGGAAAAAAACCCCAAAAACACGTGTCTGAAAACAGTTCTGGTAGACTTTTTCCTAATCAAGGGGCAAGGCTCCAAAAAATTTTGATATTGATTTTAGTTTGTATAGGGGGCACTGGGTTCAAGTCTCTTTCTTCTGAAGAGACAATTTCCATACAGGGGGGAAAAAACAAGTATTTGTTACACTGCCGATTTTTTAAAATTTTTCCACATACAAAAATGCAGAGATCTGTGTTTTTTTATCATAGGAAATGCAACTGTGAAAAGCAAAAATTAAAAAAAAAAATCCAAAAAATCATGTTGCATGTTTTTTTTAAAAAAATTAAATTGTTTTTATTGATAAAATAAGGATTTAACATCTACAACAGCAAGAATTTGGCTCTCACAGACCGTTGTTTTTCTTTAAAAAGCCTCCTACTCTGCGTCTTCCTGTTTAACTGCACCTTTTTGAAAAAATATTGTAAAAAAGAAAAATGTCAAAGACCCAATCCCTAAACCCTCTCCCCCTTGTCCCTTTTTAAGGACACCAGGGCAAAAATGTAGACCTGCAAAGGCTGGATGGGCTACAGGACAATAAGCAAGCAGCTTGGTGAGAAGGCAACAACTGTTGGCACAATTATTAGAAAATGGAAAAATCACAAGATGACTGTCAATCTTTCTTAATCTGAGGCTTCATGCATGATCTTGCCTCGTGGTGTAAGGATGATTCTGAGACAGGTCAGGAATCAGCCCAGAACTACATGGGGGACCTGGTCAATGATCTGAAGAGAGCAGGGACCACAGTCTCAAACATTACTGGCAGTAACACTCTACGCCGTCATGGATTAAAATCCTGCAAGGCACACAAGGCCCCTGCTCACCCCAGCCGGTTTGAAGTTCGCCAGTGACCATCTGGATAATCCAGAGGAGAAATGGGAGAGGGTCATGTGGTCAGATGAGACCAAAATATAACTTTTTAGTATCAACTGCACTTGCCGTGTTTGGAGCAAGAAGAAGGATGAGTACAACCCCAAGAACACCATCCGAACCGTGACACATGGTGGGAGAAACATCATACTTTGGGGGTGCTTTTCTAAAAAGTGGACAGGACAACTGCACCGTATTGAAGGGAGGATGGATGGAGTTATGTATTGCAAGATTTTGGCCAACAACCTCCTTCTCTAAGTAAGAGCTTTGAACATGGGTTGTGGCTGGGTCTTCCAGTATGCCAGTGACCTGAAACACACAGGCAGGGCAACTAAGGAGTGGCTCCATAAGAAGCATTTCAAGGTCCTGGAGAGGCCTTGCCAGTCTCTAGAGATCTGGGTGAATGAGTGGGCCAAAATCCCTGCTGCAGTATGTGCAAACTTGTGTGTCAAGAACTGCAGGAAATGTCTGCTCTCTGTAATTGCAAACAAAAGTTTCAATACCAAATATTAGGTTGTGTTTTTCTATTGTATCAAATACTTACTTTATGCAATAAAAAGCAAATTAATTATATAAAAATTATACAATGATTTTCTGATTTTTATTTTTAGATTCTGTCTCTAACAGTTAAAGTGTACCTATGATAAAAATTACAGACCTCTCCATTCTTTGTAGGTAGGAAAACTTTAACAATCGGCAGTGTATCATATACTTATTTTCCCCACTGTATCTCAAAATTAATCTCCCAATAGTTTCCCACACTTAATCGCTGGTCTTTACAAGACCTCCTTTTCTCCTACACTCTTGTATGTTCCTCACCAATTGCCTCCAAGACATCTGCCAAGAATCACCTATCCTCTGGAATTCAGTAGCTCAACATTTCCGATTATTTCCCATTGTTGGAAACTTCAGACTCAACCTGAAAACACATCTTTTGAGGAAAGCATACAGCCTATTATAATCCCGCTGCTACCTCACTACTAACGAAGCTGCTGCAATCCCTCAGTTTACTGTCTCCTTCCCCACTACCGTGCAAATTCTAAGCCAATATGGGCAGGTTCCTCTTCCCCTGTGTATCAGTTTATCAGTTTGTAAACTTTATTTTATGTATATCATATGTACGTAATCCTTTTCACATGTACAGCAAACAGGGAATTAATGGTGCTTTAAAAATAAATTATATGTGTAACAAACTTTGGGTAAAATATCCATTTCAACAGAGTTCCTAAATAAAAAAAATATTAATATCAAGAATATGATGAAAAACTAAAGCATGGGAAATCACTTTTTAATTTAACCCCTTCACTATGGAGCCCTTTTTCGTTTTGGCGTTTCTGTTTTTCTCTCCCCTTCTTCCCAGAACCATAACTTTTTTATTTTTCCGTCAATATGGCCATGTGAGGGCTTGTTTTTTGCGGGACGAGTTGTACTTTTGAACGTCACCATTGGATTTTCCATATCGTGTACTCGAAAACAGGAAAAAAAATCCAAGTGCGGTGAAATGGTAAAAAAAAAACAGCTGTGGAATTGCAATTTTTTTGCAATGTTCACCAAATGTTAAAACTGACTTGCCATTATGATTTCCAGGTCATAGACACCAAACATGTCTAGGTTCTCTTTAAGTTACCATAAGAAGTGAAAAAAAAATCCAAAGTTTGTAAAAAAATAAAATAAATAAATTGCATAATTTTACGAGACCCGTAAAGTCTCGATTTTTCAGGATCTGGGGCCGGGTAAGGGCTTATTTTTTGAGTGGCGAGCTGATGTTTTTATTGATACCACTTTGCTATGTATACAATCTTTTGATCGCCCGTTATTAAATTTTAATGCAATGTTGCGGCAACAAAAAAAACATAATTCTGGGGTTTTGACTTTTTTTCTCTACGCTGTTTAGCAATTGGATTCCAATATGTGTATGTTTGATGTTTTTATTGTTTTATTTTGAATGGGGCAAAAAGGAGGGTGATTTGAACTTTTTATTTTTTTATAATTTTTAAAAACTTTTTTTTTTACTTTTTGCATGCTTCAATAGTCTCCATGGGAGACTAGAAGCTGCAGTTGTCCGATCGCCTCTGCTACACACAGGCGATGATCAGATCTACTGTGTGTAGCAGAAATGCTCACTTGCTATAGGCGCCGACCACTGGGATTGACAGTGGCATTTAACAGGTTAACAACCGCGGGTGGATCTTGATTCCACCTGCTGCTGTTAGAGGCACATGTCAGCTGTTCAAAACAGCTGACATATGCCGGGAAAGATGTGGGCTCAGCGCCAAAGCTAACATCAAAGGGGGAGACATGACTTGAGCAGTAGATTGACGGCACATGTCGTGAAGGGGTTAAATAGCTATATGTGCTGATCTGATTTAATTTTCATAAGCGATTTCATGTCCTGGAACCAGATACTTATCAATAAAGGTCACAATAAACAGGTTCAGTGATCGGGATTTGTATGTTGTTTGCAGACTGCACAAAGGTTTTCCTGGGGTTAAAGTACTGTATACAAATCGTTTCTGATTACATGTCATACCATGTGTGAATTATGCCTTATACAGTTGGGGTTCCCACAATTGCTCACCCACCAATCTTATACCATTTTGTGTCCGTATTGCTGGGCTTATTTTTACCTGTTGTTTTCATGAACTGTATTTAATAAAACTTATTATGTTTTAATAATTGGAATCACTATTTCTGTCCTTGCACTTATCGTTTATTTATTTATTTTTTCAATTTATACAGTGCCTTCTGGGACACATACCTTCACTGGGATAACAAATTTCGGTAGCTTGCGTTCTACAAATGCCTATTCTTTTATCCAACACCAAATGTACTATTTTGACAAGTTTTTCTAAAGAATATACAGAATTATTTTTATCTCATTGTATTGCAATATTCAGCTGACTGAGGCTGTGGTTCCACGGTCCGGAACCACAGCGCTTTGGACGGAGCGGAAATTCCGCTACGTCAAAGCCCGCCCCCTTTATGACGCGCGATCTTTCCGGAGGTGTTCAGGACACCTCCGGAACACCTCCGGAAAGAGCGCAGGGCTACATAGCCCTGTGTTAATTATGTTGCGGCGACGCACCGTCGCCGCAATACGCGAGGACATGCTGCGGTCTAAAAAGACGCGCCGCATGTCCGGATACGCAGGTCTGCCACCTGCGTGTTGTTACGCATAGTGGAGATGGGATTTCTTGAAATCCCCTCCACTATGCTGTAACATCTGGACGCTGCGTGTTTGGCGCTGCGCCAGCGCACAGCGCCAAACACGCAGCGTTTCCTGACCGTGGAAACTCACCCTAAGAAGTTTTTTTTAGCAAGTCCAGCCCAGCACTTTCTATTATGCAAAACCATCCAGTATCACTTCTGCCTTTTCCCTGAAAGTTTTACCACTAGATACTGTGTAAGACGTTATTGTAGCTTTCTATTTTTCATGTATGTGTTATTGTGGTAGAAAAATAGAAAAGCGACAACTATCTAGTTTATCTGACATCCAGGAGGGAGTAATACTCCCCAATGTAGACCAATATCTGAATAATTTATATAGACTGAATCTGAAGAAAATCTTTAAACAGTGATTGTTATATAGAATGGAACCAATGTTCCACATCATAGCAGAACACAATCTGTTGGAACTCCATTTGATGACAGGTCACATAATGATATCATAGTGATATCTATAATCTAACACAAGTCATAGGGCCTCAATCATTTCTTTGCAGAAATTTCGGCAACTTAATGGTTCATCCCATACATGTGAATGGAGATGTTTGTACAGCATGTATACTGATTTTCTACAAACCTCCTTAAGATGTATGAGACATATATACAAATGTACAATCATGCTTGAAAGATTGTGAACTCTTCAGAATTTTCCATATTTCTGCACACATTTCTTATAAAATGTTAGACTCAGTTTTTAGATGAGGAAAATTATCCAATATCACATGTCTGTGAGTGTCAAAAGCATGTGAACCTTTAGGATCAACAGATTATTTGAAGGTAAAATTAGAATCTGATTATTTCAACCAATTGGATGACAAGTGTGAGTTTTATTGTGTTCAAATGGAGGAAGTTTAAGACAACAAAAATAACTCTAAAACCAAGTCATGCAATACTATTTTACAGAGGTACCCAAGGTAACTTCTAAGCAACTAAAGGTCTCTCTCACATTAGTTAATATTAATCTTCTACCATCAGGAGGACACTAAACAACAAACGTGTGCATGGCAGGATTGCAAGGGGAAAGCCACTGCTCTCCAAAAAGAATAGTGATGTCAAATGCAATTTGCTAAAGATCATCTGGACGAGCCAAAAGACAATTGGAAAAATGTTTTGTGAGGAATTAGACTAAAATAGAGATTTTTTTATTTAAATGAGAAGTGCTATGTTTGGAGAAAGAAAAACACTGCATTACAACATAAAAATATAATTTCATCTGTAAAACATGGTGATGGTAGTGTCATGCTTTGTGCTTTGTTTTATCACATCTGGGCCAGAACAGCGTGCAATCATTGATGGACCAAGAAATTCTGAATTATACCAGCAAATTCTAAAGGAAAATGTCATGACAATAGTCTAGGGAAGATGAAAACTGGGGAGCCAATGTGCAATAGCGTCTTATCTGGTAAAAATGGGAAAGAATGAAAGATAATTTGTGCTCACCTTGTAGGGTTGTGACAATTACAACTCATTTTGTTAGCTTGTGGAGGGACAAGGCTGCTTCGGATCCATCAAAACGGATAGGATATAGATAAGTGGAAAAAAAATGGATATACTGCAGACCTGCCATTGATCCACCAAGCGATGAGAAGACAATGAAGTATATGTAAGTGTATTTTTTATTTGTCATTTGTTATTTGACAAATAGAAACCGCATTTAAATATACTTCATTTTTCTCATCACTTGGTGGAACATTGGCAGTGCAGCATTACATCTATTTTCTCCACTTATCTGCATGACTTTTGTCTAGGAGCTGAATATCAAGAGAAAGTAGGTCATAGACAACAACCCAAAGCATGCAGGTCATTCTATAAGAGAATGGTTAGAGAAGAATAACGTTAAATTTTTGGAATATTTCAGTATCTTTGGGAATTCCCAAGTATTCAGGAAGTATGGCTGACAGTAGTTCGCTTTTTAAAAGAGACATTTGTTATTTAATTTCTGTTGTTGGACTCAAAATTAATCTCTGTCATTATCACCAGAATGGACAGGATAGAGATGTTATTAGATAAAGAAAAAATAACCAAACATTTCTTCAATGTATGGAGATTTTTCAGCAATTGACAATGAGGCAAGCATTGCGTTCACTTTTTCCCTGTACAAACAGGTACATGAGGAAACACTTAGCTGGTGGTATGCCAATCTGACAACATTTATTTTTTATACCTATAAATTTGTTGCTAATTACTATTTAAATACTAGAGGTTAGGACCGTCCCAAATAGGATCACCTTGACGTGGTAGGATGGCTTTTACGTTTTTATTTTATAAAAGCAATATTAACTAAGTACCCTAAGTTATCGCCATTCACTATTGCTATTTATTTACTTACTGAAGGGTATTTGCTCATTTTGTTTTTATCTTAGGTTGTAATTAATATCTTAAGGGTATGTTTCCACGTTCAGGAAACAGTCTGGATTAGCTGCGTGTTTGACGCTGTGCGTTGGCGCAGCGTCAAACACGCAGCGTCCAGATGTTACAGCATAGTGGAGGGGATTTCAAGAAATCCCGTCTCCACTATGCTGCAAAACACGCAGGCGGAAGACCTGCGTTTACGGACATGCGCGCGTCTTTTCAGACCGCAGCATGTCCTATTCCCTTGCGGCGACGCTGCGTCGCCGCAAGGGAAATAACACAGGGCTATGTAGAGCTGCGATCATTCCGCATGTGTTCCGGAGGTGTCCTGAACACATCGGAAGAGTGCGCGTACAGAAGGGGCGGGGCTTTGGGCGGAGCGGACTTTCCGCTCCGTCCAAAGCGCTGTGTTTCCTGAACGTGGAAACACAGCCTTACACTTGATTTAATTGCCTCTTCCTACATGTGGTGCTTTTCTACATGGTGTTCTGGATTTGATGCATAGTAGAGAGGAAGAGTCAAGGGTTGAGGTATTATTGGTTTTGGATTGTAACTCTAAAATGGTTATTGTATCCCAGGTTTATTGGTATGTTCGGAAAGAGGCCAGCAACTGCAAGAATTGTTGTATTGTAATAAATGACCACGTAATGAAAATTAAAAAAAGATACCAGTTTTGCAGTAATCCAATGTAGAGAAATAAAGCTTTGAATCCACATGTAAATGGAATATTCGGCGCGTTAACTCCTTTGAGTGCATTGACATGTCCCCAATACACTTTCAAGCTAATTTGCGTATATTTTAATGTTTCATTTCTCAGCTCCAGCACCTTGGATTACTATAGAACAGGTATCATTTTTATTGTTCTGGGACCTACACAATACCACTAGTTTGATTAGTAAATTCATCCTGACATGTTCCCTTTAAAGAATGGGTAACATTACTCCAAAACAACACACCAACACAGAATAATCTCCAAACTAATTTCCCAACTCATGCACCAAAGATACACATATTTGACATGACATGGCATTCCAAGAAATGATCAATCTAATGTCTACTCTGTTGTGTCCACTTAACACTTATTCAACCATGGCGAGAACACCTCAATCAGACTGTGAGAAGTATTCATACCAATACCAGACCCTACTGAATGACTCTTGAGTTGGAATAGAGGACTAAGTCTTGGCAGTAAAATGTACTTTTCAGTTGGCTGTTCACTATGGGCTGACGGCAGCCAGCTGTTTCAGTAATGGATGATGTCACTTGTATAGGCCAAAAAAGAGACAGACAGACTAAATGATTAAAATATGAACCATTTTTCTAGACAACTTATATACAAAAACTAGTATTTTACAGGTAAATTAATTCTGACTAGTACAACGTCACTGTTGTTTTATAGTGAGCTAAATATTTAAATGATGTAACAGAATAGAATAATATACTGTATCTCAAAATGTAGTGTAAATAGCTAATTGCTCTGTAGATACCGGAGTAGCGGGTTAATAGCAGTTACTTTTTTACTTCTACATATTTGTGAACTAAAAACAAAGATTCCAAATTTCCAATACACATTGATTAGTTATTGGCCTAAAGCTTTTCTGTCCAACCTCCTCTTGTAGCGCAATGGCCATCGTCCCTGCATGGTGTCCACTTCTCCCTCCATGCAGGGACACCGGTTTATTCACAGCCCCGGCCCTTGGTGCGGTCCCCGGCTTACTCCCTGTGCTCTGCTGCTGTGCACTCCGCAGTTCCTGGCATCATGTCTAGTGCCATGTCCTCCCCTTAGGGAGTCGCCAAGCAACGTGTTTAGTCATTAGGTAGTGTGGTGTTCTATCAGAGCAGTTGTGAGGTCCCCTGGTCCTGGTGTGGCCAGTATCCTGAACCGTAATCACTGGTCCTGGTGTGGCCAGTGTCCTGAACCCGAATTTCTGGTCCTTGTGTGGCCAGCGTCCTGAACCTCATTCCCTGGTTCCTGAGTGGCCAAGCCTAAACATTGTCCCCTGGTCTGTGTGCAGCCAGTTCCTGTTTCAGTATCCCAGACCGGTGTGTCTAAATGTAGCCCTAATCAGTGTCAGCAAACCTCAGCAGCTGCAGTACGGAGATCTGCCTAGGAGTGGAACCTGACAGCTACCTGCAGCCTATTCTGTCTTAACCATCAAGAGCTCCAATGAACACCAACCAGGTAGCCGCTTAGCTACGCCCTTTCCTAGGCAGGCAGGGCCCTCTGGCACAGTGGGTCCACAAATCCACTTGCGCCACTGTTGGGCGTAACACTTATACACAAACTACACACTTGTTTCAGCCTGTCATGCATGTGTATTCACTGAGAGTGGGGTTAGCCACTGGTAGACATCTTTGAGTGGGGACTTGAACTCCCAAAAACAATGGCAGCTTACATGAATTGAGTAATCTAGTATAGATCACTCAGTGTGCATTGTATACTTTGGTCACCTGTGTAAACAGGTATTCAAACGACAGCCGATAAGTTTACAACTCGGCAGTCATATCATATCAGTCTGTGTAGACAGACCCTTATTTATCCTAAAAAAAATGGATGGATAGTTAAAATTCAACATGCCGAACGTTCTTTCCCCCAAGGAATTTTTAGGTGTTGATTAAAAATGTTTAAAATGATTGGTGGCAGAATTTTGACGCAACTAATGTAGAAATTTTGGTGCTACAATAATAGTAAATTTGTCCCGGTGTTTTAAGAAACACCCACAAAATGACGGGGATGTCTTTTGCATTTAGAACGTGTGTACGATATTATAAAGGGTAAAAGATTGTACATAAATATGGTCAAAACTCCCAGTATGAACATTGATCCATGGGTCATTATTTATACCACTGAGGTAGAGCATTAAACACAGATAAGCATTAGTTCAAAAAGTATTCCGTCTTTCTCAATAAAACAAAGTAACTAAGAAGAATCTTTGTATATAGAAGAGAAAGATGTCCCGCAGACATGTTTGTTTTTCAGGCCTTATGTTGTAATTGTTGGCTGAAGGCCCAAACAACTCTGTCAGCTGATTGTTTTGTTGATTTCTGTAAGTAAAAGCCTGGAAAAACATCCAAGGGCCAGGTATCTACAGCCCAATGAAGGTGCATCTTAGTGGGGCATACACATGAATGGATACAATTCACTATATAACAGTACTAGAAAAGTACATATTGGCTCAGTGGTCAGTGCCATTGCAAAAAAGGCACCCTCTGTGCTCAGTATGTACAGTCATAGCTGAAAGTGTTGGCACCCTTGAAATTGTTCCAGAAAGTGAAATATTTCTCCCAGAATATTATTGCAATTACACGTTTTGTTATACACATGCTTATTTCCTTTATGTGTATTGCAACAGCACAAAATAACAGAGAAAAGGGGCAAATTGGACATAATTTCAAACAAAACTCCAAAAATGGGCCAGACAAAATTATGGGCAAACGACTTTGTTTTAAGCATTTGATGCTCGTTCAAACTCACCTGTGGCAAGCAACAGGTGTGGGCAATATGAAAATCACACCTGAAACCAGATAAAAAGGGGAGAAGTTGACTCAATCTTTGCATTGTGTGTCTGTGTATGCCACACTAAGCATGGAGAACAGAAAGAGTAGAAGAGAACTGTCTAATGACTTGAGAATCAAAATTGTTGAAAAATATCAACAATCTAAAGGTTACAAGTTCATATCCAGAGATCTTGATGTTGGTTTGTCCATGGTGTGCAACATAATCAAGAAGTTTACAAGCCCTGGTACTGTAGCTAACTCCCTAGACGTGGATGGCAGAGAAAAATTGATGAAAGGTTTTAACGCAGGATAGTCCATATGGTGGATAAGCAGCCCCAATCAAGTTCCAAAGAAATTCAAGGTATCCTGCAGGCTCAGGGTGCATCAGTGACAGCGCAAACTATCCATCGACATTTGAATGAAATTAAATGCTACGGCAGGAGCACAAGGAGGACCCCACTGCAGTCACTGAGACATAAAAAAGCTAGACTGCAGTTTTCAAAATATATGTAAGACAAAATCCTTCTGGGAAAGCATCTTGTGGACAGATAAGACCAAGACAGAGCTTTTTGGTAAAGCACATAATTCTACTGTTAACTTAAAATGATGCCTACAAAGAAATAACACAGTACCTACAG
Organism: Oophaga sylvatica; assembly: GCA_033576555.1. Lineage (NCBI taxonomy): Eukaryota > Metazoa > Chordata > Amphibia > Anura > Dendrobatidae > Oophaga > Oophaga sylvatica. The sequence goes on from JARQOD010000006.1 coordinate 311,724,196, forward strand.
TCAAATATGGAGGTGGTTCAAAGATATTTTGAAGTTGTTTTGCTGCCTCTGGAATTGTGTGCCTTGAATCTGTGCAAAGCATCAAAAAATCTGAACATTACCAAAGGATTTTGGGTCGCAATGTAGTGTCCAGTGTCAGAAAGCTGGATTTGCGTCCTAGGTCATTGGTCTTCCAGCAGGACAATGACACCAAACATACTTCAAGAAGCACCCAGAAGTGGATGGAAACAAACTGCTGGAGAGTTCTGAAGTGGCCAGCCATGAGTCTGGATGTAAATCCCATTGAACACCTTTGGAAACATCTTAAAATTGCTTTTGGGAGAAGGCACCATTGAAATATGAGAGACCTGGCGCAGTCTGTAAAATAAGAGTAATGTGAACTTGCATACCCTCATAAAGAGACCATCTCAGCCTGTGAGTTTTCCATCATGAATTTGCAGTCATCATTTATATTATTTATCACGGGGACCCCTGATGAACCAAAATGGACCGGGAAACGCGTTGAAAAAGTTTGTACAACTAATGATAAGTTTATTCACCTATTTATTATATATGTTCATTTATATGTGAGAAATATCTATGTATTAGAAAAGGCTGTCACTCATTTTTTGTCTTTAGCTCACTATACCAGGGCGTTCAAGAGAGAGTGAGGGAGAGCCACTGAAGAGCGGGGGTGCCAATCCATTTGCACTAGGGTGTCAACCTTCGTATTAGGCACTATCAGCTCAGGCAAAGAGCAGGGACTAATACGTTTATAGTTGGTATTATCAGAAAGAAATTTGGGGTATATTTTTTGTATGGTGGTCCTCTTTGGATTATCTTCTATTTCCACACCACATGGGATATGGTGTTTTTTAATCAGGCATATTAAAGTATATTGTTTTTAGAGGCTATATGTGTTCACATTACTCTTTTCTCCTCTACAATTTGGATAGTTCTTTCTGCAAAAGAAAAGTGGTCCAAAATTCAGTTGAGAGGTGTAAGAAGCTTGTTGATGGTTATAGGAAGCGATTGATTGCAGTTATTTATTCCAAAGATTGTGCAACCAAAATATTAAGTTGAAGGTGACAACAATTTTGTCCTGACCATTTTTGGGGTTTTGTGCAAAATTATGTCCAGTTTGTCTTTTTTCTCAATTTTATTTTCTGTTGTTCCAGTAAACACAAAGGAAATAAACATGTGTATAATAAAACATGTGTAATTGCAATATTTTTTGGGACAAATACTTCATTTCAGAAATAATTTCAAATGTGTCAACACTTTCGGCCATGACTGTATGTTTTCATTAATGCAGAAATTCCCATATTTCAAAAACATATTGATAGGTAAACTTCATGATAAACCTCACTCTACATTGTAAAAGATATTAGAGAATACATTGTGGCCAGTATACAATAATGGTGTACAAAAAAATAAAGACTGCTGTAAGTGAAAGAATCTGTGCCAGCTCAGATATTCTGTACTGCAGAGAAATTCTTTGGAAACACAAAAAAAAAATTTTTAGGGTCCAAGTTCCATCTATACAGAACTAACATCGAAAAGGTGGAATGTTTCGATGGCACATGAGAAATATCAACAACGAGGTCTTATTAGTTATTTGTGACAAATGATAAATTCACGCTAGTGGCAACTGATTGGATAAAAGTCAGCTCCAAATAAGTTGTCTTCTGCTGTACCCATCGGATCTGTCATTGTGCTGAGCCAACTGGAGTATCTTTGGACATTCTGATAGGCCAACCCAATCATGGCCCCTGTTCAAAAAAGGAACTATTCTCCGTTCTACTCACAACTGTGCACCATCTGGCACACCTGGTAAACATCCTCTGGTATTTGTTCAGTGCAATAAAGGCATAAGGAGGAATTTAATAAGACTGACGTTTCGTACAAACAGAAGCCTCCTGGAGTAAGATGTACTAATTTTATTGTAAGGTGCAAGCCTTTTGGGTTTAAAAAAATGAAATGAGCTGGCACACACTTCCACGATCTTTACGCCAATTTCAATCTGTTAGGAAGTGGTTGGATATGCTTCTCCCACTATGCTTCATACACTTCAAGAAAAGTGGCAAGGTTAGATCAAAATTGAGAAAAGGTGCATATTTTTTGCACGAATGTGGCTTAAATAAAAATTTGCAAAAATGTTTTGACAGTTTGTTTTTCATTATTTAATACTGCATACTTGAGGTGAATAGCGGACACTTTTTTATGTTTAAAGTGCTACTAGGGGGTATTTATTTTTATTTCACTACTCGACTGGTATCAATAATGTTTGTTCACAGTATCCACACCATTCTGGTCCCTCTCTGCCATCTTGTTACAGCAGCTCCGACTGGCTGGAAGTCACTGTGGTTAATATTTCTCTTAAAGGAGTTGTTCACAAGTCAGACAATCCCTTCTCATTTACTATATTCCTGTCACACTTGGACACGGATAAGTCTTGTGGATGACACAGCATATAAATACGATGGGATGGAAAAAGAAGAGGAAGAAACTAACGGTTGGGAGCGGAGGATGGGACACCTCCTGACACCATCCTGTGCGTGTCCCTAAGCTTCCCTATGCCCTATGTGGGTCCTTTCCCCTGCCGCCGTCATGTGCCTACTCGCTGACTGTCACCTCTATGAACCCTGACTAGTGCACTGGCCGGCAAAGACCCCTGCAGATGATAACACATGGGAAGAGACGAACAGGGGACAGACAAATAGGAAACTACTCATCTCAGGTCCTGCTGCTCTGCTCCACAGCAGCAGAGGAAAAAGGCACCAGGATAGCAGAACTCCGAGAGCAGCAACACCACAGTCACAGGAGAGCGCCACACACCTAGCTGGTCTGCATAGAACAAAAACTCTATAACCGACGATCAGCTGATGGGTCATGTGACTATTTAAAGGGAGATGGGAGTGGTTACCAAACAACATTAGCTGACCAGTCTAAAAGAAACTGCCAGCAAGAGACTGACATTAACTCTTGCTGGACCAAAGGAAAAAAAAACATTTAAATTTCAGCAGACCTGGAGCTGCCACAAATCCCTTAATGATTCGTGAATCGTGACAATTCCCAATATAAAATAACAGCATGTACTCACCTCTGTTGCTGTTTCTGCAAAATCAACTCCAGGTCTCCCGGGGCTCGTTTGACATTGTTATGCCATGCAAGCCCTGCAGTCAATTAGTGGCCACTTCACTCTCACTTCCTTCGAATGTACCTGACATCCAGAGGAAGTCAGAGAACAGCAGCAGCTCTCACTTTTTCAAGGTGTCAGCTTCGTCACAAAGAAGTGAGAGCTCATGTAAGCTCTGGGAGACCCGGCGTCGATGTCACTGGAACGGCACCGGCTGTTAGAATCTATTCAGTTTGACCATCCGCCATCTTGTTGTGGTTTCTGGCTGCTGGTCTTTTTCCCCTGGTGTTGGGCTTGTCGTTGGTCAGGTGATTGTATCACCCTTTATTACCCTGCACCTGCCTCCCAGTCCTTGCTGGACATCAGTGTTAATCCGCTTGAGTTCTGGCTAGGAGCCTTGTTAGCTTTGTGCTATATTTTGTGCAGATCAGGGAACTCTAGTTCTGCTTGTTTAGTCTTTTTGTCATTTTCATCAGGTTATCATCCAGAGTTCAATGGACAGACTGAAAGGAAGAACCAGGACGTTGAGCAGTTTTTGAGATGTTTTGTAGCAGACAATCAGAAGATGTGGTCGGAATATCTACCACTAGCCGAGTTTGCTATTAATAATCATACGTCTGCCTCGGCTGTATGTTCTCCTTTTTTTTGCTGTACAGGGAGACATCCATATTTTCAAAGATTAGGACGGCTGTGGCTGAGGAGGAGAGTTTTTCTGGAAGTTTGGAAAGGGTTTGGACCAATGTACACCATAATTTGAAAGCGGCGAATAGGAGGTCTAAGAAATATTTTGACAGGAAAAGAAGGGAGGCGCTGTTCGCATTTGGGGACATGGTCTGGTTGTCCTCTAGGAATCTGCGTTTGAAGATCCCTTCTAAAAAACTGGGGCCTAAATTTGTAGGACCATTCAAAGTGGTTCAAGTTGTCAACTCTGCAGCTGTGAGATTAGACAAAACCTTGCCATGGAGAATTAATTCAGTTTTTCATGTATCTTTACTGAAGAAAGTTGACACGCCAGATAAGGAGGTGATGCCGACTGTTCCTCCAATTGATGAGTATAGCGAGTTTGAGATTTCTCGCATATTGGATTCCAGGTGGCACAGAGGAAGGTTGCAGTATCTCGTGTCCTGGAAGGGTTTCAGTCCCGAGGATAATTCCTGGGTGAAAGCTGAGGATGTCTCGGCCTCAAGGCTGATTAAGGCTTTTTAAAGGAGATTTCCGAATAAGGCTCGGCCAAGAGGATCCTGAGGATCCTCGTAAAGGGGGAGGTACTGTTGAAATCTATTCAGTTTGACCATCCGCCATCTTGTTGTGGTTTCTGGCTGCTCGTGGTTTTCCCCTGGTTTTGGGCTTGTCGTTGGTCAGGTGATTGTATCACCCTTTATTACCCTGCACCTGCATCCCAGTCCTTGCTGGACATTAGTGTTAATCCACTTGAGTTCTGGCTAGGAGCCTTGTTAGCTTTGTGCTATATTTTGTGCAGTTCTGGGAACTCTAGTTCTGCTTGTTTAGTCTTTTTGTTTTTTCCTTTTGTTTCAGCAGCTTCCTCTATTTCCCTGCTAGGAGGTTACCAGTGTTTTGTTCCCAGTCCCTAGATCTTTCAGGGATCCCCTTCCCCCACCTTCAGATCTTTGCTTGAGTCTAGACTAGGATCATCGGTGGGTCTATTCGCAAGGAATAGGTCGCCTGCTCCATCGCAGGGATCGACTCTAGTCCTAGTGCAGGGTCAGATTCCCCCCACTCTATTCCTAAGTTCTAGACCCATAACACCGGCATCAAAGGTAAGTATACGTTTTATTTTATATGAGGGAATATACCAATTGAGAAGGCATTGACCGAGAAGTAGACAACTCCTTTATTTTAAGAGAGCCACGTTCTGAGTGAGGCTCATAGACTTATATTGAGAAGCGACTTCAAGTCTACCTAACAAAGACTGGGAGTCATCCGGCCAGTCACAACTCCTGTCGAAAAGTTATTAATAATGATTATGTTTTTACTTTCTTAATAGGCCTTATGACTGTTTTCTTTTTGTTTTGTTCCTGTCAAAAAGTGCAAAAGAGGATTGGAGTGGCGCTGAGAGCAGTGAAAACGTCTGCTAGTAAGCATTTTCCTACACACAGGGAACATACATTAGTGATACCACTCTGGTGGTAACATAAAAAGATACCCCGTAGTGGTACTTTTTATGAATTGATCTGGGATATGTATTTTCTTAGAGCCTCTGGTTGACATCCACTAGGCAAACAATTTATGGTCTTCTTGTGTAAATTAGTTTTGCAATTAGCAAATACCTCTGTGCTGAGGCTATAATAAATTAACTGATGATTTCCCCAGGACTTCAGCAGAGTTCTATACACTTTAGCATGTTATATTAACTTCTGATATTACTCAGGCTTTTATTTATTTCATTTGTTCCACATTTTTGCAAGAAGCAAAACTCTGGATTCGGCTGGATTTCATACTTTCTCTAAGAAGTTCAGTCCCAGATGGAAATGTTATCTGGAAGAATTTCCAGGAAACTCATCATTCGCCTGCCTCCTCTGATTGAAACAAGAAGGACAGGGGTTAACAAGTGGAGAGGGGGTGGTGAACAGAGAACTTGGCTGTTGCCAGTTAAAGCTCTCTGGCCTTGACTTCACTGTGATCTTATATGCTTGTCCTTGGACAGCAGCGCAAAAATGCCTTCTTCTCTTGGTTTTTCCTTTACATCTTCAAATCCTGCACATCTTACAAAAGAAATTGCTCACGCACATAAACAGATCTGTCATTTTCTAATTCTTTACTAACAGAAGTGATGAGTATTCTCAGCAAAACTCTCGTCATGTGAGAAGCTATAAATCAATATAAGCAGTAAAATGTATTTTTTGTCCACAGAGAAAAGACAAAATATACTCATAAACATACAATAAATGGAAAAATTACTGTTAGGAAATACAAACACAATTTCTGCTACAGATTTGTAAACAGCAGGAACTATAAAGTGACATCACTTTCCACAGGAATGCTGGAGTTACCCAATATCCGCTATGCATTTGTGACACAAAGCCAATAAAAGATGCAATTTACTGAATCTTTTGTGTAATATGTCACTGGTGCCATAACAGCCAAACGCCGTACAAGACAGGCTAACATGAGTGTACAAAAAATCGTCCATTTTTCAATCCTAAAAAATTTGCTATTTTCCGTCTACACTGTCACTTGTATACCATTCTCTCCGTATGTCCAATTTTAGTATCCGTATGGCATCCATTAAAAAAAAAAAAAAGTATACAAGGCCCAATGCGTAAAGCAGATGCCACATGAATGGCGTTGGTCATATTTTACTAATTAACTTGTATTAACTCTTAACGCTGTTGGGTTTTGTCTTTTTGCATTTAATGGCAAAATAGTTATCTTTATTTTTTTTCTTTTGAATTTTTCAATCTTTTTACTTTTTAGAATTTTTTTTAATACTCGTGGATCTAGCCTCCTATGATTTTTCTCATACATTTTTCTCTCACTGCAATACTAGTTTCTTACAATGCATTATTCTTGTCAGGGTAACAAAGACAGACATCAAAGCTAACTCTGATTCAGGCAGTTTACCCCCTAAGTTGCCATGGTAGTTAGTCACTCTACAGTGGGGAAAATAAGCATTTGATACACTTCCGATTTTACAAAGAATGGAGAGGTCTGTAATTTTTATCATAGGTACACTTCACCTGTGAAAGACAGAATCTAAAAATAAAAAAAACGAAAATCGCATTGTATGATTTTTACATAATTAATTTGCATTTTATTGCATTCAATAAGTATTGGATACAATAGAAAAACAGAACTTAATATTTGGTACAGAAACCTTTATTTGCAATTACAGAGCCCAGACATTTCCTGTAATTCTTGACCACGTTTGCACACGCTGCAGCAGGGATTTTGGCCCACTCCTCCATACAGATCTCCAGATTTTTCAGGTTTTGCAGCTGTCGGTGGGCAACATTGAGTTTCAGCTCCCTCCAAAGATTTTCTATTTGGTTCAGGTCTGGAGACTGGCTAGGCCACTCGAGGTCCTTGAAATGCTTCTTACAGAGCCACTCTTTAGTTGCCCTGGCTGTGTGTTTCCGGTCATTGTCATGCTGGAAGACCCAGCCACGACCCATCTTAAATTCTCTTATTGATGGAAGGAGTTTGTTTGCCAAAATCTCGCGATACATGACCCCATCCATCCTCTCTTAAATAGGGCACAGTCGTCCTGTCCCCTTTGCAGAAAAGCACCTTCAAAGTATGATGTTTCTCCCACCATGCGTCATGGTTCGGACGGTGTTCTTGGGGTTGTACGCATCCTTCTTCTTCCTCCTCTAAACACATCAAGTGGAGTTGATACCAAAAAGTTCTATTTTGGTCTCATTTGGCCATGTGACCTTCTTCTATTCCTCCTCTGGAGCATCAAGATGGTCAATGGTGAACTTCAAACGGGCCTGGATATGTGCTGACGTGAGCAGGGGGACCTTGCTTGCCCTGCATGATTTTAATCCTTGACTGCATAGTCTGTTACTAATGGTAATATTTGAGGATGTGGTCACAGCTCTCTTAAGGTCATTGAGTAGGGCCTCCCATGTAGTTCTGGACTGATTCCTGACCTTTCCCAAAATCATACTTATCCAACGAGGAGAGATCTTGCATGGAGCCCCAGACCGAGGAAGATTGACAGTCATCTTGTGTGTCTTCTATTTTATTTATTTATTTATTCTACTCATTTATATAGTGCCATTAATTCCACAGCGCTTTACACACATTATTGGCACTGTCCCTGATGTGGCTCACAATCTAAAATCCCTATCAGTATGTCTTGGAATGTGGGAGGAAACCGGAGTACCCGGAGGAAACCCACGTAAACACGGGGAGAACATACAAACTCCTTGCAGATGTTGTCCTTGGTGGGATTTGAACCGAGGGCCCCAGCCCTGCAAGGCTGCAGTGCTAACCACTGAGCCACCGTGCCGCCCATTCTAATAATTGTGCCAACAATTGATGACTGCTCACCAAGCTGCTTGCCTATTGTCCTGTAGCCCATCCCAGCCTTGTGATGGTCTAAAATTTTGTCCCTGGTGTTGATAGACAGCTTTTTGGTGGAGTGGTTGGAGTGTGATTGATTGAGTGGGTTGACAGGTGTCTTTTATACAGGTAACGAGTTCAAACAGGTGCAATTAATACAGGTAATGAGTGCAGTGTAGGAGGGCTTCTTAAAAAGAAACTAACAGGTCTGTGAGAGCCAGAATTCTTGCTGGTTGGTAGGTGATCAAATACTTATTTCATGCAATAAAATGTAATTTAATTATTTAAAAATCATATGTGAATAGCTATTTTGACAAACATTAACAATATCCTCCGATTCTTGCAAATATTGAGCATCTCTTTTGTTTGTAATGTGATGGGCATCTTATGAATGGCATGACGGCAGTAATATAAAAACATGGCACAAGTTGTTACATTTCATCATTTCACGTGATTTGCTTTTCTAGTGTTTTCACAGAGATTAAATATTTGGCAATGGATGCTACTTCTGCATTTCTTTAGAGGATCCTCCACTACTGGGACAATCCCTTAATAAATACCATATTCCCCATTTTAAAATAATAATAACAGATACTCACCTTCTGCTCCAGCACCATTCCAGCAGTATTAGCACCGGGTCTTTGCAACCACTAATGGGCTGCTTTGCTCACACTTCCTTCAAAGAACCTCATATTTGCAAAGGAAATGTGAGCGAAGCAACCCATTAGCGGACGCTGATTAGCTGCAGTGCTCACGTGGCATAGCAATGTCACACTAGCCCCCCCAAAAAATCTGGTGCGGACATGGCTGAGATGACACTGGTGCAGGAGATGAGTATTTGTTATTTTTATTTTAAACTGGGGAATATAATATTTAAGAAGGGGGTTGTCCAAGTACTGGACAACCTCTTTACGGATCAGCACTTTCCACAATCCAGAATTGGATTCTTTGTTGCTAAGAATGCGACAAAGCAGGATGGAGCTTTCTTTGTTTCAAATCTGTGGTGTCATCCTTTTCTGGATCTGATTTGACAACATTTACAGCTAAGCACAGACTGATTCTAGCCTGTTGCTAAATAATGCCGAATATACGTACATTTGTCTAAAGCTAAAATGAAAGCATAAAAGTAGAATGTATCTAACACGGTGGACAGGACAGGAACCGTTGTAACCTATAGTTCTTAATCATCTGAGATAATCACATACTTTGCAGTTATCAAATCTGGAGAAAAGTTCTATTATAACATCAGCTGCAGATTACAGATACATCCATAAGTAACTAAACTAGAATAGGAAGATTTTATGTAAGCGAGTGAAAACCTAAAATTAAGTCTTTGTAGTCATCTTTATGACAGTCCTTTCCCGTTTTCTTTTGTCCAACAGAAAACCATTTCCTCTGGGATTTGTAGTTGTGCATGAAACAAGTAGCATCACAGCACATAAATTAATAACTCGGTTCAGCGTGAAACTTGTAAACGGAACTGAGAACATAATGCGGCGACGCAGCACAGAATGCCGGAGAAGAATTTACCAGCTTTTTTCCATTGTATAATAGAATCCCTCCCGCATCCATATATCGAAAAAAAATCCGAGCAACACTTACCCCCAGAAGGCAAACTTTCAGCTCTCGGATAGCCATCCTTTAAGAGGAGTTTGGTTTCCTATAACACATCATCAGGAGACAAGAACTTTAACACACAGTCATTTCCCAGGCTGTGCCTGTATGCTCATGTGGATCGCATGCAAATAATTTCCTGACCTAACAAAAAGAAAGAGACCAAGAGAGAAAGAGGAGGTTTTAATTCCTACAAAACAAACGGAAACCAGTCTGAGCTATTTATGGGCAGTCCTGTCACATGGGCTGCAGACAACTACTCATTTGCTGCTTTCGTAATCTCCCAAAAATGCTGCATATTATACAAAAAGAGGTATACGGGCACACAGTGTACGGTGGATAGTTCACATATAGAACAGATACTGAAAAAACGCACAGAGCACTAATAATTATTATTTCTTATGGCATTTTTCATATTTATTCTCACTTTCAGATGCAGTGGAAAGTCACTGTCCTCCAGGATAAGGGTGAGAAAGCATTTCTATGGAAAACATTGCATATACCAAGTTTTCCTTTCCCTTTTCTGAATTACTGCCAACATTTCAAGAAAATATATGCGATGTATGCATTTGTGCATATTTCATATGAAACTGTTGGAGATTAGTATTAAAAAATTGTTGAATTAGATAATCATCACAAGGTGGAAAAATAGGTAACAGATGGCAGTATTACTTTTCAAAAAGGGTTTCCACTCTGCATTTTTTGCAAAAATGTTGCATATTTGTTTTTTTTTTCTAGTGGTTATTTTTGTAGCAAACAAAGTATTGCCTTTAAGTGAATAGGTATCAGGCCACATTCCCACGTTCAGTATTTGGTCAGTATTTGACATCAGTATCTGTAAGCCAAAACCAGGAGCGAAACAGTCAGAGGGCAAGTATAATAGAAACATGTCACCTCTATATTTACAAATACTGACCAAATACTGAACGTGTGAACGTGTCCTTAAATGAACTACTGTGGGGGAAAACTGGCATTAAAAACCAGAAAATTTCTCAGAGATGGAATTTAAGCAAACTCTTACAACTTCTTGCTCATTTACAACAGTTCCAGCACTTTTTTTCTAAAAAGAGCACAGTTTCTCTATAGGAACTTAAAAAACGCCTCCCACATTAAAATCATAATATGATTTCCAGTTAGAAGCTTAATTAAAGCATAAAGCTTATAGGAAACATGATGTTTAGCCTCTGCTTCAGTCTTTCTTAAAGGGGTTGTCCACTACTCAGACAACCCCATCTCAACCACTATGTTTCCCCCTTATAAAATAATAACCGCTATAATCATCCCTGGTGCGGGTGTTGTTTCAGCGGTGTTGGTACCGGCTCTCCTTGGGCTTACGTGACATTGTTCACGATGTCACACGATCACTGTGACCAATCAATGGCCGCTAACTTTTAAGGCAAGTCAGATATTTGGAAAAAAGTGAGTGAACAGCTGCAGCTCTCACTTCCCCTGGATGTCAGTTATGTCCGAAGGAGAAAAGAGTGAAGCGGCCGCTGATTGGCTGCAAGGATTACTGACATTATTATGAGCCCCAGGAGATCAAGTGCTGACAGTACTGGAAAGATGCCAGTACTGGGGATGACTATTGCTGTTATTACTTTATAAAGGGGAAACATAGTGATTGATCCGAGTAGTGGAACAACCCCTTTAACCCCTTCACCCACAAGCCCTCTAACACCTTCATCACCAGGCTAAATTTTACATTTCGGACCAGTGTCACTTTTGGTGGTAAAAACTCTGGAAATCTTCAACGGATCCCAGTGATTCTGAGATATATATATTTTTTTAATTTTTCATTATATATTGTGCTTTATGATAATGGTAAAATTTGTTCAATACGACTAGCGTTTATTTATGAAAATATCAGATATTTGGAGAAAATTTAGCAATTTTCACACTTTTAATTCTTGTGCCCTTAAACCAAAGAGTTATGTCACACAAAATAATAATTAACATTTCCAACATGTCTACTTTACATCTGCATCATTTTTTAACCCCTTAACCCCCAAGGGTGGTTTGCACGTTAATGACCAGGCCAATTTTTACAATTCTGACCACTGTCCCTTTATGAGGTTATAACTCTGGAACGCTTCCAAGGATCCTGGTGATTCTGAGATTGTTTTCTCGTGACAAATTGTACTTCATGATAGTGGTAAAATTTATTTGATATGATTTGCATTTATTTGTTAAAAAAATGGAAATTTGACAAAAATTTTGAAAATTTCACAATTTCCAACTTTTAGTTTTCATGCCCTTGAATCACAGAGATATGTCTCACAAAATACTTAATAAGTAACGTTTCCCACATGTCTACTTGACTTCAGCACAATTTTGGAACCAAATTTTTTTGTTGGGAAGTTATAAGGGTTAAAAGTTGACCAGCGATTTCTCATTTTTACACCATTTTTTTAGGGACCACATCACATTTGAAGTCACTTTGAGGGGTCTACATGATAGAAAATACCCAAAAGTGACACCATTCTAAAAACTGCACCCCTCAAGGTGCTCAAAACCACTTTCAAGAAGTTTATTAACCCTTCACGTGCTTCATAGGAATTTTTGGAATGTTTAAAAAAATGAATATTTAACTTTTTTTAAAAAATGTACTTCAGATCCATATTTTTTTATTTTACCAAGGGTAACAGGAGAAATTGGACCCCAAAAGTTGTTGTACAATTTGTCCTGAGTACGCTGATACCCCATATATGCAGGTAAACCACTGCTTGGGCGCATGGCAAAGTTCGGAAGGGATGGAGCGCCATTAGACTTTTCAATGCAAAATTGGCTGGAATTGAGATTGGACGCCATTTCGTGTTTGGAGAGCCCCTGATGAGCCTAAACAGTGGAAACCCCCCATAAGTGACCCCATTAAGGAAACTAGACCCCCTAAGGAACTTATCTAGATGTGTGGTGAGCACTTTGAACCCCCAAGTGCTTCACAGAAATTTATAATGTAGAGCCGTAAAAATAAAAAATCATATTTATTTCACAAAAATTATCTTCTCGCCCCCCAATTTTTTATTTTCACAAGGGTAACAGGAGAAATTTGACCCCAAAAGTTGTTGTCCAATTTATCCTGAGTATGCCGATACCCCATATGTGGGGGTAAATCACTGTTTGAGCACACAGCAGAGCTAAGAAGTGAATGAGCACCGTTTGACTTTTCAATGCAGAATTGGCTGGAATTGAGATGCCATGTCGCATTTAGAAAGCCCCTGATGTGCCAAAATAGTGGAAACCTCCCAATTCTAACTCCAAACCTAGCCCCAATGCACCCCTAATCCCAGCCCTAACCATAACCCTAATCACAAACCTAACCTTAACACACCCCTAACCCTAATCCCAACCCTAACCCTAATCCAAACCCTAAGGCTGCTTTCACACTTCAGGCTTTTTGAATCAGGCGCGATCCGGCGTGTTTTTAAAAAAAACGCATCCGGTACCGGATACCTACCGCGCCTGATGTCACTGCGTTGCATCCGTTTTTGGCCGGATCTCTCTCTCTCTCTCTCTCTCTCTCTGACAGGACGGATACGGCAAAAAAACTGATCAGTTGCATCAGTTTTTTTAAAATCCGCGCCGGATCCGTCCTGTCAGGCATAGGACGGATTATGCCTGACACAAAAAGCCTGAAGTGTGAAAGTAGCCTAACCCTAACTTTAGCCCCAACCCTAACCCTAATGGCAAAATGGAAATAAATCCATTTCTTTTCTTTTATTATTTTTCCATAACTAAGGGGGTAATAAAGAGGGGTTTAATTTACTATTTATAGCGTTTTTTTTATAGCGGGTTTTTATGATTGGCAGCTGTCACATGCTAAAAGACGCCCTTTATTGCAATAAATAGTTTTTGCATCACCATATTTTGAGAGCCATAATTTTTCCATATTTTGGTGAGTCATGTGAGGTCTTGTTTTTAGCGGGACGAGTTGACGTTTTTATTGGTACCATTTTTGGGCACATGACTTTTTTGATCGCTTTTTATTACGATTTTTGGGAGACAGAAGAAACAAAAGCCAGCAATTCATGAATTTCTTTTGGGGGGGCATTTATACCGTTCCGCGCGTGGTAAAATTGATAAAGCGGTTTTATTCTTCGGGTCAGTACGATTACAGCGATACCTCATTTATATAATTTTTTATGTTTTGGCGCTTTTATACAATAAAAACTATTCTATATAAAAAATATATTTTTTTGCATCGCTTTATTCTAAGAGCTATAACTTTTTTATTTTTTCGCTGATGAAGTTGTATGGTGGCTCGTTTTTTGGGAGACAAGATGACATTTTCAGCGGTACCATGTTTATCTATATCCGTCTTTTTGACGTGTTATTCCACTTTTTGTTCGGCGGTATGATGATAAAGCATTGTTTTTTTGCCTTGGTTTTTTTATGGAGTTCACTAAAGGGGTTAACTAGTGGGACAGTTTTATAGGTCAGGTCATTACAATACTAAACATGTGTACTTTTATTGTTTAGTTTTTTTAATTCAAATATTTATTTATTGATAGAATAAATATTGATTTTTTTTATTATTTTTTATAAAATATTTTTACAGTTATTAATTTTTTTTTTTTATTTAATTCATACTTTTATACATTGTCCCACTATGGGACACTTATTTTCTGCAGGCTTATCGCTTATATGGCATGCAGATCACATCTATCAGACAGTTATGGCATATTTGGTGGGAATGCTATAAATGTCCATGTTGAGGTCGGATACAGTGTGTTTTCATGCTTTTATCCTGTACGGAAGCATTATATTTGAGTTATCTCTTGAGCATTACAAAGCACACCATTTCCTATCTACCAAAAGCACTGGCTACAATGTTGGCACCTTTATATTGTGTGGACCTAAGATAAAATATACTGGATGTTAAAGAGATCTGTACTTTCTGGGATGCTAGATGGCATATTTTTTTGTCTGGAGAATATAATTAAATGGTTTTTTTTTATGTAAGCAGAGCATATGTAGATTTCCTGACTTTTTATACAAATTGTACTACCCTTGTAGCTTTGCAATGTTCTCAACCCTGACCACAGGCATCTTGTAACCCAGACTGTTTATTTGTCCTGTAAAGCAGCACTGAGATGTTTCCATTGGACTGTAAAGCATTACTCACAGGTCTCAGTTTACTTTTTTTTTCTTCATCTGCCCAGTTTTGTGTTCAAAGCAATTTAATTTTACAGTCTAGAAACTGAGACCAAGATGCATATTGTATGTCTAAAAAAGTGTAAAGTGGATCATCAGCCATTACACTAAATCAGGTATTTGTGGAAACTTCTTGTACGATAGTGTTACCTAAATATGGAGCAAAAGTTCCCTACAGATAAACCACTTCTGAAGAAACGCGCACAAATGGACAGCGACATTTTTTTCTTATCTAAATGCAAAAAGGAGAATCTAATTCCCAAAGGACTCTGGATTACAAACCCAATTCTTCACACCTACAATACCCATTATGCACAAAACCTTTGTCACAGGACTTCTGAAAGACTAAGGAACCATCTTTTGCATGTCTGCTACAGCATAAGGAGTAAAGTCCAATGGCAATTTGAAACTCTGAGGAAAACACTTACAGAAAGCACAGAGCAAAAATTACAACAATACTATAACAAACTACGGACCTTTCTGATTCATAACAAGGAAAAGAAACTACACAGACTGCGCCTCAATTGCGGGCTCTATACAAACAGATACAAAACAAAACCTGACAACTCTGACAACCACTCCATTCCAGACACAAAAGCATCTAACTGTGTCACCTGATGAAGAGACCTGAGTAGTCTCGAAAGCTTGCAATTTGTTACCATCTTTTCAGTTAGCCATTAAAAGGTATCAACCACCGAGGACTCTCAAGTCTAAATATTTTTCTACAGATTTCAATACTTTAGTAGGAACAGCTATTGATTACTCAAATCTAAGGTGTATCTGTGTCACATCATCACATGATCACATTAAGTGTTAACGCGGAAAAGTGGGGGGCAGCACTATCCGCTCACGAGGAATGGAGGCGCTCTCTTCTATGGATGTAAAATGCTGCAATCACTTGATTATGTGACACAGCTGGGGAGTGGTAACTATACCAGAAAAGTGTAGTACGATTGCCTTTATTATTATTATATATAGCTAATATAGCACCATCATATTCTGAAGCGCTATATACATTACATTTACATACCTAAGAAACTGGAGTACCTGGAGTTAACCCACACAAAAAGACAATGAGACCATACAAACTCCTTGCCAATGACCACTGCATTGCAAAACAACAGTGCTAACCACTGAGCCACTGTGCTACCTTAACATTGTCTTGAGAGCTGACCAGGGGGAAGAAGAGATATATGGGGTAAACCAAATTGACTATGTTTAACGCTGATCTTGTTGGAAAGAGGGAGGCATATCTAAAGAAGAATATAATGCCATCTGCAGAACCTGCAGGGCACAAATCAGATTATCTAAAGATGACAATGAATTAAGGCTTGCAAGTGACATCAAAAGCAACAAAAAAAGGATTTTGGGGATATGTCAAAAGTAAAAGAAAAGTCAAAGATGCTATAGGATTTTTACAGGATGAAAATGATGAAATGGTAAGACAGGATGTTGAGAAGGCTGAACTGTTAAATTCCTATTTTGCATCTGTTTTCTCTCAGAAAGGAAATGTAACATCAACTGATCTTCACTGTCCTATTAAAGGAATAGAAGAATCCAGGATATCTATAAACAGAAAGACAGTGAGGAAACACTTAGCTAACCTAAATGAATTCAAGTCTCCAGGTCCAGATGAATTACACCCCAGAGCACTGAAGGAGATAGCAGAAGAAATTCTTGAACCACTGTCCATAATCTTTGAAAATTCTTGGAGAACAGGAGAAGTCCCAGAAGACTGGAGAAGAGCAAATGTTGTTCCTATCTTCAAAAAGGGGAAGAAGGTGGACCCAGGGAACTACAGGCCGGTGAGTCTGACTTCTATACCAGGAAAGATCTTTGAACAAATTATTAAAGAACATGTATGCAAGTACCTGCATAAGAATGAAGTGATTAAACAGAGTCAGTAACTAATAAGTCATGTCAGACTAACTTAATTTCCTTCTATGACAGAATCACTGACTGGGTGGATCAGGGAAATGCTGTAGATATAGTATATCTTGACTTCAGCAAAGCATTTGACAAAGTATCTCACACAATCCTTATTGAAAAAATGACTAAGTATGGAATGGACAAGGCAACTGTTAGGTGGATTCATAACTGGCTTAGTGATCGGACCCAAAGAGTGGTCGTAAATGGCTGCACATCCAGTTGGAAGAATGTATCAAGTGGGGTACCACAAGGCTCTGTTTTGGGCCCTGTATTGTTCAACATCTTTATCAATGATTTAGATGAAGGAATTGAAGGTAAACTGATCAAATTTGCTGATGACACAAAGCTAGGAGGGGTAGCTAATACTAGAGAAGAGAGAGAGAGGATTCAAAAAGATATAAATAAACTGGAGCAGTGGGCAGCAACTAACAGAATGGATTTTAACAGGGAAAAATGCAAAGTACTACATCTGGGCAATAAAAATGAAAAAAGCATATACAAAATGGGAGGAATAGGGCTAAGTAACAGCACATATGAAAAACACTTGGGTATACTAATTGATCACAGACTGAACATGAGTCAACAGTGTGATGCAGCAGCAAAAAAGGCAAATGCAATTCTGGGATGTATCAACAGAAGCATACAGTCTAGATCACGTGAGGTCATTATTGCCCTCTACTCCTCTTTGGTCAGACCTCATCTGGAATACTGTGTCCAGTTTTGGGCACCACATTTTAAAAAAGACATCAACAAACTGGAGCAAGTTCAGAGAAGAGCCACCAGAATGGTGACCGGTCTGCAAACCATGTCCTATGAGGAACGATTGCAGGATTTGGGAATGTTTAGCTTGCAAAAACAAGCCTGAGAGGAGACTTAATAGCTGTCTACAAATATCTCAAGGGCTGTCACATTGTAGAAGGATCATCTTTATTCTCATTTGCACAAGGAAAGACTAGAAGCAATGGGATGAAACTGAATGGGAGGAGACACAGATTAGATATTAGAAAAACTTTTTGACAGTTAGGGTGATCAATGAGTGGAACAGGCTGCCATGAGAGGTGGTAAGTTCTCCTTCAATGGAAGTCTTCAAACAGAGGCTGGACAGACATCTGTCTGGGATGATTTAGAGAGGGGGTTGGACCAGATGGCCCAGGAGGTCCCTTCCAACTCTACTATTCTATGATTCTATGACTGAAATGCTGCGGCTTTAGGCACAGAGCACAAGAAATCCAAATGCCTTCAGTCACAGGCTCCACTGACATCTTCCATACTCAGCTGTGCTCTTCAAGTGGAGCGGAAAAATGCTGACATAATCTAAACAGGTACAATGCTCAGCATGCCACCACAGTCCTTTTTTTCAAGCAATCCTTGGGTTTTAGGGTTTTGGCTATAGGACCACCACCAATAACAAATTCCATCATGGAGAATGACAGTTGTGAACAAAAGTGACTGAAACAAATTTTTGTTTTTACAAAGTTTGCTTTTGTAGTGTTTTTAGATAAATGTGATCTCTCCAACATCAGACATGAAATTATGTAATTTATTACATAATCTCGGCATTGTGTTTTGTAACATAATATAGACCATTGCTGCATAATTACACAAAGAAACAGGGGTTATATAATTAAAGTGGTGTTCTGAAGTCAAGCTAAATTTCATTCTAAATCCCTATTTTGTTCCATAATCTAAACTATTTTCTAATATACTTGTATTAAAATTCTCTACTGTTCCCTTCACGATATCTGACTGCTATTGTATTTTTTCCCATTTCCTGTATGAGAACGATTCATTTGAGAGCCCCAGTGCATGCCAGGATACTCAAACAAAGCATCATCAGAGCAGGGGGCAGAGGCAGCAGTCACTGCCACAGCTCCTGCCCCCTCTCTGAAAGTAAGCATCATCAATGACACTAGTTTCAGGGGCTGTGGACTGTGCGATCTACACAGTTACAGCGTTCGCTCTGTTGTCAGCTCAGATTAGTAATAATCAGCCGGCAACAGAACGGTATCAGAATACATGGCATGCAGGAGACCAACTCGTGTGAGCTCAACAGCAAGCGACAAGGCGTTCCCCTTTGTTGGGACCCTAAACATAACATGATGTCTCTCCCGAGCTAACCCTTAACCCACCTTCCTGACCAGGCCATTTTTTTCAATTGTGACCAATGTCACCTTATGAGGTAATAACTCTGGAACGCTTTTTCATGATATGTTGTATTTCGTACCCCTGTTGCTGGTGCCCCTGCATGGTGTCCCCTTCTTCCTCCTTGCAGGGACTCCGGCTTACTCACTGCCCCAGCCCCTGCAGCGGTCCCCGGCATACTCCTGCTTCCTGTGTGCAGGACTGCGGCAGGCCTAGTACGCATGAGTGGGCTTGCTCCCTGTTTTTAACCCCTTTCTGACATTTGCATACTATCTCGTCCATTGGACCTGGGCCCGTATGACCATGGACGGGATAGTATGTCACATGCGATCGGATGCGCTCATGGGGTGAGTGCGGCCAATCGCGGCCGGGTGTCAGCTGATTCTCACGTCTGACACCCGGCACTAAGTGCCAGGAGCGGTCACGGATCGCTCCCGGCACTTTAACCCCTGGCACACTGCGATCAAACATGATCGCAGCGTTCCGGTGGAATAGGGAAAAATCCCTGCGTGCTTCCCTGAGACCCTCAGAACAACGTGATGTGATTGCGTTGTTCCGAGGGCCTCCTCCCTGCAGGCCCCTGGATCAAAGATGGCCGCGGGGTCCTTACAGATCCTGCAGGGAGGTGGCTCTTGAGTGCCTGCTGAGAGCAGGCGCCGGCAAGCCTCCTGCACTGCCTGTCAGATCGTTGATCTGGCACAGTGCTCTGCAACGTGTCAGATCAGAGATCTGACACTATATAGTGATGTCCCACCCTGGGACAATGTAAAAATGTAAAAAAAAAATAACGTGTGAAAATATTTTTTTAAAAATCCCTAAATAAATAAAAAAAATTCCCCCAGCTGTTCAGAAGGGAGCCAGTTACAGGATATCAAAAATCATATTTGTAATTAGACCTCAAAATTAATTCTTTATTGATTAAAAACTATTTAAAGGTAAACACCCCAATAATGAAAAATCAAAACACACCAAGCAAAAAAAGTGTACAAAAAACCCCAATAAAAGACTAAGGGGTGGGCTAAACAACCCTAGTATAGATCCTAGGCTGATATCTACCTTGCCGCGGAGGTTGGCACCCTAGGGGGAACGATGGTTTTGGCGCCCCCGCTCAACGTAGTCTGTCCCTAGGTGCCCTATTAATTACTAGTGCACTAAGGGTACCTCTACCAGATGCTAAGGGGGCCCCTATAGATAAACAATGATAATGGCTGGCACTAATAGGACCCTAATCCCCTTATAATAAAAAAAAAAAAAAAAAAAAAAATGAGGGGCAAAGTGGGACATTATAAGACAGTTGCCGATGATACCCAATCGGTTGATAATAGACCGACAGCAAGATGTTCTATTAGATACCAATGGCAATCTTAGTTTAGATCTATTTGTGAAACCTACGGATAAGAATAGCTTGCTTCTTTACCAAAGTTGCCATCCAAAGGCCGTAAAACGTTCTATTCCTATTTCGCAATTTGATAGGGTTCGTAGAATCGTGAGTGATCCAACTACACAGGTACAACGTCTTTGTCAGATGGAGAATAAGTTTATCGAAAGAGGTTACCCCAATCCCTACTCCGTAAGTTACGTCAATCACAGAGAGAAGGTCTTAGACCCTCCAACAGGACGAATAAAAGAATACCACTAGTTCATACTTACCATCCATTCATGTACGGACTACATCACAGAATCCGTAGACATTGGCACATACTGAGGGATAGTTATCCAGGTATCCCCGAATTCCAGACACCTTTTTTGCCGTGCTTTAGAAAGCCGGACAATCTCCGTAATAAACTTGTCAGAGCAGACGTAGGTTCAACACAAATAGTTCCACGACAGACTTTCCTTAAGACCCAACGTAAGGGTACATTTCCCTGTTTACACTGTGCTCAATGCACTAATATTCTTAAAGGATCATATCTAGCTCATCCTTGCACTGGTATTAATATTCCAATTCGGGATTATTTTACATGCAATTCTTCTTCTGTCATTTATGCCATTAAATGTCCGTGTGGCAAGTTGTATATAGGAGAGACCACACAAGCCATCAAAGACAGGATTTCCATCATAAATCTGACATCAGATGCCAAAAAAATCATCTTCCTGTTCCTTTCCACTTCAACACATCAGGACATACCATCGCCCAATTACGTTTTATGGTATTAGAACAAGTTAAAGTGAGTAGGAGGGGCGGCAGCCTTATAAAAAAATTACTGTACAGGGAAGCATACTGGATCCACTCATTGAATACCCTTGAACCACGGGGTCTTAATAGAGATTATTATGTCTCCAATTTATTCTGACTTAAGTACCATTTTATATGTGGATACATAGTATAAAATCATTCATAATATTTCTTTTATTATTCACTTTGATCCAGAATGCTTTCCTTTATGATGTACTGTTTATGCATTAATATACTTTACTGCCGCACTTTATTCTACTGACCAGTATTATTATATCTTTTGCAGGCTAACAATTAATTCCCTGCACAGCAAATTGCCTTCTCTCTGCACATGGACACTGTGCACTTCCTGTTTATGTTCCACGAGCACGTCACTTGATAAGCACCGCCCTATGATGCTTACTTACACTCCACTTCCGGTTTCAGTTTCTCTATGCGCTCCACTTGCGTTCCACCAACGAGACACAGGTAATCCTCGTCACATCCGGTCGACAGAACGCCGGGGTATAATTTTCCCACATGGGCACAACTCGCACAGCGCTATTTCTCTCTAGCAAGCTCAGACTGCATTACTAACAGCGCTCTTACACTATGTGAGTACCTATATTATATATACCCAGCCATACCTCTGTTCTATATGGGCGAACCGCACGTGTAATATTTGAACCGTTTTCTTAATTTATACGGTTTTTTCACAGAATCCTCTTTCTTGTCTAATCAACAATCCGGTAAGGTCCATCACATATGTTTATACTGGGTTACTTAAAATTTGCCATGCATTGCATTGATACTACTTGGATGATACTGTGCACGAGGTGACGATTACCTATGATATGGGACTATCATTAGTCTGTATTTTGGCATATCTCTTTGTTTATTTTATATTGTATATTGAAGTATATCACATATACAGCTTTATGTGACACATGTTTGCCTGAGGCATCTATATGGTTTCCACCCTTTACTGTTTTTGACTTGGATTTACAGCACAATAGGTACTGTTTGTATATTTGGCAACATGTTTTGTTTATCATGCCTTCTATATATTTTCTGGTAGTGTTTCATTTGGACATATTTACTGAATTTTATTTTTTGTATATACTTATTATTATCCATAGTCTGAAGAAGGTCAGGAGTTTATGACCGAAACGTCAAATGTGATTGGATTGTACAAATAAATTCACTACGTCTTTACAGCAACTGAGTGCCAGATCTTAATTTTTGTTAATCCCACATGTGTCCATAAAGCCAGAGGACTGGCCGGTTGTATCTGACAGCCCGGGAGGACTCTTTCGGGCGAATCCAGAGAGGACCAGGAGGCAGGAACAGAAAAGGGAAAAGCAATGACCACTCTGGCGCTAGCGGTCCTTACCCACCGGACTGAAACACTCCATAGCATGAGAAAATAGGGTTAATACATCATATTGGCTATTATAGCTAGTTCTTCTCATAAGAGATTTCAGAAAGTTTAAATATTTCATACGATTATCTCTGGTTGCGAGTAAATGAATACCATATTTTATTGTATAACAGGAATGAAACGTTATGTTATATTCACTCCTTGTCTATGAACTGTTCCAATATTTATGTTCATCTCTCTGCCATAATGACAGTTCTGCTTCACGTCACTTGTCTTACCTATTGCATTTTTTCTGTGCTGTGTTATGTATAAATATGTGATTCTTCAGATGTTGTATTAGTCTTCGCCTGATGAAGAGACCTGAGTAGTCTCGAAAGCTTGCAATCTGTTACCATCTTTTCAGTTAGCCATTAAAAGTTATCAACCACTGAGGTCTCTCAAGTCTAAATATTTTTCATGCCCTTTCATGGAGCCCATCTTCTACTATAGGCGACATCCTGTGGTCATGCTCCAGTCTTTTTATCCATATCTATTCCTTCCCTTATTCAACGTTCATGGACCTGGAAGATGAATGATCACCTGTTGAAAGACAGCATCTGTATGACAGAGCTGAAAGACATTATTCAATCATTTTTACAGGTTCATGAAAAAGACCAAACTTCAGTGCCTATCCAATGGGAGACCCTGAAGTGTGTCATGAGAGGGGTGTTGATTAAGCATGGTTCGAGACTCAAGAGGGAAAGAAACATGCGAGTGGATGACCTCCTGAGGGAAATACGAACCCTGGAAGTGTCACATAAAAGATCACTATTGCCTAACACTCTCGCAAACCTGACCAAAAAGAGGAGCGATCTTAGGGCTCTGCTGGATCTGAAATACTTGAGACATAGGGAACATATTAAAAGTTTTGTCTATGAATCGTCCGATAAATGCGGCCGAACGCTTGCAAGATTGCTTCATCCTCGTTCTGCGGCAACATATGTCCCATTTATCAAAAACCAAATGGGAAGGATGTGCACAGCCCTAAAGGAATAGTGGATATATTCCGCTCATACTATGAGAAATTGTATAATATTAAAGGACAGTATTCGGACCTTTCCCCGTCTGCCTTGGCCGAGCATATCAGGGAGTATATTGGAGATACTGCCTTACCATCCTTAGATAGTCAGATACGTGGTGCGTTAGAGGGGATATTACGGAGGAGGAGGTTAGCAATGCGATCCAATCTACACCCGCTGGTAAAAGCCCTGGCCCGGATGGATTCACCCCAGCATTTTATAAATTCCTTAAACCACAACTATCTCCCATTATGAATAAAACATTTAAAGGCACTGTCACACTTAGCGATCGCACCAGCGATCACGACAACGACACGACCTGGCGAGATCGCTGGTGCGATCGCTATGTGATCGCTAGTTAGATTCCAAACACAAAGATCTCATCAGAGATCAGCAATCTGTATAACGACCTCTGCAGTCGTTAGGAAAACCTAGTCCCACTTGCGACGCTGGTAAAGTCGTTCATAAAGGGTGTCACACTCAGCGATTCAGGCTCACCAGCGGGACACCAACGACCAAAAAACGGCTCAGAACGTTCATGAGCGATCAGCGACATTGCAGCGGGGGCCACATCGCCGCTACATGTCACACACAGCTGCGTCGCTAATGAGATCGCTACTGCGTCATAAAATAGGTGACGCATTAGCGATCTCGATAGCGATCTCGCTTAGTGTGACAGTACCTTAACTCATTGAACGATGAGATAGGATTGGCCCCCCAGTCATTGGAGGCGCATATCAGTGTCCTCCCCAAACCAGGAAAAGAACCCACAAATACGGCTAATTACAGGCCTATATCATTAATAAATGTACAGTCATGGCCAAAAGTTTTGAGAATGACACAAATATTATATTTTCACATGATCTGCTGCCCTCTGGTTTTTATGTGTGTTTGACAGACGTTTTTAACACAGACAGAAATATAATAATTGAAAACATATGAGTAACAAAAGCTTATATTGACAGTTAGAATGAGTTAATGCAGCAAGTCAATATTTGCTGTGTTGACCCTTCTTCTTCAGGACCTCTGCAATTCTCCCTGGCATGCTCTCAATCAACTTCTGGACCAAATCCTGACTGATAGCAGTCCATTCTTGCACAATCAATGCTTTCATTTTGTCAGAATTTTTAGGTTTTTGTTTGTCCACCCGTCTCTTGATGATTGACTACAAGTTCTCAATGGGATTAAGATCTGGGGAGTTTCCAGGCCATGGACCCAAAATCTCTATGTTTTGTTCCCTGAGCCATTTAGTTATCACCTTTGCTTTATGGCAAGGTGCTCCATCATGCTGGAAAAGGCATTGATGATCGCCAAACTGCTCTTGGAGGGTTGGGAGAAGTTGCTCTTGGAGGACACTCTGGTACCATTCTTTATTCATGGCTGTGTTTTTAGGCAAGACTGTGAGAGAGCCGATTCCCTTGGCTGAGAAGCAAACCCACACATGAATGGTTTCAGGATGCTTAAGAGTTGGCATGAGACAAGACTGGTGGTAGCGCTCACCTTGTCTTCTCCGAATGAGGCGTTTTCTTAATGTCCCAAACAATCGAAAAGGGGATTCATCAGAGAAAATAACTTTACCCCACTGCCTGTACCTTTTGCAGAATATCAGTCTGTCCATGATGCTTTTTCTGGAGAGAAGAGGCTTCTTTGCTGCCCTCCTTGAGACCAGGCCTTGCTCCAAGAGTCTCCGCCTCACAGTGCGTGCAGATGCACTCACACCTGCCTGCTGCCATTCCTGAGCAAGCTCTGCACTGCTGGTAGCCCGATCCCACAGCTGAAACACTTTTAAGAGACGGTCCTGGCGCTTGCTGGTCTTTCTTGGGCGCCCTGGAGCCTTTTTGGCAACAATGGAACCTCTCTCCTTGAAGTTCTTGATGATGCGATAGATTGTTGACTGAGGTGCAATCTTTCTAGCTGCGATACTCTTCCCTGTTAGGCCATTTTTGTGCATTGCAATGATGACTGCACGTGTTTCTTTAGAGATAACCACCATGGTTAACAGAAGAGAAACAATGATGCCAAGCACCAGCCTCCTTTAAAAGTGTCCAGTGGTGTCATTCTTACTTAATCATGACAGATTGATCTCCAGCCATGTCCTCATCAACACCCACACCTGTGTTAATGGAGCAATCACTGAAAAGAGGTTAGCTGGTCCTTTTAAGGCAGGGCTGCAATGATGTTGAAATGTGTTTTGGGGGATAAAGTTCATTTTCTAGGCAAATATTGACTTTGCAAGTAATTGCTGTTAAGCTGATCACTCTTTATAACATTCTGGAGTATATGCAAATTGCCATTAGAAAAAGTGAAGCAGTGGACTTTGTAAAAATTAATATTTGTGTCATTCTCAAAACTTTTGTCCATGACTGTACATGCAGAAACAAGGAGGACTACTGCGCAAAAAAATCTAGTGCATTTTTTGCATGTTATATGTACTTTTCAATTGTTTTTTATTTAAGCAGAATACATTATAGTATGGGTATAGCATCATGTTTTGGATCATATCTAGGCTCAGACCGTTTTTAAAGACGTTTACATGGCGTCTCAGTCCACACGGTCGACCTAAGTTCAAGTTCTTTGTGAAATACAACAATAACGTATTATGAGAGTTAACTTTCTGCATTTATACATATGAGCATAATACTCACACATTTTGGAGTCCTTTACGTCTTTATGGATGACTGTTACCGTATATACTCGTGTATAAGCCGAGATTTTCAGCCCATTTTTTAGGGCTGAAAGTCCCCTCTCAGCTTATACGCGGGTCATATACAGGGGTTGGCGGGGGAGGGGGAGCGGGAGTGTCGGATTATACTCACCTCTCCGCCGCCGCGGTCTCTGCAGCCCCCTCTGCTTCTCCCACGATCTCCGGCTCCTTCCTGCAGCGGTCACATGGCACCGCTCATTAAAGTCATGAATATGCACATACTCATGACTTTAATGAGCGGTACCATGTGACCGCTGTAGGAAGGAAGCGCTGCGGAGAGCGCCGGGAGAAGAGGAGAGGCTGCAGGGACGTGCGGTGGAGGGGTGAGTATAGCGATACTTACCTGTCCCGTTCCACGCTGCAGGCTGCGTCCTCGTCAGACTCCTCTGGCTGTGAATGATCAGCAGAGGGCGCGATGACGTCATTAGTGAGCGCCGCGCCCCCTGCCAGATCATTCACTGCCGAGGACCAGGAAGAGGACGCAGCGCTGCGGTGCAGAGAGGAGAGGTAAATATCTCAGGTGCCGGGGTCCTGACTGAGCGGTGACACCGGTGAGTCGCACGTACCAGGGCTTTGGGGTACTTGGCACAGAGCCGGTTCACTTCAATGGGGAAGAGGTCACGGGTAGCGCAGCTCGGTCCGTTGCCCTGGGCGCTCATTCAAAGGGGGATATTTACAGGGAATTGTAGGAATTGTTCATGACGCCACCTGTGGTTCCTGATCAGGGTGACCAGCGCTGCAGGGGGAAATCCTCTGAGGGGTTGTTATTGGGCAGCAAGGTGTTAAGTCTCCCACAGGCGAGACTGGATCCCTCAGGGTATATGGCGGTGCAGGGGTGCAGGGCAATAAGGCAAACACACACAAAAAGTCTCTTTCTGTACCTTTACTGTTGTGGGTTCAGGCACGTCCCGGGAGGCTGTCAGGGTGGAGAATGCACATCCAGTAATCACTGAGTAGGTGTAAGGCCTCCTTTCGTCTTCATTTGTGTGTGAGTTTCTAACCTGCATGAAGCCAAGTTTAACTCCGTGTAAAACAGCTACGCCGGCCGACATTGTGGTGGAGCCTTCTTTTGGACAGAACTAAGTCTATGTGGCTGATCAGGCCTGACTCCTGTCCGGTAGTGCAGAGTGGAGGTCAGCTATTGTTGCTATTTCTCCTCAGTCACTCTTTCTTCCTTTTTACCACTCGCCTGTCGCCCTACTCACACCTTTAACATAAGCACAGGCAACAGTAGGTGTAGTCGTCAGCTTCCTTCTATCACCGCTCACTGACCGTTCCTCAGTCGACTCGTTGTTACAAAAACTGTAGCTCCCTTCCTTCTTCTCCTTCATAGGCTCTGTCCAGAGTAGCTATCAGGACTTTCCGTCAGACTGATCTGTGCACACTCTGAGAGTCACTTTCCACGTTCATAGAGAGCTAACAGTCAGCCTGTTCTGAGGTAACAGCCTGTCTTTCTTCCTCTGTCTCATCCGACAGGAATCACAACTCATCTGAACTCGCACTGGCTCAGACTAAGCTCTGACTAGAATCAACTCCAAAAGACCACAGCATGACTGGCTACTGCTACGTCTCTCACACCCTTATATAGTCTAAGGCTCCCTCTGGTGGCACTATAGGGAAGTGTGGAGTGTGAATGAATATCAGGTGTTTGTGAATTACCTTTCTGTGCATCCTCCAGGGTACATGTGGCACCAAGCGCAGCTGGGCTACACATCCCCCCCAGTTATATTCAGCACTCCCGGGATGAAATAGAAAAACAATTTTTATAATAACATCAACAACATAACTCTTCCCTTGCGGGAGGTAAGGACACTTCAAACGTTACAATGTGTACAAATGACAATAGAAAAATATTAAATACTTTCACACAAGTAAATACAAGATTCTTGTGGAGGACCCGTACCAAACCTCCCACGGTGGTCCTGGGTGGGCTGCAGGACTTCTTTGCTGCAAACCTCACTCAAGGTCACACCATACGGGTTTTTCTTCTGAGGTAGAATGGCTTTACGTAAAACCAAGATGGGGCACCGAAGTGCTAACTATTTACATCAAAGTTTTTGGGCTGGCAAAGTCCTCAGCCACGCAGTCCTTGGCATAAGAACATTTCACATTTCACATTAACACTTTACTACACATTACCCAACTGGGGTATACTATGCATCATACTATGCAAACATCATCACATATCAATAAAGTGCAATTCTTCATAAATTTGTACAGTTACAGTAAACCCTGTCTGGGTCCTACTGTTCTTCTTTCAATATAGTGGTTACTCCTTCCATACCTGGGGCTGGAAGTATGCGGTGCGCTCTGGAACGCATCACCAGAAGATCATGTCCTGCTACCTGTGTCTGGGTAGCTACAGTCCTCTTTACAATTTTGCGACTTGCTGGAGGCCTAACAGGTGCCTCGTCTAAGTATAGATTTGTGCTATGATTTGGTAGCTGAGGAGAGCAGGCAAAAAAGGAAATACACCAGAGCAGTTGGAAACTATGAGATTGCAGTACCCTGACTAACCACCACAACTAGAGGCAGCCGTGGAGCGTTCCTACGTTGGTCCTAGACGCCTCGTCACAGCCTGAGAAACTAACTACACCTAAAGATAGAAAGAGGAAAGCTATCTGCCCCGGAGCAGATCCCAAAGAACATAGAAAGCCCCCAAACATGTAATGGCGGTTAGACAAGAAGAAATACTGACACAGACAGAAAATAGTATGAGCAAACGTTGGGGCCCAAACTTACTAAATAGAAAAGGATAGGAAGGGCACTTACTGCAATCCCAAAAAACCCTGAAAGGCACCAACTCTACTAATTTCAAAAACACCTGAGATCACATGACCTCTACCACCTAAATTAGTTCTCTGGTGTAACCAAAAACAAAACAGCAGCCACTGAAAAAACTGGAAAAAGCAAATGTACAAACATCAGTGGCTGAACCGAACTGAGAGGCAAAAGCCCCCAGAGGGGTCCCAGAAGGCCCCCACAGAAGTGCAGGACAAAATGCAAAAATCAAGCACAAAAACAAAAAGAAGAAAATGTCTTATCTGTTAGCAGGAGATTCAGACACGACACAGCAGGCTACCAAGGAAACAGGAATCAAGGATTGAGACCAGAACAATTGCTCACCAGCAACCCTGATGGGAAGGCGACTCCCTTATATAACACCAGTCAGTAACACCTGATTCCCAATCCTCACAATCTTCACTGGACAGTCCAGTACCGTTTGTAACCACCAGAGGGAGCTTCTGCTCAGAACTCACCTGCAGCCTATTCACAACAGTACCCCCCCCTTGAGGAGGGGTCACCGAACCCTCATTTGAGCAACCAGGTCGGTCAGGATGAGTTCTATGATACGCACGGATGAGTCTCCTAGCATGGATGTCCGAAGCAAACACCCAAGAATTGTCTTCCTGACCATAACCTCTCCATTTAACCAAATACTGGAGTTTCCGTCTAGAAAAACGAGAATTCAATATTTTCTCAACCACATACTCCAGATTGCCCTCAACCAAAACAGGGTCATGAGGCACAGTAGTAGGAACCACTGGCTCAACAAACCTCTTCAACAAGGACTTGTGGAACACGTTATGGATCTTAAATGTCCCTGGAAGAAGCAAACGAAAAGAAACAGGATTAAGAATCTCCATGATCTTATAAGGTCCAATGAACCTACCTTAAATTTGGGAGATGCCACTCTCATAGGAATATTTCTTGAGGACAACCAGACCAAGTCCCCTACTTTAAACCGAGGACCATCAGTCCTATGCCGGTTAGCAAACCGCTGGGCCCTCTCCTGAGAGAGGTACAACCTCTCCACTACCTGGTCCCAAATCTGTTGCATACGCTCCACAACAGAGTCAACACACCTGGACAGACAGAAGCCTCCGTCTGTCCTGAAGAAAATCGAGGGTGAAACCCAGAATTACAGAAAAATGGAGACATCAAAGTGGCAGAGCTAGCCCTATTATTAAGAGCAAACTCAGCCAAAGGCAAAAAAGAGACCCAGTCATCCTGATCAGCATACACAAAGCATCTTAGATAAGTCTCCAATGTCTGGTTTGTTCTCCCAGTTTGACCATTGGTCTGAGGATGAAACGCCGAGGAGAAAGACAATTGAACACCAATTTTAGAACAAAAGGTCCTCCAAAATCTGGAAACAAACTGGACTCCTCTGTCAGACACAATGTTCTCAGGAATGCCGTGTAAACGAACCACGTGCTGAAGGAACAAAGGCACCAATTCAGAGGAGGAAGGCAACTTAGGTAATGGCACAAGATGTATCATCTTGGAAAACCTATCGCAAATCACCCAGATGACGGTCATTCTCTGAGAAACAGGGAGGTCGGAAATGAAATCCATAGAGATATGGGTCCATGGTCTCTTGGGCACAGGTAATGGCATCAACAAACCACTAGAACGAGAGCAAGGCTTGGAGCGAGAGCAAGTCCCGCAGGACTGCACAAACTCCCTGACATCACGAGACAAGGTAGGCCACCAAAAGGACCGACTAACCAAGTCTCTGTTACCAAAAATTCTGGGATGACCGGCCAACGCGGAACAATGAATCTCAGACATTACACTCTTTTTCCACTGGTCCGGGACAAACAATTTCCCAACAGGGCAGCGCTTGGGCTTATCCTCCTGACACCCCTCCAGAGCCAGTCTCAAATTGGGCGAGATGGCGGAAAGAACTACACCCTCTTTCAAAATAACAGAAGGATCAGATAACTCAGGAGAGTCCGCCAGGAAACTCCTCGAGAGGGCATCCGCCTTAACATTTTTAGTGCCAGGAAGAAATGAAACCACAAAATTAAAACGTGTGAAAAACAAGGCCCACCTGGCCTGTCTAGGATTAAGTCGCTTGGCAGACTCCAGATAAACCAGATTCTTATGGTCCGTAAGGACCACCACCTGATGTTTGGCTCCCTCCAGCCAATGTCTCCACTCTTCAAAAGCCCACTTCATGGCTAATAACTCCCAATTACCCACGTCATAATTACGTTCAGTGGGAGAAAATTTTCGAGAGAAAAAGGCACAAGGGTTACTTTTAGAGGTCTCTGGATCTCTTTGGGACAAAACGGCACCTGCCCCAATTTCAGAGGCATCAACCTCCACCTGAAATGGTAGAGAAACATCAGGCTGCCGTAGAACAGGAGCAGAAGTGAATCTCTGCTTAAGTTCCTGAAATGCAGAGACTGCTTCAGGAGGCCAATTCACCACATCAGAACCCTTCTTGGTCAAATCAGTTAATGGTTTAACAATAACAGAGAAATTACCAATAAATTTACGATAAAAATTGGCAAAACCCAAGAATCTTTGAAGAGCCTTTAATGAAGTAGGTTTGACCCAATCACAGATAGCCTGAACTTTGACCGGGTCCATTTCAATAACAGATGGGGACAAAATGAATCCCAGAAATGAGATCCTCTGAACGCCAAAAAGACACTTTGATCCCTTCACATACAGAGCATTCTCTCTCAAAATCTGGAACACAGTCCGAACATGTTTTACATGAGAGTCCCAGTCATTGGAAAAAATCAAGATATCATCCAAATAAACAATCAGAAATTTATCCACAAAATCCCTGAAAATGTCATTCATGAAGGACTGGAAGACAGAAGGAGCATTAGTGAGCCCAAAGGGCATCACAAGGTACTCAAAATGCCCTTCAGGGGTATTAAATACCGTCTTCCATTCATCCCCGTGCTTAATGCGAATAAGGTTATATGCCCCCCTGAGGTCAAGCTTGGTAAACCAAGTAGCGTTTTTCACCCTGGAAAACAGATCAGAGATCAAGGGTAACGGATATTGATATTTTACAGTAATATTGTTCAAGAGACGATAATCAATACACGGCCTTAATGAACCATCCTTTTTGGCCACAAAGAAAAAACCGGCACCTAAGGGTGAAGAGGATGGTCTGATATGACCCTTCTCCAATGACTCCTTGATATAAGACCGCATAGCGTCATGTTCAGGTACAGACAAGTTAAAAAGGCGACCTTTAGGGAATTTACTACCAGGCACTAATTCAATAGCGCAGTCATAGCTCCTATGGGGAGGTAAGGATCCAGATTTACTTTCGCTAAACACATCAGAAAAATCAATCAAAAAGTCAGGAACATCCTGAGCCTGGGGGAGGCAGAAAAAACAGGAGTGTTGGTATTAACACATTGGCAGCCCCAACTGGTAACAGACACAGATTTCCAATCCAAAACAGGATTATGAAACTGTAACCAAGGGAAACCCAGTACGATAATGTCATGCAGATTATACAGAACCAAAAATTTGCAACTCTCCTGATGATCAGGTTCTACCCTCATTATCACCTGAGTAGAGAACTGAGGTTTATTCTCAGCCAAAGGGGTAGAATCGATCCCCAGTAGGGGAATAGACTTCCGTAGGGGTATCAAGGGAAACCCACAACGTTTAGCAAAATCAAAATCCATCAGGTTAATAGCTGCTCCAGAATCAACAAAAGCCTGAGCAGAAAATGAGGACAGAGAGCATATCAGGGTAACAGTTAATAAAAACTTAGTCTGAACACTACCCAAGACAACTGAGCGAGCAAAACGTCTTCCCCGCTTAGGGCAGACAGAAATAGCATGAGAGGCATCACCACAGTAGAAACATAACCCATTGCGCTTTCGAAATTCATGACGCTGTGCCCCAGAAACCACTCTATCACACTGCATGGATTCAGAAGCAGGTTCACAAGGCAACATTATTCCACGCATACCTTTCCGCTCATGCAAACGTCTGTCAATTTGAATCGCTAATGACTTAGAATCATTGAGACCAGAGGGAACAGGGAATCCCACCATAACATCCTTTACATTATCTGACAGTCCCTTCCGAAAAAGAGCTGCCAAAGCGTCGTCATTCCATTTGGTCAGGACTGCCCACCTACGGAATCTCTGACAGTATAACTCAGCGTCCTCAAGCCCCTGACTCAATGCCAACAAAGTTTTTTCAGGTTGATCAGTGACATTAGGCTCATCGTACAATAACCCCAAAGCCTGAAAAAACGCATCAACATCACTCAAAACAGGATCCCCAGGTGTCAGGGAAAAAGCCCAATCCTGAGGGTCGCCGCGCAGGAGAGAGATGACAATTTGAACCTGCTGCGCTGCGTTCCCTGAGGACTTAGATTTTAAGGCAAAAAACAATTTACAGTTATTTTTGAAATTCAGAAACTTAGCTCGATCCCCCAAAAACAAATCTGGCATGGGAATCCTAGGTTCCACAACAGGCAACCCAGCAAGATAGGTAGCAATACTCCGAACTTCAGTGGCAAGCTGATCCACACGGCCAGACAACTGTGCAAACGCCATTGAGAGAGAAAAAAAAAAATCCTCCTCAGCACCCAGAGATACAGAGGGAAAAAAGAATGCAACAAACAGAAAAAAAAAAAAAAATCTCTGACAACTCTGACAACTTTTTTCTTTCCACAATATTTTTCCCTTCTGTGAGTACCATATAATTTTCAGTTTAGGCCGGTGATACTGTTGATACTGTTATGATTTGGTAGCTGAGGAGAGCAGGCAAAAAAGGAAATACACCAGAGCAGTTGGAAACTATGAGATTGCAGTACCCTGACTAACCACCACAACTTGAGGCAGCCGTGGAGCGTTCCTACGTTGGTCCTAGACGCCTCGTCACAGTCTGAGAAACTAACTACACCTAAAGATAGAAAGAGGAAAGCTATCTGCCCCGGAGCAGATCCCCAAAGAACATAGAAAGCCCTCAAACATGTAATGGCGGTTAGACAAGAAGAAATACTGACACAGACAGAAAATAGTATGAGCAAACGTTGGGGCCCAAACTTACTAAATAGAAAAGGATAGGAAGGGCACTTACTGCAATCCCAAAAAACCCTGAAAAGCACCAACTCTACTAATTTCAAAAACACCTGAGATCACACGACCTCTACCACCTAAATTAGTTCTCTGGTGTAACCAAAAACAAAACAGCAGCCACTGAAAAAACTGGAAAAAGCAAATGTACAAACATCAGTGGCTGAACCGAACTGAGAGGCAAAAGCCCCCAGAGGGGACCCAGAAGGCCCCCACAGAAGTGCAGGACAAAATGCAAAAATCAAGCACAAAAACAAAAAGAAGAAAATGTCTTATCTGTTAGCAGGAGATTCAGACACGACACAGCAGGCTACCAAGGAAACAGGAATCAAGGATTGAGACCAGAACAATTGCTCACCGGCAACCCTGATGGGAAGGCGACTCCCTTATATAAGACCAGTCAGTAACACCTGATTCCCAATCCTCACAATCTTCACTGGACAGTCCAGTACCGTTTGTAACCACCAGAGGGAGCTTCTGCTCAGAACTCACCTCCAGCCTATTCACAACAGATTTGGCTCAGTAGGGGTCACGCTAACAGTCACTGCGCTCCGTTGCATTGCAGAATAGGACGCAGGATCAGTTGCAGAATAGGACGCAGGATCAGTTGCAGGTGCGCGGCCGGGCGCTGATGTGGCTGGGGCTAGGGACACTGAGACACGGGGTACGTTTCCGGCTTCAGGGACAGGGTTGCTGACTCGGGAGACATTCAGGGCATACCACCCCTTAAGACCCCAGTGCCACGTGTAGGTGACAACATCCCCTTTTAACAGGTTAGACCCCACATCGCAGCGGTGAACGAATATCTCCTGAGAGAACCCGGGCTCGCATATGTAACCCCAAACTCCTCGGGACTTGGAGGCACACACCGTCCCCTGGCGCCGCGGCTCCCGGAGCGTACCTTTATCTCGCCGGACGATCTCCTTGTCTGCAAGATTCTGCTCCCGGTACCTCCAGTGAAGCTGCTGCACCTCTCGCTGCTCCTGCTGCTGCCGCTGCTCCTGCTCACGGCGTCGCCACTCGTTCTCCTTCTGGGCGGCGTATTCCACGTCGTCCAGGTACTCCATCTCCTCCCAGTCGATCTCCATCACTTGCGGCTGGGTGTCTTCCGTCGTTGTCCCTACCGGGGGACTGCATTCCGCTGCAGCCTCTGGTTCCAGGCCTGGCTGGCGTTCTGGTCCGGGCAGGGCCTCCTCAGCCTCCTTCCCTCCCGCCGCGTCCTCGGCGGAGTCAGGATCAGCTCTTTTGGGGCCGGCCTCCGGTGGTTCATCAGCCACTGGGTCCAGGGGTGGCGCGGGTGACATTTGCGCATCCTGAGGGGAGAGCAGTGGGTCCCACAGCAGCCGCTGTTTCAGGGCACGCCAGCTTTGCTCCATTGCCTCCATCTCTGCGCGGTGTCGGGCCATGTCCCTCAGCACCGCTTCCACCTCCTCCACTTTCTGCATTCTCCAGTCATCCGCCCGACCTGGGGGCGGTTCAGGCACAGGCAGCAGCTCTTCAGGGGAACGGGGTCTGCGCACCGCCATCCCTCCACACAGCGTCTCCTGTCCTTCCGCCATCTCACTCCAGGCCAGACTGTGTTTCCCATCTGGAACAATCTGGTCCTTTCCGTGGAGGCGGGACTTTCGCTTTCTCTTCTTAGCATGGAGGGTGAAGAGGAGGCGGATCTCTCTTGCAGTGGGGCAGGCTCGGACATTGTAATAGCACTTAGACAGGGCGCCCATCACTTTCGCACCACAGGGGGGGTACGCCCACGAAGGCACGCCCACCTTCTTCACCAGCGCCTCAGGGCGCGAATATGGCAGCAAAATGGCGGAAAATGGCGCCAAAAGTCACAAAAACAGCACAGTTTTTTTTTGCACAAAAACAGTCCACATAGGCACACATGTTGTGTATGGGTTTGAGATGAGTTCTGAGCAGAGGCTCCCTCTGGTGGTTACAAGCGGTGCTAGTCTGTCCAGTGAAGATTGTGAGGACTGGGAATCAGGTGTTACTGACTGGTCTTATATAAGGGAGTCACCTTCCCATCAGGGTTGCCGGTGATCAATTGTTCTGGTCTGAATCCTTTATTCCAGTTTCCCTTGTAGCCTGCTGTGTCGTGTCTGCATCTCCTGCTAACAGATAAGACATTTTCTTCTTTTGTGTTTGTGCTATATTTTTGCATTTTGTCCTGCACTTCTGTGGGGGCCTTCAGGGTCCCCTCCGGGGGCTTCTGCCCTCTCAGTTTTGTTCAGCCACTGATGTTTGTACTTTTGCTTTTTCCAGTTTTTTCAGTGGCTGCTGTTTTGATTTTGTTACACCAGAGAACTAATTTAGGTGGAAGAGGTCGTGTGATCTCAGGTGTTTTTGAAATTAGTAGAGTTGGTGCCTTTCAGGGTTTTCTGGGATTGCAGTAAGTACCCTTCCTATCCTTTTCTATTTAGTTAGTTTGGGCCCCAGCGTTTGCTCATTCTATTTTCTTTCTGTGTCAGTATTTCATCTTGTCTAACCGCCATTACTTGTTTGGGGGCTTTCTATTATCTTTGGGGTTCTGCTCCGGGGCAGATAGCTTTCCTATTTCTATCTTTAGGTGTAGTTAGTTTCTCAGGCTGTGACGAGGCGTCTAGGACCAACGTAGGAACGCTCCACGGCTGCCTCTAGTTGTGGTGGTTAGTCAGGGTACTGCAATCTCATAGATTCCAACTGCTCTGGTGTATTGCCTTTTTTACCTGCACTCCTCAGCTACCGAAACATAACAGTATCACCGGCCTAAAAATTGAAAATTGTATGGTACTCACAGAAGGGAAAAAATATTGTGAAAGAAAAAAGGTTGTCAGAGTTGTCAGAAATATTTTTCTGTTTGTTGCATTTTTTTTTTTTCTCCCTCTGTATCTCTGGGTGCTGGGGAGGATCTTTTCTCTCAATGGAGTTTGCACAGTTGTCTGGCCGTGTGGATCAGCTTGCCACTGAGGTTCGGAGTATTGCTATCTATCTTGCTGGGTTGCCTGTTGTGGAACCTAGGATTCCCATGCCAGATTTGTTTTTAGGGGATCGAGCTAAGTTTCAGAATTTCAAAAATGATTGCAAATTGTTTTTTGCCTTAAAATCTAAGTCCTCAGGGAACGCAGCGCAGCAGGTTCAAATTATCATCTCTCTCCTGCGCGGCGATCCTCAGGATTGGGCTTTTTCCCTGATACCTGGGAATCCTGTTTTGAGTGATGTTGATGCATTTTTTCAGGCCTTGGGGTTATTGTACGATGAGCCTAATGTCACTGATTAAGCTGAAAAAGCCTTGTTGGCATTAAATCAGGGGCTTGATGACGCTGAGTTATACTGTCAGAGATTCCGTAGGTGGGCAGTCCTGACCAAATGGAATGACGACGCTTTGGCAGCCCTTTTCTGGAAGGGTCTGTCAGATAATGTAAAGGATGTTATGGTGGGATTCCCTGTCCCCTCTGGTCTCAATGATTCTATGTCATTAGCGATTCAAATTGACAGACGTTTGCGTGAGCGGAGAAGTATGCGTGGAATGGTGTTGCCTTGTGAACCAGCTTCTGAACCCATGCAGTGTGATAGAGTGGTGTCTGGGGCACAGCGTCATGAGTTTCGAAAGCGCAATGGGTTATGTTTCTACTGTGGTGATGCCTCTCATGCTATTTCAGTCTGCCCTAAGCGGGGAAGACGTTTTGCACGCTCAGTTGTCTTGGGTAGTGTTCAGACTAAGTTTTTATTAACTGTCACTCTGATATGCTCTCTGTCCTCATTTTCTGCTCAGGCTTTCGTTGATTCTGGAGCAGCTATTAATCTGATGGATTATGATTTTGCTAAACGTTGTGGATTTCCCTTGATACCCCTACAGAAGTCTATTCCCCTACTGTGGATCGATTCTACCCCATTGGCTGAGAATAAACCCCAGTTTTCTACTCAGGTGATAATGAGGGTTGAACCTGATCACCAGGAGTGCTGCAAATTTTTGGTTCTGTATAATCTGCATGACATTATCGTGCTGGGTTTTCCTTGGTTACAGTCTCATAATCCTGTTTTGGATTGGAAATCTGTGTCTGTAACCAGTTGGGGCTGCCAATGTGTTAATACTAACACTCCTGTTTTTTCTGCCTCCCCCCAGGCTCAGGATGTTCCTGACTTTTTGATTGATTTTTCTGATGTGTTTAGCGAAAGTAAATCTGCATCCTTGCCTCCCCATAGGAGCTATGACTGCGCTATTGAATTAGTGCCGGGTAGTAAATTCCCTAAAGGTCGCCTTTTTAACTTGTCTGTACCTGAACATGACGCTATGCGGTCTTATATCAAGGAATCATTGGAGAAGGGTCATATCAGACCATCCTCTTCACCCTTAGGTGCCGGTTTTTTCTTTGTGGCCAAAAAGGATGGTTCTTCAAGGCCGTGTATTGATTATCGTCTCTTGAACAATATTACTGTGAAATATCAATACCCGTTACCCTTGATCTCTGACCTGTTTTCCAGGGTGAAAAACGCTACTTGGTTTACCAAGCTTGACCTCAGGGAGGCGTATAACCTTATTCGCATTAAGCATGGGATGAATGGAAGACGGCATTCAATACCCCTGAAGGGCATTTTGAGTACCTGGTGATGCCCTTTGGGCTCACTAATGCTCCTTCCGTCTTCCAGTCCTTCATGAATGACATTTTCAGGGATTTTGTGGACAAATTTCTGATTGTTTATTTGGATGATATCTTGATTTTTTCTAATGACTGGGACTCTCATGTGAAACATGTTCGAACTGTATTCCAGATTTTGAGAGAGAATGCTCTGTATGTGAAGGGATCAAAGTGTCTTTTTGGCGTACAGAGGATCTCATTTCTGGGATTCATTTTGTCCCCATCTGTTATTGAAATGGACCCGGTCAAGGTTCAGGCCATCTGTGATTGGGTCCAACCTACTTCATTAAGGCTCTTCAGAGATTTTTGGGTTTTGCCAATTTTTATCGTAAATTTATTGGTAATTTCTCAGTTATTGTTAAACCATTAACTGATTTGACCAGAAAGGGTTCTGATGTGGTGAATTGGCCTCCTGAGGCAGTCTCTGCATTTCAGGAACTTAAGCAGAGATTCACTTCTGCTCCTGTTCTACGGCAGCCTGATGTTTCTCTGCCATTTCAGGTGGAGGTTGATGCCTCTGAAATTGGGGCAGGTGCCGTTTTGTCCCAAAAAGATCCAGAGACCTCTAAAAGTAACCCTTGTGCCTTTTTCTCTCGAAAATTTTCTCCTACTGAACGTAATTATGACGTGGGTAATCGGGAGTTATTGGCCATGAAGTGGGCTTTTGAAGAGTGGAGACATTGGCTGGAGGGAGCCAAACATCAGGTGGTGGTCCTTACGGACCATAAGAATCTGGTCTATCTGGAATCTGCCAAGCGACTCAATCCTAGACAGGCCAGGTGGGCCTTGTTTTTCACAAGTTTTAATTTTGTGGTTTCCTTTCTTCCTGGCACTAAGAATGTTAAGGCGGATGCCCTCTCGAGGAGTTTCCTTGCGGACTCTCCTGAGTTATCTGATCCTTCTGTTATTTTGAAAGAGGGTGTAGTTCTTTCCGCCATCTCGCCCAATTTGAGACTTGCTCTGGAGGGGTGTCAGGAGGATAGGCCCGAGTGCTGCCCTGTTGGAAAATTGTTTGTCCCGGACCAGTGGAAAAAGAGTGTGATGTCTGAGATTCATTGTTCCGCGTTGGCTGGGCATCCCGGAATTTTTGGTACCAGAGACTTGGTTAGTCGGTCCTTTTGGTGGTCTACCTTGTCTCGTGATGTCAGGGAATTTGTGCAGTCCTGCGGGACTTGCTCTCGCTCCAAGCCTTGCTCTCGCTCTAGTGGTTTGTTGATGCCATTGCTTGTGCCCAAGAGACCATGGACCCATATCTCTATGGATTTCATTTCCGACCTTCCTGTTTCTCAGAGAATGACCACCATCTGGGTAATTTGTGATAGGTTTTCCAAGATGATACATCTTGTGCCATTACCTAAGTTGCCTTCCTCCTCTGAATTGGTGCCGTTGTTCCTTCAGCACGTGGTTCGTTTACACGGCATTCCTGAGAACATTGTGTCTGACAGAGGAGTCCAGTTTGTTTCCAGATTTTGGAGGACTTTTTGTTCTAAACTGGGTGTTCAATTGTCTTTCTCCTTGGCATTTCATCCTCAGACCAATGGTCAAACTGAGAGAACAAACCAGACATTGGAGACTTATCTAAGATGCTTTGTGTTAAAAATGCTTATTTTAAGTATATTTTTCAAGGACTTGTTACCAGATGCGATACTTTAAAGAAAACGTCACGTTTCTTATAAAAAAAAAATGTAGTGGTTTATTGGACTGTTTACCAAAAAAACATCATTACAGGAAAATAAAATGAGTGAAATAGTTACGTAGAGATTGTCCATTTGTCCATAGCAAAGCTTGTACACATCTTTCCTTGGTGTCCTGAATGGTAAGAATGACATCTGTTTCTCCGCAGCGTCCTAAGGAAGCAACACGTGGTTACATGGCAGCTGGCTGTTCATTCATCATAGTTCTTGTCAGAGTAAAGTGTCTGTAGAGAAAGCACGAGCCCCCCTTCATGTAGCCATTATATATATGTCCTTATATCACGTGGTCTCTATATATGGAGATGACACTTTACCATACAGAAATAGCATCTGTGATGCCAGCGAACGTTAATGTG
Organism: Oophaga sylvatica; assembly: GCA_033576555.1. Lineage (NCBI taxonomy): Eukaryota > Metazoa > Chordata > Amphibia > Anura > Dendrobatidae > Oophaga > Oophaga sylvatica. The sequence continues at coordinate 311,765,001 of JARQOD010000006.1, forward strand.
CTTGGTACAGAATTGAGTGTAAAGAATAAATCCATAACCAATAATTAATATTTAACAATTCCCCCTTTTGAGGGTGATAGACATTAATTGGAACCCTCAAAGTAGAGAAGTTCATCTTTAGGATAATCAGATCTTCTTTTTTCTTTTTCTTCTTCTTTGGCAAAAATAATTTAATTTCCATAATAATAATAATAATCATAATAATATCAGATTATTGTTAATATGCACTCAATAACATAATTATGTGAATTCATGTTATGGTAAGCCGTGACCAATATTCATATAAAATATATGTCTTATACTTTCCTAAACCTAAATCGAAGCATCTCGGGTCCAGTCATCATCATCTGATGTCATCTGGTTTTCATGTTGACGTCTTGTTCTTGATTCTTTGAAAACACAGTCTTTATATGATAATTCCTTTGAAATAACATGTAGATATTGTAGAGACCGTGTGTCATGTGTCCATCAAAGTCCATAAATTCAAATGTTGATAAGAAAACAAAGTCCATTGATGAAATGAAGCTTTATTATCTGAGCAGTGTCACCTTTAAAGACCTGGACTTACATTGGCTCGCCTTGGATATTTCTGGAATCCTCCATGCCATCCGCACTGGTCTTGGAACAGGTGTGACGTCTTTGGTCAGCAAAGCAAGGGTTAAAATGACTCTTCCTTGCTAAAGATAGCACCATAACCAGTCCTTAGTCCTAATGCACAGGACTCATGTCAGGGTTGTAGTTTCCTGACAACTTATTGTTCACCAGCTTTCATCGAAGCTTCATAGGTGATAGGAAACCACTGGAACGTGATAAAAGCGTGATAACACAGTTCATATTAGCATCATAGGATCATCGTCCTCTGCCATTGTCTGTCAGTGGTGGATACTGCAGTTGTGGCTGTCAGTGGTGGATACTGCAGTTGTGGCTGTCAGTGGTGAAATGAATTGTGATTGACACAGTCTATTATTACTCAGATATCATATAGCCTTTTTACCTTCTGGAACTTCAGCTTTTTCTTCTTGCAACTTTTTAAATTTACTTGAATTTAGAAATATGAACAGTCTTTATTAACGTAATTCCAATATCTTGCTTGAAGTCTTCATTCCCTATTCTATACCAAATCTGGTAATTTTCCTAACCTATAATATCACAGCGTACCATAGCAATCAGTAATATCCATAGAATTATTATCAGAATAGTAATATGGAATTCATGTTTATATGTAAACAATCATAAATGATAATGCATTATTAACCATATTCTTCATGAGATAGAACATTTTTATGTCATTGGTGTAATTACCTTTTCCAACCCATAGATGTCAGTGTGTTTTTCATGTAACAAGTGTTTCCATCTTTATTACTAAAACTTTATTAATGGAATATATTTATTAGACCAATAATAGGTAAGAATGTATAGCCATGAACCAAAATGTGAATATGAGTGAAGGAATGAATGAAAGAATTATTGTATTTACTCAGAATTAGAACATTTTCTTCTAATGAACCGATATCTTCACTATATTTAATGAAGCAATATTCTCATACTAGACATTACTTTATTAAATATTGATGTTTCTTGATTGATTGAGATAAAAAATAAAAATTAAGAATCAAAAATAAAGATAAAAGAAGAATAAAAAATTAAAAAATGAAAAATAAGAATAAAAACAAAAATAAGAATAAAAATAAAAATAAGGCCTTTATATGTTTATGACAAATGCTGAGTAGTTATGTTCTCAGTAACACATACCCTTAATATTTCCATTATCTGGATGATTTCATATTTGTCATGACCTTGTGTTACCAAAATATTCATATTATGCAACTTTGCATGAAATCCCTTCTTAGTGTAAAGAAATGACTCTTTATAATACTTAATGTTATTATCTCTAGTAGTTATACCATTGTACCTTTTTATAGTCTTTAAAATGTGTGAAGAAGACATATTGATGAAATGTGATGATGTATTCAAGATCAAAAACACATTTCCCCCTTAATACCAAAAAATATTATTTTATGAAATAATTCATTTATCAAAACCAAAAAGGAAAAAAATAATTGTTTTATGAATTATTTATGTAACTTCTGTTTTAGCTTTATACCATATATTTGTCTGAAGATGTGTACCATCTATGTAACCATTAAAAATAACAATAACATTGAATATCATAAAATTATCTTTTGGGAAAAAGGAAAAAAATAATAATCTAAATGAAAAATTTTCTTGATAAACCATTTTGATGTGTGATTACACTTATCTACTATTAACAAAAAATAATAATTATTAAAGAAATATATGTTGAGTAGATAATATTCATTATGTATCTTAATATTCTAATAATTGAACTGATTTGTATTATTTCTCATAAAAACAAGTTGTTGTTTTCTCGCATACCATGAATTGTGAAACTTTTTTCATACATCACACGTACATTTATTCACTCTTAGCAGCTGCTCATACACACATCTGTCATCTGTCACTCAGACTGTGACACGGATAAGTTTACCACAAGTTCCTCATACAAAAAGGTTGGAATACATATATATTTTAACCCAAATAATTGTATCCTAATTATCAATGCGCATTGTAAACTACTAAATTTAATATTTTAATATTTCTTTGAATATTCCCCAAATACACATAACAAACTTTGTGAACCATTCTATAGATAAAGGACTCATAAGAAAATTTGGTTATGAGCTGTTTCTATATTTGGTGCAAGGTTTGCAACTGAAATTGAACCCTAGAACTTAAGAGGCCTAAAGAAAAATTATTTGACTTGCAAAGGCCGAGCTCACTGAGCTATAAGAGCTTTAAGTTGCAACCACTGAAATAGGGGTATATGGTAATTGCCTTATTATTAGAACAGTTTGAATGTCACATGTGTGACTGTCATGCAGTAAGAACATATTGCCATGCAAATAAATAACTTCAAAATGTTAGCAACACACAAAAACTAAATTTAGATTCAGTTAGTTATATATTATTTCCTTTTAAGTGTTAAATATATATAAAAACATGCAGTTATTTCAAATTCCTGTGTAAATAAAGGAATAAATCCATGTAAAAGAGTTTTTCCCGATTAAATCCTACTTTGAAGTGAAAATTCTAAGGAACAATAAGAGATAAAGTTAATATCATATTCATCCAGAAAGAAAACAATTGCAATGTCTTATACATATATATGTATTGGCTTTAATGTAATTCTAAATATTTTCTGTAGTTTATTTTAATTATATCACTATAGATATAGATATACAATTATACAATCTCTACTTATACAAGTATAGTATATATACTGTATGAATATATATATATATATATATATATATACAAAAACTGTGAACTACAGAATTATATTTATAAAATAATTACAAATAACTGAATAATATATTGTATATTACTTTTACACAACATATAATTTCATTTTCAGTCAATTCCTAAACCAAATCTTATTTCTTTGTCAAAGATGTCCTGGAAAACTCTGTTAATCATTCCTTTTTTAATGATTGTTTGAGCAGCTCCGATAATGAGCTGTAAACTGAAGACTCAACTATGTCTCTTTGAAGAATCACCTGTTCCTGTCTTTCAATGTCCGCCATTTGTCTCTTTACAGAGCGGTCTGAACTTTGAATTATTAACTCTTTCTGCAAAGCGGACTCTTGGATTTTTTATAGGGCTTATATCTAATATGTAATTTCCTCCTTATGTCATATATTTGATTCCGGGGATGACTCAGTTTAGGAGATTTTGACACTGGCTTTTGAAAAGATCTTACTCTATCTGTTTGATTTATTTTCCTATCACGATTCTCATGTTTTCTAGCAAAATCAAGGAATTGCGCACATTCAAATAAAGTATCTTTTGTGACGCAATAACACGAGATACAGAATTTAGGAATCCAAATTTGTCCACAAAATACTTTATCATTGATTGTGTTTTGACATTGGTAATGAGAGTTTTGTACAACCTTTCAAATATGGACATGAATGTAAAAGTACATTCTTTCCGACCAATCCTTAATTTTGAAGAATCTCAATATCTGGACAATTTTCATTTAAGGCACAGAAAATCAGAATTTTCAGTCTGTCTTTATCATCTAGATCTCCATGTAATTCATTATCAAAACTCAACTTTAATGTCAGGCGTCTGGAAAAGGTTGCAGGAAGCCACAATTTAAATAATTGATTTTTCTCAGCATTACTTAAATCAAGCTTATCAATAAAGCTTTCAAAGATTTCAGAATTTCTGCATACATGGATTTTGTTATCATATGCAGGAATGATTTTGCATAATTTTAACAAATTTTTCCTAACTTTAATTTGGAGTTGGGCCTGTGAATTGTCTTCTATTTTTGGTGGCCTTTGAACATCCGTCTCTCGTACGTCATCTGCATCAGTTCTCAAGTCTCCTCCTATGTTCCCTCCTACATCAGTTCTCAAGTCTCCTCCCATGTTCCCTCCTACATCAGTTCTCAAGTCTCCTCCTATGTTCCCTCCTACATCAGTTCTCAAGTCTCCTCCCATGTTCCCTCCTACATCAGTTCTCAAGTCTCCTCCCACATTTCCACCATCTTTTTTTACGTCATCAGAGACAAGGTCACCTTGAGTAGCCATTACAGAACATGTCCCACATGTTGCTCAATTTCCTCATTACAGTCAATTTCGGGAACATCACTGGTATCTTCTGACACTATTTCTACACAGTCATCTTTAGATTTCTCTAATACAAACTTGTGAAATACATGAACTAACTGTAATATATTTTTCAATTTCTCTCTTTCTCTATTAAAGGACACCAGCTTAGATTCTAGCTTTAGATTTTCCATTTCACATTCTGCATATAAGCTGAGCCATAAAACTTCTAAATTAGACTGATCTACAGACATAAATTTTCAGTCTACTTTGCTTAGAAAAAGAAGTAATAACATCCATATTTCTTACCTAGAAATATCTCAGCTTGTAGCTCCCTTTCTTGGACAATGCTCTTGTCATCAGCACGTCTGATTCCTGTAGTCAACTCTTAGTCCTCATTCATAGGTTCTTTTTGATCTGAAATATCGTAGTGTGATTTCTTTGACGACTTGCACATCTGACGTCTTTTGCTTCTATTCCTCCCTTTGCAAGTTTTCAAAATTCACACTCTAAAAATCAAGTGTGACTGGCTGGCTCGCCAAAATGTTAAAATGCTTATTTTAAGTATATTTTTCAAGGACTTGTTACCAGATGCGATACTTTAAAGAAAACGTCACGTTTCTTATAAAAAAAAAATGTAGTGGTTTATTGGACTGTTTACCAAAAAAACATCATTACAGGAAACATAAAATGAGTGAAATAGTTACGTAGAGATTGTCCATTTGTCCATAGCAAAGCTTGTACACATCTTTCCTTGGTGTCCTGAATGGTAAGAATGACATCTGTTTCTCCGCAGCGTCCTAAGGAAGCAACACGTGGTTACATGGCAGCTGGCTGTTCATTCATCATAGTTCTTGTCAGAGTAAAGTGTCTGTAGAAAGCACGAGCCCCCCCTTCATGTAGCCATTATTATATGTCC
>JARQOD010000006.1:311770656-311860704 GCA_033576555.1 Oophaga sylvatica
GGGTCCTGCAGGGAGGCGGCTTCCTCAGTGCCTGCTGAGAGCAGGCGCTGGTGAAGCCTGCAGCAGTGCCAGAGCGATCGCTGGTGTGACAGAGTGCTGTGCACACTGTCACACCAGCGATCTGCTAAAATACAGTGATGTCCCACCCTGGGACAAAGTATAAAAGTAAAAAAATAAAAATAAAAAGTGGTAAAAAAAAATCATAAAAACAAAAAAAAATATTCCCCAATAAATTCATTCTTTCCTGTAAATAAAAAAACCAAAACAATAAAAGTACACATATTTGGTATCGCCGCGTCCGTAACGACCCCCCCTATAAAACTGTCCCACTAGTTAACCCCTTTAATGAACCCCTTAAAAAAAAAAAAGAAAACGAAGCAAAAAATCAATGCTTTATCATCATACCGCTGAACAAAAAGTGGAATAACACGCGATCAAAAAGACGGATATAAATAAACATGGTACCGCTGAAAACGTCATCTTGTCCCGCAAAAAACGAGCCATCATACAGCATCATCAGCAAAAAAATAAAAAAGTTATAGCTCGCAGAATAAAGCGATGCAAAAATAATAATTTTTTATATAAAATTGTTTTCATTCTATAAAAGCGGCAAAACATAAAAAAAATGATATAAATGAGGTATCGCCGTAATCGTACTGACCCGAAGAATAAAACTGCTTTATCAATTTTACCACACGCGGAACGGTACAAACGCCTCCCCCAAAAGAAATTCATGAATTGCTGATTTTTGTTCATTCTAACCTCCCAAAAATCGAAATAAAAAGCGATCAAAAAATGTCAAGTGCTCAAAAATGGTACCAATAAAAACGTCACCTCGTCCCGCAAAAAATAAGACCTCACATGACTCTGTGGGCCAAAATATGCAAAAATTATAGCTCTCAAAATGTGGTGATGCAAAAAACTATTTTTTGCAATAAAAAGCGTCTTTTAGCGTGACAGCTGCCAATCACAAAAACCCGCTATAAATAGTAAATCAAACCCCCCTTTATCACCCCCTTAGTTAGGGAAAAATAATAAAATTAAAAAAATGTATTTATTTCCATTTTCCCGTTAGGGTTAGGGTTGCGGCTAAAGTTAGGGTTAGGGTTGGCGCTAACGTTAGGATTAGGATTAGGGTTGGGATTACGGTTAGGGGTGTGTTAGGGTTAGGTTTGTGGTTAGGGTTGGGACTAGGGTTAGGGGTGTGTTGGGGTTAGGGTTGGAGTTAGAATTGGGGGGTTTCCGCTGTTTAGGCACATCAGGGGCTCTCCAAATGTGACATGGCGTCTGATCTCAATTCCAGCCAATTCTGCGTTGAAAAAGTCAAACGTGCTCCTTCACTTCTGAGCTCTGCCATGCGCCCAAACAGTAGTTTACTCCCGCATATGGGGTATCAGCGTACTCTGGACCACAAGAGTTATTGTGCAATTTGTCCTATTTCTACTGTTACCCTTGGGAAATAAAAAACTGGGGGCGACAAAATCATTTTTGTAAAAAAAAAAATGATTTTTTTGTTTTTACGGCTGTATGTTATAAAACTTCTGTGAAGCACTTGGAGCTTCATAGCGCTCACCACACTTCTAGATAAGTTCCTTGTGGGGTGTATTTTCCAAAATGGGGTCACTTGTGGGGGGTTTCCACTGTTTAGGCACATCAGGGGCTCTCCAAATGCGACATGACGCCCCCAGACCATTCCATCAAAGTCTGCAATCCAAAACGTCACTACTTCCCTTCCGAGCCCCGACGTGCGCCCATACAGTAGTTTACTCCCACATATTGGGTATCAGCATACTCAGGACAAATTGGACAACAACTTTTGGGGTCCAATTTCTCCTGTTACCCTTGTGAAAATAAAATATTGGGGGCGAAAAAATCATTTTTGTAAAAAAAAAAAGGATTTTTTATTTTTACGGCTGTACGTTATAAACTTCTGTGAAGCACTTTGGGGTTCAAAGTGCTCACCACACATCTAGATAAGTTCCTTGGGGTCTATTTTCCAAAATGGGGTCACTTGTGGGGGGTTTCTACTGTTTAGATTCATCAGGGGCTCTCCAAATGCGACATGACTCCCCCAAACCATTCCATCAAAGTATGCAATCCAAAACGTCACTACTTCCCTTCCGAGCCCCGACGTGCGCCCATACAGTAGTTTACTCCCACATATTGGGTATCAGCATACTCAGGACAAATTGGACAACAACTTTTGGGGTCCAATTTCTCCTGTTACCATTGTGAAAATAAAATATTGGGGGCGAAAAAATCATTTTTGTAAAAAAAAAAAGGATTTTTTATTTTTACGGCTGAACGTTATAAACTTCTGTGAAGCACTTCGGGGTTCAAAGTGCTCACCACACATCTAGATAAGTTCCTTGTGGGGTCTATTTTCCAAAATGGGGTCACTTGTGGGGGGTTTCCACTGTTTAGACGCATCAGGGGCTCTCCAAATGCGACATGACTCCCCCAGACCATTCCATCAAAGTCTGCAATCCAAAACGTCACTGCTTCCCTTCCGAGCCCCGACGTGCGCCCATATAGTAGTTTACTCCCACATATTGGGTATCAGCGTACTCAGGACAAATTGGACAACAACTTTTGGGGTCCAATTTCTCCTGTTACCCTTGTGAAAATAAAATATTGAGGGCGAAAAAATCATTTTTGTAAAAAAAAAAAAAAGGATTTTTTATTTTACGGCTGTACGTTATAAACTTCTGTGAAGCACTTTGGGGTTCAAAGTGCTCACCACACATCTAGATAAGTTCCTTGAGGGGTCTAGTTTCCAAAATGGTGTCATTTGTGGGGGTTTCCACTGTTTAGGCATATCAGGAGCTCTCCAAACACGACATGGCATCCAGCCAATTCTGCGTTGAAAAAGTCAAACGGCTGTCATGTATAGTGTACAGTTCCTATAGCGTCTTGTGCTTGGGTGCGAGGAAAACACAGGAGACATAGGTTGAAATGAAATGACTTGTATTACTTCATACAAGCATGCTGAAAAGTTCACACAGTTTGCAGGAACAGCGACAGGAGACACAGCAGGCCAGAGTAACTTCAAGCACTACAATAAATCTCCAAAGCAGGTTCAGGATCTCTTCTCTGTACCGTAATTCCTCTGCAAACATGGATTCACCAAACAGCAGGTTTCCAGAGTCCAAAAGTGTTCCAAGGTTCCTCAGTAGGGAATAGCTGGAGTACAAGTTCAAGGCTTCCAGGAGTCAGGTCACAGACTGACTTAGGCTTGATTCAAGAGCACTGATTGTTCAGCTGAGGCTGCTTAACAAGCAAGAGGGAAGAATCAGGGCGGGAACATGAAAACTGGAAACTCCATATTAACTGAGGGCAAGAGCTGCAGAAAGACAGAAAGCAAAATGGCCGACGAAAAACTGAGTTTCAAGGAACATGTCAACAGAGACAAAGAACCTTACATTACTCCCCCTTAGGGACAACCTCTGGATGACCTCAGACCAGGCTTGTCAGGGTACCTCTGATGAAACTGGCGGAGCAGGCGAGGAGCATTTACATTATTGACTGGTTCCCATGAGTTGTCCTCCACTGGGTAGCCCTGCCATTTAATCAAATATTGCAACTGATTCTGTACAACCTGGAATCTAGAATCCTTTCCACCATAAATTCTTCCTGACCATCGACCAGCACTGGGTCAGGGCAAGGAGAAGAACGTCCAGGAAACGTATTGGGTGTTGCAGCCTTTAGTAGGGATACATGAAAGACAGGGTGGATTCTCATAGTTCTGGGCAGTTGAAGACGACAAGCAACAGCACTTATAATCTTATTGATCTTATAAGGTCCAATGTACTTATGTCCCAATTTAGACGATGGAATCTTTAATTTAAGATTTCTGGTTGACAGCCAGACCAAATCTCCTACCTTGAAAGCTGGTGCAGGTTTACGAAATTTATCTGCTGCTTTCTTGTACCTTTCCTGAGCCAATTCTAGATTTTCCTTTAGAAGATCCATATTCTTTTGTAAAGAAGTGATTTTTTCAGCCACTGCCGGCAAGGGCGTATCTATGGGAAATCGAGGAAGAATGTTAGGATGATAACCTAGATTGGAGTAAAAAGGAGACTGCTTAGTGGAGGCGCTCTGAGAGTTGTTATAAGAGAACTCAGCCAGTGGAAGTAGATCCACCCAATCATCCTGTAGGTGGCAGATAAAACAGCGGAGATACTGCTCCAGGGTCTGATTGGTTCGTTCTGTCTGTCCATTAGTCTGGGGATGAAAAGCAGAAGAAAGGTTTACTTTAATGTCCAATGCTGCACAGAAATTTTGCCAAAACCTTGAAGTGAATTGCACCCCTCGATCCGAAATGACCTCATCCGGTACTCCATGTAAGCGAAACACATTCTTAATCATCAAGTCTGATGTCTGTTTTGCAGTGGGTAAGCTGACACAAGGGATAAAATGAGCTGCCTTTGTTAGACGGTCAACCACCACTAGAATGGTGTTCTTCCCTTGAGAGGTTGGTAACTCCACAATGAAGTCCATAGAAATGGATCCCCACGGGCGGGACGGGGTGGGAAGAGGTTGCAACAGACCAGTTGGTGAGGAGCGAGGTGTTTTGCATCTTGCACAGACTTCACATGAAGTGACATAGTTTAAGACATCTTCCCTGTAAGTGGGCCACCAAAAGAAACGAGAAAGAAATTCTTGTGTCTTTAGAATTCCCCTATGCCCGGCTATCTTGGAATCGTGGATGAGTTGCAATACTCTCAATCTGACTGTTTCAGGTATATACAGACGTTGTCCCTGAATCCACACACCATTCTTAAAGACAAGACTTACGTCCCTTGGGGGTTGAGCCAACAAAGAATCCGCATGGTATGCTTCCTTGATGTCCTTAAGTAGGTCTTGATTATGAATCACTCCCAGGAATCTAGAGTCAGGAAGAATAGTCTTAGGAGGAGTAAGTGGACGTGTCTCTGCTGAATGAATCCTAGAGAGTGCATCAGCCTTTCCATTGCGCGATCCTGGTCTATAAGAAATGACAAAATTAAATTGGTTTAGGAAAAGATTCCAGCGAGCCTGGCGAGGAGTCAGGCACTTAGCCGACCTGATAAATTCAAGGTTACGATGGTCTGTCAGGACGACTATTTGCTGTCCAGCTCCCTGAAGAAGGTGTCTCCATTCCTTGAAGGCGGCAATAATGGCCAACAATTCTCTATTGCCCACATCGTAGTTCCTCTCAGCCGAAGACAACTGCTGGGAAAAGAAGGCACAGGGATGCAAGACATGCTTCTCACCTGTTCTCTGAGAGAGTATAGCTCCAACGGCACAGTCTGAAGCATACACCTCTATTATGAAGGCAAGCTCGGGGTTGGGATGTACTAAGATAGGTGCGGTGGTAAATTTATCCTTTAAACAGGAAAATGCTTCCTGAGCTTGCGGGGTCCAGGAGAACGTAGACTGTTTCCGGGTAAGTTGGGTGATAGGTGACACTACCTCAGAAAAATTCTTAATGAAACGTCTATAGAAGTTGGCAAACCCGATGAAACGCTGCACCTCCTTCACATTTCTAGGAATTGGCCAATCCTTGATGGCTTGGGTCTTGCTTCCATCCATACTAATCCCTTGCGTAGATAGTACATACCCCAGAAATTGAATTTCGGTCCTATGGAATTCACATTTTTCAAGTTTGATGTAGAGATGGTTTTGTCTTAGGCGTTCTAAGACCATTCTCACATGTCCATGATGTTCCTCTGTGGAGTTAGAAAAAATTAGAATATCATCCAGATAAATCACCACAAATGTATCTAGGAGATCCCTGAAGATATCATTCACGAAGTGTTGGAAAGTGGCTGGGGCGGTACTCAGACCAAAAGGCATAACTAGATATTCAAAGTGTCCATAGCGTGACCTGAAAGCAGTCTTCCATTCATCCCCAGGTCTAATACGGACCAAGTTATAGGCCCCACGGAGATCCAATTTAGAGAAAATTTTGGCATGCCGCACTCTCTCCAACAACTCAGGGATTAAAGGCAATGGATAACGGTTTCTAATAGTAACCTTATTGAGTTCCCTATAGTCTATGCAGGGTCTCAGAGATCCATCTTTCTTCTTCACAAAGAAGATGGGTGCACCTGCGGGAGATGAAGAGGGGCGTATAAAGCCCTTGGCTAAATTTTCGTCTATATAATCCTTCAAAGCTTTTAGCTCGGGCCCCCTAGGGGGTAGATCTTACCAAAAGGTATCTCGGCTCCAGGCAATAATTCAATTGGACAATCATATGGACGGTGAGGAGGAAGCTGATCAGCGTTCTTCTTGTCACATAAATCCACATAGTCCTGGTATACAGCTGGTAGTTCAGGGACTGACATGGTTCCTTTAGGAACAGAGCAAGCTGAAACTCCTTGACTCATCTGTTTCTCTGGAAAGTGTAATTCCTTGGTCTCCCAGTTAATCGTAGGATTCTGCGCCTGCAGCCATGGTAGCCCTAGAATAATGGGAAAGTGGGGAGAAGAGATAAGCAAAAAAGACATTTTCTCCTGATGATCTTTACCCATAAGGACCCTCAAAGGCTCTGTTTCTTGATCCACTGGTCCAGAAGTCAGTAGAGAGCCATCCACAGTCTCCATCTGTACTGGAGTAGCCTTCTTCACTGAACGTATCCCCTGTTTCAGAGCAAAGGAGATATCCATGAAATTTCCACTTGCTCCTGAGTCGATCATAGCAGAGCTAGACACCCAGACTGAGTCAACCCAGAGTTTGATGGAAAGGAAGCAATGAGAATTGTTTCTTTTACAACTCAGCTGGGACACCGCTGAGGAAACTTGAAAAATTGCAGCATTTATACCGTCATCGTCCCCAGAACTAACAGAGTTTAAGTCCGAGAAATCAAGATCTCTTGCAGCAGATCTCTCTGGAGCCTGAGGCTCGGACATGACAGAGCTCCTCTCGCAACATTCACAGTGAATGACTGCTGCAGTAGTCTTACGAGAACAGCTGGGGCAGTTTATAATGAAGTGCCCTGACTTACCACAGTAGAAACATAGATTTTCCTTTATAACGATGTTCTTTGCGTGCATCACTAACCCGTCTTTGTAAAGAGTCCACCTGCATGGGTTAAGGTTCTGGTTCCCTTGTGATCCTACTCAAAGGTTCCTTAGCTGAGGAGGGAGGTAGTAAAAGGTTAGTGCGATTATTTTCGAACCATCTCTCTTGTCTGCGTTCAGTCAGACGAGCATCAATACGGATACAATAGTTAATAAAGTCACCTAACGCAGTGGGAGGGTCGGCACGAGCAAGTTCATCCTTAATCAGTGGAGACAACCCTTTCCGAAAAATAGATTTTTTAGCGGAAGTGTCCCAAGTGGTATCAAGAGCCCATCTCCTGAAATCCAGGGCATATTCGGCTACTGAACGCTTACCTTGGCGCAAAGTTAACATGGCTGCTTCAGCTGTTGCACCTCGATTGGGGTCATCAAACACCTGCCCCATGGCTGAAATAAAAGCATCAAGGTGATTCAAACAATCATCCTCAGTCTCAATCAGAGGGTTTGCCCACATCAAAGCCTTATTGGTAAGCAACATGATTATAGTAAGCACTTTGGATCGTTCAGTGGGAAATTGTGAAGCATGTGCAGAGAAAAATAAATTGCATTGATTAATAAATCCCTGAATTTCTCACGTTCACCGCCAAAACGAAAAGGAGGTAATTTGGGGATCCCAGAACTCGGGGTTATGGCAGGAGCCTGGGCTCGTTCCTCTAGAGCCTTAATCCTGGCTCGCAATTCCTGGGTAGTCTGTCCAAACACTTGCAAATTATGATTAGTGAGGTCCTGTAGGCTTGCAAAACGGGTTTTTAAAGTCTGTACATCTGAAAGGATTGTATCAGTCACTCCGCAAAGTTCCTTTATGCGGGCCTCCATCTTCCAGATCTTTTAAGGCAGAAGTGCTGGAAGAGGAAAGGAAAAAAAAAAAACAATAGTGTTTACCTGTGGTAACACTCCAGAGTAAAATTTTAAGGGAATGCGCTCACCTGGAATGGTTGTGAGAAGTCACAACCACTGTCATCACATAAGGTATTAAACGGACATCTGATATCCACAGTCACAGCAGACATCGGCTTTCCCAGACCCAGCAGACACTAAACATTGGCTCCTGAATCTTGTCATGTATAGTGTACAGTCCTATAGCGTCTTGTGCTTGGGTGCGAGGAAAACACAGGAGACATAGGTTGAAATGAAATGACTTGTATTACTTCATACAAGCATGCTGAAAAGTTCACACAGTTTGCAGGAACAGCGACAGGAGACACAGCAGGCCAGAGTAACTTCAAGCACTACAATAAATCTCCAAAGCAGGTTCAGGATCTCTTCTCTGTACCGTAATTCCTCTGCAAACATGGATTCACCAAACAGCAGGTTTCCAGAGTCCAAAAGTGTTCCAAGGTTCCTCAGTAGGGAATAGCTGGAGTACAAGTCCAAGGCTTCCAGGAGTCAGGTCACAGACTGACTGAGGCTTGATTCAGGATCACTGATTGTTCAGCTGAGGCTGCTTAAGAAGCAAGAGGGAAGAATCAGGGCGGGAACATGAAAACTGGAAACTCCATATTAACTGAGGGCAAGAGCTGCAGAAAGACAGAAAGCAAAATGGCCGACGAAAAACTGAGTTTCAAGGAACATGTCAACAGAGACAAAGAACCTTACAACGGCGCTCCTTCCCTTCCAAACTCTGCCATGCACCCAAAAAGTGGTTTACTCCCACATATGGGGTATCAGCGCACTCAGGACAAATTGCACAATAACTTTTGGAGTCTTGTTACCCTTGGGAAAATAAAAATTGGGGTGAAAAAATCAATTTTGTGGAAAAAATATGATTTTTTAATTTTACGGCTCTACGTTATAAACTTGTGTGAAGCACTTGGGGGTTCAAATTGCTCACCAGAGATCTAGATAAGTTCCTTAGGGGGTCTAGTTTCCCAAATGGGGCACTTGTGGGGGGTTTCCACTGTTTAGGCACAGCAGGGGCTCTCCAAATGCAACATGGCGTCCAATCTCAATTCCAGCCAATTGTGGTTGGAAAAAGTCAAATGGTGGTCCTTCCATTCCGAGCTCTGCCATGCGCCCAAACAGTGGTTCCCCCCCACATATGGGGTATCAGCGTACTCAGGACAAATTGGACAACAAATTTTGTGGTCTAATTTCTCCTGTTACCCTTGGGAAAATAAAAAATTAGTGACTAAGAGATAATTTTTGTGGGAAAAAAATAGGATTTTTTATTTTCATGCTCGGGCATTATAAACTTGTGTGAAGCACTTGGGGGTTCAAAGTGCTCACCAAAGATCTAGATAAGTTCCTTAGGGGTCTAGCTTCCAAAATGGGGTCACTTGTGGGGGGTTTCCACTGTTTAGGCTCATCTGGGGCACTACAAATGGAACATGACCCCCATCAATGTTTGCATTCCAAAACGTTACTGCTTCCTTTCCAAGCCCTGCCGTGCGCCCAAACAGTTTCCCCCCCCACATATGGGGTATCAGCGTACTCAGGACAAATTGGAAAACAACTTTTGGGGTCCAATTTCCTTGGGAAAAATCAAAAATTTGGGACTAAAAAATCATTTTTGTGGAAAATTGTTTTTTTTTTTTTTTCACACCCAGGCATTATAAACTTTTGTGAAACACTTTGGGTTCAAAGTGCTCACAACAGATCTAGATAAGTTCCTTAGGGGGTCTAGTTTCCAAAATGGTGTCACTTGTGGGGGGTTTCCACTGTTTAGGCATATCAGGGGCTCTCCAAACGCGACATGGCGTCTAATCTCAATTCCAGCCAATTTTAGTTTGAAAAAGTCAAACGGCGCTCCTTCCCTTACGAGCTCTGCCGTGTGCCCAAACAGTGGTTTTCCCCCACATATGGGGTATTGGCGTACTCAGGAGAAATTGCACAACAACTTTATCTGCCCATTTTCTCCTTTTACCCTTGTGAAAATAAAAAAACGTTTGTAAAAGATCATTTTTGTGGCTAAAAAGTTAAATATTAATTTTTTCCTTCCACATTGCTTCAGCTCCTGTGAAGTACCTGAAGGGTTAATAAACTTCTTGAATGTGGTTTTGAGTACCTTGAGGGGTGCAGTTTTTAGAATGGTGTCACTTTTGGGTATTTTCTGCCATATAGACCCCTCAAAGTGACTTCAAATGTGAGGTGGTCTCTAAAAAAATGGCTTTGTAAATTTTGTTGTAAAAATGAGAAATCACTGGTCAACTTTTAACCCTTATAATTTCCTAACAAAAAAAAATTTGGGTTCCAAAATTGTGCTGATGTAAAGTAGACATGTGGGAAATGTTATTTATTAACTATTTTGTGTGACATATCTCTCTCTTTTAAGGGAAAAAAAATTCAAAGTTTGAAAATTGCAAAATTTTCAAAATTTTCGCCATATTTGCGTTTTTTTCAAAAATAAACGCAAGGTATATCGAAGAAATTTTACCACTAACGTGAAGTACAATATGTCACGAGAAAACAATCTCAGAATCGCGAAGATCCGTTGAAGCGTTCCAGAGTTATAACCTCATAAAGAGACAGTGGTCAGAATTGTAAAAATTGGCCCGGTCATTAACGTGCAAACCACCCTTGGGGGTGAAGGGGTTAATAGTATAACATATGTCAATTAAAAAAATATTAATAAAAAGGTGAAAACATATCAAAGTGTTAATATGATATAAATAAATACAAAGACATATCAATGTGTTAATATAAGATAGATAAATAATAAAGTGCTAAAGTGCATTAGACAGATATATGACCAAAGTTATAGGCACAATGTACTAAAGAAGGATAAGGTGTGAACATATATTTCCTCATAAAAACTAGATTAGATTATTTTAAAAAACACCAACCCAGTGAAAAATAATGGTATATACCCAGATACACCAAAGATAAACCTAACCTATTAGATACCCTACAATAAGCCTATGTTCTTTCCTACCTGACTGTGGAGGTTGGCACTCTAAAAGGACGATTTTGGCGCCACCACTCAGCGTAGGGCTGTCCCTCACTCCCTTATATCATCCTGTGATGAAAGGTGGGAAAACAATGTCCAATAGGGCAGAGGTGAAGAGTCTTTGAGCTAAAATGGTAACCAATAGGTAAAAAACAAAACCCAAGTTCATGACAATATTCTCTTATTTGACTCCACAAATACATAATATATATATATATATATATATTGTAAGGTTTCACTCACTCGGCTGCTTCAGAGGTAATCAGTAGACACTTTTCTTATGCAAAAAGTCCTTTGGTTTATTACATCATAAACCATATGGTAACATACAATACAACTCTTCAATGCTTCAGCTCCTGCCTGGAGCCTCACTCTTCAGTCACAGAGACCTCTCTGTAATGTCCCGCCTTGGACACATGGAAGTCTGTTCACACTCACAGACTCCCACACACTCTCTCACAGGTGCAAAACAAACTCCATTACATAGGTGTAACCCCACCCATAGGTGAGGTCAGGATCACATGGTTAGGTCACCTGATCATGACCTTATCACAGGTCCTTTTGATACACATAACATAGGTGAGGTCAGGATCACATGGTTAGGTCACCTGATCATGACCTCATCACAGGTCCTTCACCACAACACAAACCATGCTTCCATGCATACCTCGAGGAGCATACACAGTGCCCCCTAGCTGCATCAGGTGTCACTACACCACATACCTCCCCCCTCTGTTCAAACTTGTGGGGTTGAACACTTATTACCCGACCAGAGATCCTTCTCGGTCGTCTCTGCCAGTCAAACCGTCTGGCTAAGTCGGGCCCTCTGTCAGACCACCCGCCTCCCCAGTGGTCAGTACGGCGTCGCAATTCACTTGCACCCATACGTCCTGTCTGGTCTGCGTCCTTTTCATTTTTTCCACTATAGGTTCTCCTGCTTAAGTCACTCATCACTGAGCTGAGGCATCACTACTTCTATCTCTTCTCCTCTCAATACCACGGGTTGAAGGTGGAGGCCATCTTCTTTCTATTTTCTGCAGGTTCCTGTTGACCTGGTCCCTCTCAAGTCGTAGTTGCTCTACTTCTCTCAGGTAGGACACACGATACTCCAGGAGCATCCGGATACTCCCAAGGCTCTCCCTGGATCCGACAACGAGGAATGGAACCATCCCGTCTTCACCCACGACCTGGACTTCGTCATCAGCCGGAATCCTGACTCTCGTCACACCGGACTTATTCACCATCTCCTGCATCATTTTCCCAAGTCTTCCGATGACTTTCTTCACCAGACCTCTGGGCACTTGAATGATGTCCTCCATTAATCCAAGCTGACTTTGAGCCTTTCTTGCTTGCTCCAAACGTCGAGTGGCTTCGTGATTTCTCAACAGGATCAGTTGCTTTGTGCGGAGACAATGTAGGTGCATGTCTCTCAGGACAGCCACTTGCTTCAGTGTGACATCCTTAGTCGACAGTATGACTAACTGTTTCATCTCTGGCACCCAGTTCACACTACATGCTTCTACCGCTTTTCTAAAGGCCTCATGTACATCCTCACTGGCACAAGCTTCTTGCATGTCTTCGGGTACCTCTATCATACACTTGAAAAGCGATGTCTCCTTTTCCTGAACATGCTGTTGGACCTCCTCCTCCTGAGCATCAGCGCAGTTCTCCAAGACCTCAGCATTTCTTGTGTGGCCATCTGTGTGGCACTTTGCTTGCTGTACTTCGTCTCCTGTGGATTTCTGGAGCTGGGCATTAGTCTCTTTCTCCATCTTGAGCTTACGAAGAACTTTATCTCGCTCCTCTGCCAAGCCGCGACACTCATCCTCCCTCCGGAGAAGTTCCTGCTGATGCTTCTCCTGGGCCTCTCTGAGCACCTCCATATCTTTCCATAGGCCTTGTTCATACTATGACACGCTGACAGATGATCTCTGAGCTTAGAGACTTCCTTCTCCAGCTCCTCCATTCTGTGCTCAATTATTCGTCTCAGGACCCTTTCTTGCTCAACTGCCTCTTTTACTGTTTCTTTCAACAGCTCTACCTCCGGTACCCTGGAGCCTTCATCATACTGAGCCATTTCACCCTTTCCGGGCATTGCAGATGTGGATCTACTACAGGTCTGTTCTACCTCCAGCCCTACCTCTGTGCTGGGATTTGTCAGAGATAACGTGGCCTCTTTATCAAGGACAGTAACCTGACCGGTACCTGACCCTGACTCTTCCTCATCATTTCTCTTCTTAGAGGCTGTAGCCTGTCCCGCCTTTCCGCGGCCCCTGCGGCGAGAGGAAGATCTACCATTTTTACTTGGCTCCACCTTACTGAACTCGCTTTCCCTTGCGGTCGAGTCACAGTCTGCACAGGAGTCACTCCCACTCCCCCTGTCATCCTGGAACAGCACGTCCCCACCTAGACAGGTGTCAGACCCCTGCGCTAGAGCTAAACCGTTTCCCACGGTCACACGTCTCGTCACCTCCAAGTCCCCGAGTTGGTCTGACCCACACTTTCTTCTGGTCACCTGGGGCTCGGGACTATCGCTATTAGGGTTTACCTCCTTTTCACACTTCACACGGCAAGGAACCACTACAGCTGCCTGCTGTGATGGGGCTCCCTCCTCTAAACAACAACACACTTTATCAAGTTCCCATGCATTTTCAAAAAATACAAAGTCCCGTGCCCTCTCATAGGGGTACAATACGTTCGGTGGTATACCGCCATCTTGATCCTCGACACTTGTGGACATCTCAAGCGTCACCCTGTCTACCAAATAGTCCACAATGAGCCCGTGGATGCAGCACACCTGGACCTTTTTCTCGGTCAGACAGAGAACTAGCGGAGTTCCTTTCAGAGTCACCTGACTCTTTGAGTCCAACTGTCCAGAGACTCTTTCCCTATGTAACATTACCGTACACACCTGTGGGCTGTTATCAAACGGGAAGTCTATGCCACATGCGGAATACGTATAACAGCCACACCGCTGTTCCTCAGATATGTCCACTGAGGAAACCGGTGCCACCCCCTTTTGGGACTCCGCCCCCTCTCGGGCCACTTTACTGATTTGGGCTACACCCCCTTTTGAGACTCCACCCCCTTTTCGGGCCACAATCCCAATTTGGGTTACCGCCCCCTTTTGGGACTCCACCCCCTTTTGGGTAACCATCCCTGTTTTGGGTTGCCGCCCCCCTTTTGGGACACCACCCATCACTGGGGTACACACCATGGCTCCCAAGGGCCCCAGTCCACACAGTACCCTCAGACAGTGTCTTCCACCCAGGGCGTGTACCGGCCCTTTAAGAGTCCGTGTGCCTCGGTTCACACTGTCCTCTTTACCACACCAGCTCCTGGTGGTACTGCTACCGCTTCCGTTGCAGCCACCAACAACCAGCACCTCCAGATGCTACTCCCAAGCTGCTGTGGCTGCCACTGCAGCTCCGGTTGCTGCAGAACCTCTTGCTGCAACAGTCACTGTAGCTCCTGCCACCACAAGTATCTGCACGCTGCGCTGTCTTGCCGCTTGTCACCTTCGTGACCCCACGAGTCACAGCCAGCCCTTGTCATCTTCATGACTCCACGAGCCACAGCAAACACCTCACACGTGTCCCAGAAAAAAAAACTGTTTCTCACTGACCCGTCAGCACAACACAGACTCCTGTCTGTCACCACTCTCAGCCAGAGAGATTTTCCGGACACCTCTTCTCGCAGAGATATCCCACAAAGGAAAAAAACAGTCTTTCACTGACCCGTTAGCACAACACAGACTCCTGTCTGTCACCACTGCTTAACAGCGTCTTCAGATACCTCATATCTTCAGAGGCACCACAAAAACATAAACACAGTTTTTATTTGTGACCACTGGTCACACTCACGGTTTTCACAGACCGTCCGTTCCTCCTCTGGCTCCTTATTCCCAGTCCTGGAACATGTGCTCCTTGGGCCGCTGCCAGCATTCCATCCACCAATTGTAAGGTTTCACTCACTCGGCTGCTTCAGAGGTAATCACGAGACACTTTTCTTATGCAAAAAGTCCTTTGGTTTATTACATCATAAACCATATGGTAACATACAATACAACTCTTCAATGCTTCAGCTCCTGCCTGGAGCCTCACTCTTCAGTCACAGAGACCTCTCTGTAATGTCCCGCCTTGGACACATGGAAGTCTGTTCACACTCACAGACTCCCACACACTCTCTCACAGGTGCAAAACAAACTCCATTACATAGGTGTAACCCCACCCATAGGTGAGGTCAGGATCACATGGTTAGGTCACCTGATCATGACCTCATCACAGGTCCTTTTGATACACATAACATAGGTGAGGTCAGGATCACATGGTTAGGTCACCTGATCATGACCTCATCACAGGTCCTTCACCACAACACAAACCATGCTTCCATGCATACCTCGAGGAGCATACACAGTGCCCCCTAGCTGCATCAGGTGTCACTACACCACAATATGCACAGTACAGACCAAAAGTTTGGACACACCTTCTCATTCAAAGATTTTTCTGTATTTTCATGACTATGAAAATTGTAGAATCACACTGAAGGCATCAAAACTATGAATAAACACATGTGGAATTATACATTACACTTTACAAAAAAGTGTGAAACAACTGAAAACATGTCTTATATTCTAGGTTCTTCAAAGTAGCCACCTTTTGCTTTGATTACTGCTTTGCAGTCAGAAAAGGTGAACGGCTGGACTCTACATGCCTAGTTGCCACCGTGAAGCATGGAGGAGGTGGTGTGATGGAGTGGGGGTGCTTTGCTGGTGACACTGTTGGGGATTTATTCAAAATTGAAGCGGTGAGCGGTCCAGCTCACCCCAAACCATCTCGATTGGGTTCAGGTCTGGTGACTGTGGAGGCCAGGTCATCTGGCGTAGCACCCCAACACTCTCCTACTTGGTCAAATAGCCCTTACACAGTCTGGAGGTGTGTTTGGGGTCATCGGCAGCAGGCTCACTGTCTGGGTGTTATGTTTGACCCCAATCTCTCCTTCACCTCCCATATACAATCTCCTGCCCGCTCTTGCCGCCTACAACTAAAGAACATCTCTAGAATCCGCCCTTTTCTCACCATGGAAACAACAAAAACCCTCACTGTAGCATTGATCCACTTCCGCCTGGACTACTGCAACGCTCTATTAATTGGCCTCCCCATTACTCGACTATCCCCTCTCCAGTCCATCCTTAATGCAGCAGCCAGGGTCATCCATCTGGCTTATCGGTACTCGTATGCGTCCGCTCTTCGCCAGTCTTACACTGGCTGCCCATTCATTATAGGATCCAATTCAAAGTACTGGTGCTCACCCACAAAACTCTCCACAGTGCAGCACCCCCCTACATCTCCTCCCTCATTTCTATCTATCGGCCTAACCGACTGCTGTGCTCTGCAAACGACTTTAGACTAACCTCTGCACTAATCCGTACCTCCCACTCCCGACTCCAAGACTTCTCCCGCGCTGCGCCAATCCTCTGGAATGCTCTACCCCAAGAAATTAGGACTATACACAATTTGCATGGTTTCAGGCGCTCCCTCAAAACACATCTGTTCAGAGCGGCCTATCACATTCACTCATCAAAGTCATTCTATGTGTTAGTGTGTGTGTAGCCCATTCACTATCTCCATCCATCCCTCACTCCTTCAAGATGGCTGGACCATCATTGTAAATACACCATTGTATATACACACACCTGTACTTTGTATCTCCCCCACCTCATTGTAGATTGTAAGCTCTCACGAGCAGGGGCGTCTTATTTTGCTTTAATTATTGTATTGTTAACGTTGTTACTTATGACTTGTGTTTTGAAACTGTTAAACTGTAAAGCGCTGCGGAATATGATGGCGCTATATAAATAATTATTATTATTATTCATTGTCCTGTTGAAAAATAAATGATGGTCCAACTAAACGCAAACCGGATGGAATAGCATGCTGCTGCAAGATGCTGTAGTAGCCATTCTGGTTCACTATGCCTTCAATTTTGAATAAATACCCAATAGTGTCACCAGCAAAGCACCCCCACACCATCACACCACCTCCTCCATGCTTCACGGTGGGAACCAGGTATGTAAAATCCATCCGTTCACCTTTTCTGCGTGCAAAGCAGTAATCAAAGCAAAAGGTGGCTACTTTGAAGAACCTAGACTATAAGACATATTTTCAGCTGTTTCACACTTTTTTGAAAAGTGTAATGTATAATTCCACATGTGTTAATTCATAGTTTTGATGCCTTCAGTGTGATTCTACAATTTTCATAGCCATGAAAATACAGAAAAATCTTTGAATGAGAAGGTGTGTCCAAACTTTTGGTCTGTACTGTATATATATATATATATATGTATATATATATATATATATATATATACATACATACATACATATACACACACACACAGGGGTTGGACAAAATAATGGAAATCTTCGAACATGTTATAAACATGCAAACCGTGACATATGGTAATGTTTTGTAGTTGATTATATTTGTGTTATGTGATATGTGTATGTAAATTAACTGATTGTTTTGCATAATTGTAAGAACATTGATGAGAACCTGATACCAATGGCAGACCTCTCGGATTTTCAAAGAGGCCAAATTGTTGGTGCTGGTATGGCAGGCGCTAGTGTAACCGAAAGTGCCCGAATGCTTGGCGTGTCAAGAGGTACTGTCTCCAAAGTAATGACTGCGTTTGAAAGAGAAGGAAAAATGTCCGCAGCAAAGCACAGGTCCGGCCGAAAGTCGAAGTTGACTGAGAGAGACCGTCAGGCTCTAAAGCGAATTGTGAGAGAGGATCGCAAGACCACGGCTCCGAAAATCACTGCTGAGCTCAATGAACACCTACAGAACCCAGTTTCCACAAAAACTGTTCGTCGGGAGCTGAATAAATCTGGATTCCACGGAAGAGCTGCAATTTGAAAACCACTCTCGATGACAAATGTTTCCAAGCGTTTAGAATGGTGAAGATACCTCCAGAATTGGTCCCTCGAGCCGTGGAAACGTGATATTCTCAGACGAATCATTGTTTACCCTATTTCCGACCTCCGGCCGCGTGTACGTTTGGGGACAGCCGAAAGCATTCCATCCAGACTGCCTTGTCCCAACCGTAAAACATGGCGGAGGTTCTGTGATGATCTGGGGTGCTATTTCGTGGAGATCTGCCGGGCCAATGATATCCCTTTATGGAAGAATTAACAGCCGCGATTATTTAGGCATTTTGGGCGACCAAGTGCATCATATGGTTTAAGCACTGTTCCCGGAGGGGAACGCCACCTTTCAGGATGATAATGCACCAATTCATACAGCTAGAATCGTTAAAGCATGGCACGAGGAACATTCTAATGAAGTTGAGCATCTCATCTGGCCCCCACAATCCCCAGACCTCAACATGATTGAGCATTTATGGTCGATTTTAGAGATTCAAGTTAAACGTCATTGTCCGCCGCCATCGTCGCTCAAAGAACTGGAGGGTGTTTTAAATGAAGAATGGGCTAAAATGCCTTTGGAAACAATGCACACCTTGTATGAATCCATACCCTGGAGAAAACCAGGGGAGGAGTCCTGAGGAGATCATTTGCATATTCCCAGTTCATTCTGGGATAAGTGAAGAGTTTCCGCGAGCTCCAAGAACACTGGGTTTTGGCTGTTGCAGCTGAAAGGAGGACATCGGTAAACCAGGGGAGGAGTCCTGAGGAGATCATTGCAGCTGAAAGGAGGACATCAGTAAGCCGCTCGCCGTTAGGTACTTTTTTCACCGCTTTGATATCTCTTTAACAATAAGAGCATGGAAGAGGCTAGGAGTCATGTGGTGAGCTGCATTTCTTGCTACATATTCACAGATTTACCAGTGGAAAAGCCAAATTTCACATGCCACAAATGCAAGCTTGTGTCCATGTTGGAGGAAAAGTTGCAAAATCTAGAAGAGAGGTTAGCTACATTGAAGATCATTAAGGAAGATGAAGAGTTCTTAGACAGAGCAGAATTATCTCTTCATGGTACAGAAAGAGAAGAAATTCGAAGAGCACCTGAAGAAACAGAGGAATGGAAGCATGTGACTCAGAGAAGCAGGAGGATCGTGAGGCAGTCAGCACCCATACTGCTCAGGAACCAGTACCAGGCTCTCACACAGGAGAATGATGAAGAAATACATCAGGATAAGACTTTGCCCACAAAGAGCAACCTTGGCCCTCAGAGTCCTCCTGAATGGTGAAAGAATCCTCCTGAATGGAGAAAGAAAAATGTTGTGAAGAAGAAATGGAGAGTTGTGGTCATGGGGGATTCCCTGTTGAGAGGAACAGAGGCCGCTATCTGCAGACTGGATATAACCTTAAGAGAAATGTACTGTCTTCCAGGTGCAAAAATTAAAGATGTGTCTGACAGGATATCATAACTCCTCAGACCTAAAGATGACTACCCATTCCTGCTAATACATGTGGGGACAAATGACACCACAAGAAGTGACCTGGAAACCATCTGCAGTGACTTTGAAAACTTAGGAAAGAAAGTGAAAGAACTGGGTGCGCAGGTGGTCTTCTCATCCATCCTCCCAGTGGATGGCCATGGAACAAGGAGGTGGAATAAGATTCTGCAGATGAACAACTGGCTACGTTGATGGTGCTGTCAGCAAGGATTTGGATTTCTGGATCACGGAGTGAATTACCTATACGATGGACTACTTGCTAGAGATGGGGTGCACCTTACGAAGACTGGAAAACATGTATTTGGAAGTCGCCTTGCTACACTCATCAGGAGAGCTTTAAATTAGAACAATGTGGGAAGGGAAGCAAAAGGCCAGAAAAATCCATACACCTGACATATGCTATTGAGAACTCAGCTATTAGTAGTGGAAAGGAAGAACGAAGACAAAAAAATCTAAATAATAAAAATATTGGAGGAAGAGTAACCAATCACAAACTAAAATGTTTTTATACAAATGCACAAAGCATGTGCAAAAAACAAGGAGAACTGGAACTACTAACACAGGAGAAGTATGATGTCATTGGAATCACTGAAACTTGGTGGGACGATACACATGATTGGAATACAAGGCTAGAAGGATACAACTTATTTGCAAGAAACAGACTTGATTAACGAGAAGGAGGTGTGGCATTGTATGTTAGAAAAGCGTATATCTGCACAGAGATTGAAGCTTCAGAGACCGGGAGTTTTGTGGAAACTGTTTGGGTAAGAATACAAGGAGCGAACAATGGAAAGGACACCATTGTAGGCATTTACTACAGGCCGCCTATGCAAGCTGAAGATTTGGATGAACTCTTTATGCATCATATGGCCAAGTTCTCCAAAAAATATGACATAGTGGTCATGGGAGAATTCAACTATCCAGACATTTGTTGGGAATCTCTCTCAGGCAAAACTAACAGGTCCAGGAAATTCTTATCCTCTCTTGCTGACAACTTTATCTTTCAAAAGGTAGGGGAGAAAACAAGGGGATCTGCTACCTTGGATCTAATCCTTATAAACAGGGAGGAAATGGTTGAGGAGGTAAGAGTGGCTGGGACCCTAGGAGGTAGCGACCATGCTATTTTAGAATTTTGGATAACTAGAGGAGGAAGACCTGTGAAGACTCAGACTTCAAGGTTAGATTTCAGAAAGGCAGATTTTAAGGGACTCAGAAAGAGAATCGGCGGGATCCAATGGCTGGATATCCTTAAGGACAAAAATGTCCAGGAAGGATGGGAAACCTTGAAAAATGAGATTCTCAAAGCACAATCATTAACAATTCCAAAAAGAGGGAAGAATAGAAAGCATTTAACGAAACCAGGATGGATGAACAAAGAACTTAAACACATGCTAAAAAGGAAGAAAGAAATGTATATCAAATGGAAAGAGGGAGGCATAACTAAAGAAGAATATAATGATGTCTGCAGAACCTGCAGGGCAAGAATCAGATTAGCTAAAGCTGACAATGAATTAAGGCTTGCAAGAGATGTCAAAATCAATAAAAAAAGGATTTTGGGGATATGTCAAAAGTAAAAGAAAAGTCAAAGATGCTGTATGATTTTTACAGGATGAAAATTATGAAATGGTAAGAAAGGATGTTGAAAAGGCCGAACTTTTAAATTCCTATTTTGCATCTGTTTTCTCTCAGAAAGGAAATGTAACAGCAACTGATGTTCACTGTCCTATTATGGGAATAGAAGAATCCAGGATATCTATAAACAGAAAAATAGTGAGGAAACACTTAGCTAACATAAATGAATTCAAGTCTCCAGGTACAGATGAGATACACCCAGAGTACTGAAGGAGATAGCAGAAGAAATTGTTGAACCACTCTCCATAATCTTTGAAAATTCTTAGAGAACAGGAGAAGTCCCAGAAGACTGGAGAAGAGCAAATGTTGTTCCTGTCTTCAAAAAGGGGAAGAAGGTGGACCCAGGGAACTATAGGCCGGTGAGTCTGACATCTATACCAGGAAAGATCTTTGAACAAATTATTAAACAACATGTATGTAAGTACCTGGACAAGAATGAAGTGATTAACCAGAGTCAGCATGGGTTTGTAACTAATAAGTCATGTCAGACTAATTTAATTTCCTTCTATGACAGAATCACTGACTGGGTGGATCAGGGAAATGATGTAGATATATTATATCTTGACTTCAGCAAAGCATCTGACAAAGTATCTCACACAATCCTTATTAAAAAAATGACTAAGTATGGAATGGACAAGGCAACTGTTAGGTGGATACATAACTGGCTTAGTGATAGGACCTAAAGAGTGGTAGTAAATGGCTGCACATCGAGTTGGAAGAATGTATCAAGTGGGGTACCACAGGGCTCTGTCTTGGGCCCTGTATTGTTCAACATCTTTATCAATGATTTAGATGAAGGAATTGAGGGTAAACTGATTAAATTTGCTGATGACACAAAGCTAGGAGGGATAGCTAATACTAGAGAAGAGAGGATTCAAAAAGATATAAATAAACTGGAGCAGTGGGCAGCAACTAACAGAATGGTTTTTAGCAGGGAAAAATGCAAAGTACTTCATCTGGGAAATAAAAATGAAAAAAGCGTATACAGAATGGGTGGAATGAGGCTAAGCAACAGCACATGTGAAAAAGACTTGGGTATACTAATAGATCACAGACAGAACATGAGTCAACAGTGTGATGCAGCAGCAAAAAAGGCAAATACAATTCTGGGATGTATTAACAGAAGCATACAGTCTAGATCACGTGAAGTCATTATTGCCCTCTACTCCTCTTTGGTCAGACCTCATCTGGAATACTGTGTCCAGTTTTGGGCCCCACATTTTAAAAAAGACATCAACAAACTGGAGCAAGTTCAGAGAATAGCGACCAGAATGGTGTTCGGTCTGCAAACCATGTCCTATGAGGAACGGTTACAGGATTTGGGAATGTTTAGCTTGCAAAAAAGAAGACTGAGAGGTGACTTAATAGCTGTATACAAATATCTCAAGGGCTGTCACATTGTAGAAGGATTATCTTTATTCTCATTTGCACACGGAAAGACTAGAAGCAATGGGATGAAACTGAATGGGAGGAGACACAGATTAGATATTAGAAAAAACTTTTTGACAGTTAGAGTGATCAATGAGTGGAACAGGCTGCCACGAGAGGTGGTGAGTTCTCCTTCAATGGAAGTCTTTAAACAGAGGCTGGACATACATCTGTCTGGGATGATTTAGTGAATCCTGCTTTGAGCAGAGGGTTGGACCAGATGACCCAGGAGGTCCCTTCCAACTCTAGACCATTCTATGATTCTATGATTCATTCTATGAATTGAGGCTGTGATCGCCGCAAAAGATGGACCTACACAATATTAAACTAACTTTTGTTGATGTTTCCAGGTGTTTCCATTATTTTGTCCAACCCCTGTATATATGGGACTGCTCAATCACAATATTACAAATGGCAGATGCAAGACAGATGCTGTTCAGCATTCTTATCCAAAAAATGGTGTTTAGAAATGAGACATTTCGGTACCAGCTAACACCAATGTCGGTCATCAAGATATATGGTGAGGGCCTCTATACTCACAAATATTCAACATCTGATATTGCCCAGACTCATATAGAGCCAAAACAGTTGGTACCAACACAGTCTAATATGTAAGAAATCATGTACATAACAATAAATATTGCATATAGGTTCCCCATAAGGTAAGACTTATCATGACTCAGGTGCACCCCGACGCGTTTCCCCGTAGATGGTACGGTTCATTAGGAGGTTATACGAGTATAGATACTGAATGCCATAATTGTGCCTATAACTTTGGTAATATATCTGTCTAATGCACTTTGCCCAGACTCATATACATTATGGCATCCAGCATCCATACTCGTATAACCTCCTGATGAACCGTACCATCTACGGGAAAACGCGTCGGGGTGCACCTGAGTCATGATAAGTATTACCTTATGGGGAACCTATATGGCGTATTTATTGTGTTATGTACAGTACAGACCAAAGTTTGGACAGACCTTCTCATTCAAAGATTTTTCTGTATATTCATGACTATGAAAATTGTAGAATCACACTGAAGGCATCAAAACTATGAATTAACACATGTGGAATTATACCGCTTAAATTTTGAATAAATCCCCAACAGTGTCACCAGCAAAGCACCCCACATCATCACACCACCTCCTCCATGCTTCACGGTGGGAATCAGGCATGTAGAGTCCATCCGTTCACCTTTTCTGCGTGCAAAGCAATAATCAAAGCAAAAGGTGGCTACTTTGAAGTACCTAGAATATAAGACATATTTTCAGTTGTTTCACACTTTTTTGTAAAGTGTAATGTATAATTCCACATGTGTTACTTCATAGTTTTGATGCCTTCAGTGTGATTCATAGTCATGAAAATACAGAAAAATCATTGAAAGAGGTGTGTCCAAACTTTTGGTCTGTACTGTACATTGTTTGGTGTCTTATTAGACTGTGTTGGTACCAACTGTTTTGGTTGTATATGAGTCTGGGCAATATCAGATGTTGAATATTTGTGAGTATAGAGGCCCTCACCATATATCTTGATGACCGACATTGGTGTTAGCTGGTACTGAAATGTCTCATTTGTAAACACCATTTTTTGGATAAGAATGCGGAACAGCATCTGTCTTGTATCTGCCATTTGTCATATCATTGTGATTGAGAAGTCCCCTATATATACATATATATATATTTGTGGAGTTAAATAAGGGAATATTGTCATGAACTTGAGTTTTGTTTTTCACCTATTGGTTACCATTTTAGCTCAAAGACTCTCTTCACCTCTGCCCTATTGGACATTATTTTCCCACTTTTCATCATAGGGTGTTGTAGGGGAGTGAGGGATAGCCTACGCTGAGTGGGGGCGCCAAAATTGTCCTTTTAGGGTGCCAACCTTCACAGTCAGGTAGGAAAGAACATAGGTTTATTGTAGGGTATCTAATAGGTTAGGTTTATCTTTGGTGTATCTGGGTTTATATCTTTATTTTTCACTGGGTTGGTGTTTTTTAAAATCTAATAAATCTAGTTTTTATGAGGAAATATACTGTATGTTCACTCCTAGTTAATTATTTCCTGGATATATATGTTTTGTAAGAAGGATAAGGTGCATGATTAAAGAGCATCAACAGTGTTAGAAAGGCATTTTTTTAACTGTAAAAAGTGCTGCCAGGACCACTATACGCGTTACGGCGCTTGCCTTCTTCTGGGGGGCGAACCCAAACTCCCCATTTGTGCCGAACTCCTTTTCAAAATTAGTTGCCGCACCCAACTGCATGGGTTCCTCAGATGACTCAGACCAGATATCCCTTGGCCCCAGACCTCCCGCACATTGGAGTGTCTCCCTGTGTCTCTGGTGAAGATTGCGATCCACTCGGATAGCCAGAGACATGGCCGCCTCAAGGGAAACTGTAATTTCATACAGAGCTAAGGCATCTTTCACCCTTACCGATAACCCTTCACAGAACTGGCTATGGAGTGTAGGGTCATTCCACTTAGTGTCTGTGGACCACCTCTGAAACTCGGATAAATACTCCTCCGCTGGCCAGTCTCCCTGCTGAAGCAATGTGAATTCAGCCAATCAGACGCAGTCGGGGTCGTCATATATAAATCCAGCGCAAGAAAAAAATTCTCCACCGTCTGAAGCAACTGGGAGTGAGATGGGAGAGAAACTGACCATGCTTCGGGTCCCCCTGAAGCAGCGAGATTATTATCCCCACACATTTCTCCTCAGTTCCTGAGGAATAAGGACGTAACCTAAAGTACAGTTTACAGGTATTCATGAAAGCAACAAACTGTCACGACCCCCAGAGAAACTGTCAAAGCGACCTTGGGCTCCACTAAGGGTTGCCTGGGAGTCATGGTTACCAAAACTGATGAGTTAGGGTGCTACAAAACGACAGTGCTTAAATCTGCCACCTCGAGGCTGTCACCTGTGGCCCGATAGCCCATAACGCAAGGAACGCACTACTTTCTGGACCCTCGTCATCCAGTGGGATAACAGGGCCAGTGACTGACCCAGAATAGGTCCCGGAGGATTCCTGTGTGGTTGGGGCCTTAGCATCACTTCTGGCTACCTCTAGCAAGGAGTCTCAGACCTGTCTGGTGGCGCTGAGAAACCCCTCGGAAAAGCCCATCTCTGAATCACAGAAGGAGAGGGTATTGTGGGATCCAGGAAGGGTTGGCCTTAAGG
This sequence comes from Oophaga sylvatica, assembly GCA_033576555.1. Classification (NCBI taxonomy): domain Eukaryota; kingdom Metazoa; phylum Chordata; class Amphibia; order Anura; family Dendrobatidae; genus Oophaga; species Oophaga sylvatica. Next base: position 311,796,266 of record JARQOD010000006.1, read on the forward strand.
TAGGCTTGTGGTGAGATCTGTAAATCTGCCCCCCCACGCTACCTCAAAAATGGGGAGGTGTCATAGAAAATATTAAAATCTCTGAATCTAAAGCCACTAGTGAGGGGGCATTCACTCCTTCCCTCCACCTCCCCCCACACAGAATTGCAGTAGCAAAAATAGCTGACAGTCTAAAGGTACTGCCACACTAAGCGATCACACTAGCGATCACGATAACGACGCAAGCTAACGAGATTGTTGGTGTGATCGCTTTAAGGTCGCTAGTAGCTTCCAAACAGGACAATCTCATTAACGACGCATCAGCGATCAGCGATCTGTATAACGACTTCGGCGGTCGTTGGGACGTGCCACACAGCATGTATTGTTAAAGATCACGACCTCGATAGGCGTGATTGAGCGCAACCTTTTCCATGCCCCTCAGCACAGATTGGTGGTCACTATTTATGTCATGACTGTTTGTCACAGCTCTCTCGCTTTGTGATTGGATGACCGCGTCATAAAAGACGACGTATCAGCGCTCCTTTCCATTGCTCTCGAGCAGAAGCGGTTCATTCAAATCTCCAGCATCGTTCCAGTGCGTCCTGCTATCCTTCTTTGCAGCTACTGCGATCCAGTTTGTGCCACTATTGCGTTTGCTGCGATCCAGTTTGCGCCGTTTTCTTTTTTTTTTTTCTGTGATCCAGTCTGTGCCTCTATTGCATTTGCTGCGATCCAGTCTGTGCCTCTTGCATTAGCTGCGATCCAGGCTGTGCCGTTATATTTTCTGCGATCCAGTTTGTGGCGCTATTGCGTTTCCCTTTTTTTTATTTTTATTTTTCCAGGATCACAAATAAGTCTTGTAAGGTAGGTATTTTTTTTTGTCACATTTTGTCACAAGTCTCCTAGAATTATACAGGTACAACGGGCATAAAGTGTGAAAATAGGTATAGCTGGTTAGGGACAATCTTAAATAACATGCAAGTAGCTCCTTTTTGAAGTAACAGACCCCGGCAGTGTCAATGAGGATTTCTATTGTGCATAAACAAAAGTATGGTAGTGACAGAAAAACCCACAATGGTGACAGAAATAACTTGAATCTGACAAAAGTAATAATAAAAAATCTATGAAAATGAACAAATGAAAGTCAGACATTGCTTTTCAACCATGCTTCCACAGAATTAAAAAAAATGGTTGAAAAGCAATGTCTCACTTTCATTTGTTCATTTTCAATTTATTATTACTTTTGTCAGATTCAAATTATTTCTGTCACCATTGTGGGTTTTTTTGTCATTAAAAGAGGAGTAATAACAATTTTGACCATATGTGTGTAGATTCAATAGTGATGGGATATATACTTTCAGCTTTAGAACAAATTTGTCCTGCCTATAAGCCACAAATCAGTAGTGTGCAGATCGCTGACAACAGCCATGTCATGTTTGGTCTCTGGATAACAGTAAAATCCTGATAAAAAATATGGCAGTGATCTCAAACTTCCGCAATCATCAAGAGTGAAGATATTGCATATGCTGGGAATTTCATAAAATCCTGAACGGCTGAGGACATCCCACAACCTGGCACATGTGAGGCCATCACGAGGGGTGGGGGGAGGTTGAGTGGGTGTAACTCCGATGCTGATAAAAAGTTCAGACAAATTATGATCTGTGTTCCTGTAGAGAGATACATATCGGTGTATGCAAGAACCTGGCTCACTGAATGCCTTTCCAATCAAAGTGCTTTCCTTCGCTAAACTGAGTAATCTTTGATCGGTGTAGTAAGTTATTTTGTTAATCCTGTTTTATGTTATGTAACTGTATATGCTTTATTGTTTTGTCCCATTTGTAAAATCTTTTGTATGTTTTTTATAAACGCTGCCTATCATTTTCGATTAAATATAAAATTTAATAGTGCCCTTCCTTTTGTTCTGTAACCCGCATTCTAAAGCCATACGCTACCAAACCCAGGTGTTATGATATGGTAGCCGAGGACAGTAACAAAAATAGCCAAGGCAGCCAGTCACCCAGAGAAGTTGGTAACTAATGGATTGCAGACCCCTAAACTAACCGCACAACTAGAAGCAGCCGTGGGACGTACCTACGATGACCTAGACGCCTCGACACAGACGGAGAGTTAGCTAAGCCTAAAGATAGAAAGGGGAAAGCTAACTGCCCCGGAGTAGTGCCCCAAAGGAATAGGTAGCCCCCACACATATATTGGCGGTGAGACAAGATGAAATACAAACGCAGGCAGAAAATAGAGTAAGCAAACGCTGGGGCCCAAAACTGTCTAGATAGGACAGGACAGAAAAGAATACTTTCTGCAATCCAGCAAAACCCTAGGAAAAAATTCCAACTCTTCTGATTCCAAAAAAATACTGAGACCACACGATCTTTCCCCGCTATATCAGAACTCTGGTGTGAATAGGTAGCCACCTAGCAGAAACTGAAATAACAGGGACTGAACAAATGAACCAAGATAACTGAGAAACAGACCAGCGCAGGCCCAGCAGGGGGACCCGGTTGACCTCACTCAGAAGGCAGAAAAAAACAAAACAAAACAAAACCACAAAAACAAGCAGAAAATGGCTTATCTTAAATTTGCAGGAGACAGCAGAAAGCTGGCTTCCAAACTGGACCAGGAAGAGACAACTAATCACTGGCAAGGATCATGGGAAAGTCACTCCCTTAAATCTCCCCAGTCATCACTCCCAGATTGCCAATCGTCCGCAGCTGGATCCTCAGCTGAAGGGCCTCTGTCCGTCAAGGCAGCTTCATTAATATCAACAGCCACCAGAGGGAGCCCCAACTCAGAATCCCGAGCATTCACAACACCCAGGCCTCCAGTAAGCCTGTATAAAACATGACTGGTGGTGGCAGCGAGAAATACTTGGGTCATCGTGGAGCTAGCTATGACCGTATCGAGGGTATCTACAGTCATGGCCAAAAGTTTTGAGAATGACACAAATATTATATTTTCACATGATCTGCTGCCCTCTGGTTTTTATGTGTGTTTGACAGATGTTTTTTTATCACAGACAGAAATATAATTGCAAACATATGAGTAACAAAAGCTTATATTGACAGTTAGAATGAGTTAATGTAGCAAGTCAATATTTGCAGTGTTGACCCTTCTTCTTCAGGACCTCTGCAATTCTCCCTGGCATGCTCTCAATCAACTTCTGGACCAAATCCTGACTGATAGAAGTCCATTCTTGCACAATCAATGCTTTCATTTTGTCAGAATTTTTAGGTTTTTGCTTGTCCACCCATCTCTTGATGATTGACCACAAGTTCTCAATGGGATTAAGATCTGGGGAGTTTCCAGGCCATGGACCCAAAATCTCTATGTTTTGTTCCCTGAGCCATTTAGTTATCACCTTTGCTTTATGGCAAGGTGCTCCATCATGCTGGAAAAGGCATTGTTGATCGCCAAACTGCTCTTGGAGGGTTGGGAGAAGTTGCTCTTGGAGGACATTCTGGTACCATTCTTTATTCATGGCTGTGTTTTTAGGCAAGACTGTGAGAGAGCTGATTCCCTTGGCTGAGAAGCAACCCCACACATGAATGGTTTCAGGATGCTTAACAGTTGGCATGAGACAAGACTGGTGGTAGCGCTCACCTTGTCTTTTCCGAATGAGGCGTTTTCCTGATGTTCCAAACAATCGAAAAGGGGATTCATCAGAGAAAATAACTTTACCCCAGTCCTCAGAAGTCCACTGCCTGTACCTATTGCAGAATATCAGTCTGTCCATGATGTTTTTTCTGGAGAGAAGTGGCTTCTTTGCTGCCCTCCTTGAGACCAGGCCTTGCTCCAAGAGTCTCCGCCTCACAGTGCGTGCAGATGCACTCACATCTGCCTGCTGCCATTCCTGAGCAAGCTCTGCACTGCTGGTAGCCCGATCCCGCAGCTGAAACACTTTTAAGAGACGGTCCTGGCGCTTGCTGGTCTTTCTTGGGCGCCCTGGAGCATTTTTGGCAACAATGGAACCTCTCTCCTTGAAGTTTTTGATGATGCGATAGATTGTTGACTGAGGTGCAATCTTTCTAGCTGCGATACTCTTCCCTGTTAGGCCATTTTTGTGCATTGCAATGATGACTGCACGTGTTTCTTTAGAGATAACCATGGTTAACAGAAGAGAAACAATGATGCCAAGCACCAGCCTCCTTTTAAAGTGTCCAGTGGTGTCATTCTTACTTAATCATGACAGATTGATCTCCAGCCATGTCCTCATGAACACCCACACCTGTGTTAATTGAGCAATCACTGAAAAGAGGTTAGCTGGTCCTTTTAAGGCAGGGCTGCAATGATGTTGAAATGTGTTTTGGGGGATAAAGTTCATTTTCTAGCCAAATATTGACTTTGCAAGTAATTGCTGTTAAGCTGATCACTCTTTATAACATTCTGGAGTATATGCAAATTGCTATTAGAAAAAGTGAAGCAGTAGACTTTGTAAAAATTAATATTTGTGTCATTGTCAAAACTTTTGGCCATGACTGTACACATATGCCATGTGTGGGAATCGGAGGTGTATATATCATACGGTTAGTTTCCCGATAAGCGGCTTATAAGTATAAACAACCTGCGGCCTCCCCGTTGATCGTCCGTCAAACGTGTAAGGCTATGTGCACACGTTGCAGAATGTTTACAGAAATTTCCTGAGGAAAACCGGACTTTTTCCCAGAAAATCCGCATGCGTTTTTATCGCGTTTTTTGCCGCAAATTTTTCCTGAACATTCTAGGTCAATAATATAGAGGGAAATACGCAGATTTATTGCGAAATTAATGAACATGATGCGTTTTTTTCCGCGATGCGCTTTTTTCGCGGAAAAAAACGCACGATGTGCACAAAAATTGTGGAATTCGTTCAAAATAATAGGATGCTTAATTCATGCGTTTTTGCAAAAAATCCGCAACGTGTTAACATAGCCTATAAATTGGATCCTAAAATTTGTTGGGTAATTTCTCCTGAGTACACTGATACCTCATATGTGGTCATAAACCACTGTTTGGGCGCACGGCAGGGCTCAGAAGGGAAGGAGCGCCATTTGACTTTTTGAATGGAAAATATGCTGGAATATTTAGCGGATGCCATGTCGCATTTGGAGAGTCCCTGTGTGCCTAAACATTGGAGCTCCCCCACAAGTGACCCCATTTTGGAAACTAGACCCCCCAAGGAACTTATCTAGATGCAGAGTGAGCACTTTGAACCCCAAGTGCTTCACAAATTGATCCGTAAAAAAAAGAAAGTACTTTTTTTTTTCACAAAAATGTTCTTTTAGCCTCAGTTTTTTCATTTTCACATGGGCAACAGTATAAATTGGATCCTAAAATTTGTTGGGTAATTTCTCCTGAGTACACAGATACCTCATATGTGGTCATAAACCACTGTTTGGGCGCACGGCAGGGCTCAGAAGGGAAGAAGCGCCATTTGACTTTTTGAATGGAAAATTAGCTCCAGTCGTTAGCGGACACCATGTCATGTTTGGAGAGCCCCTGTATGCCTAAACTTTGGAGCTCCCCCACAAATGACCCCATTTTGGAAACTAGACCCCCTAAGAAACTTATGCAGATGCACAGTGAGCACTTTGAACCCCCAGGTGCTTCACAAAAGTTTATAACGCAGAGCCGTGAAAATAAAAAATCATTTTTTTTCTCAAAAAATGATTATTTAGCCCCATATTTTTTATTTTCACAATGATTACAGGAGAAATTGGACCCCAAAAGTTGTTGTCTAATTTGTCCTAAGTACGCTAGTACCTCACATGTGGGGGAGAACCACGGTTTGGGCACACGTCAGGGCTTGGAAGGGATGTAGTGACGCTTTGAAATGTCGACTTGATGGAATGGTCTGCGGGCGGGCAGAGCCCCTGATGTGCCTAAACAGTAGAAACCCCCCACAAGTGACCACATTTTGTAAACTAGACCCCTCAAGGAACTTAACTAGATGTGTGGTGAGCACCTTGAACCCCCACGTGCTTCACAGAAGTTTGTAATGCAGAGCCGTGAAAATAAAAAATCATTTTTTTCCTCAAAAACTGATTTTTTTAACCCGCAATTTTTTATTTTCACAAGGGTAACAGGAGAAATTGGACCACAAAAGTTGTTGTACAGTTTGTCCTGAGTACACTGGTACCCCATATGTGGGGGGGAACCACTGTTTTGGTGCATGGGAGAGCACAGAAGGGAAGGAGCGCCATTTTGGAATGCAGACTTGATGGAATGTTCTGTGGGCGTCATGTTGCGTTTGCAGAGCCCCTGATGTGCCTAAACAGTAGAAACCCCCCACAAGTGACCCCATTTTGGAAACTAGACCCCCCAAGGAGCTTATCTAGATGTGTAGTGAGCACTTTGAACCCCCAAGGGCTACACAGAAGTTTATAACGCTGGGCCATGAAAATAAAAAAATCATATTTTTTCCACAAACATGATCTTTTAGTCCCCAATTTTTTTATTTTCCCAAGGGTAACAGGAGAAATTAGACCTCAAAAGTTGTTGTCCAATTTGTCCTGAGTACGCTGATATCCCATATGTGGGAGAAAACTACTGTATGGGCACACTTCGGGGCTCGGAAGGGAAGTAGTGACGTTTTGAAATGCCGACTTGATGGAATGGTCTGCGGGCGTCATGTTACGTTTGCAGAGTCCCTGATGTGCCTAAACAGTATAAACTCCCCACAAGTGACCCCATTTTGGAAACTAGACCCGCAAGGAACTTATCTAGATGTGTGGTGAGCACTTTGAACCCCCAAGTTCTTCACAGAAGTTTATAACGCAGAGCCGTGAAAATAAAAAATCATTTTTTTTCCACAAAAATAACTCTTTTAGTCCCCAATTTTTTTTTCCCAACAGTAACAGGAGAAATTAGACCCCCAAAGTTGTTGTGCAATTTTTCCCGAGTACGCTGATACCCCATATGTGGGGGTAAACCACTGTTTGGGCACACGTCGGGGCTTGGAATAAAGGGAGCACTGTTTGACTTTTTGAACGCAAAATTTGCAGGAATCAATGGTGGCGCCATGTCGCGTATGGAGACCCCCTGATGTACCTAAATAGTGGAAACCCCTCAATTCTAACTCCAACCCTAACTCCAACACACCCCTAACCCCAACCCTACACACCCCTAACCCTAATACAAACCCTAACCATAACCCTAACCCCAACACACCCCTAACCCTAATCCCAACTCTAACCATAAACCTAACCACAAGCCTAACCCTCATCCCAACCCTAACCCCAAAACACCCCTAACGCTTATCCCAACCCTAACCCTAATCCCAACCCTAATTCCAACCCTAACCCTAATTCCAACCCTAACCCTAATTCCAACCCTTACCCTAGTTCTAACCCTAACCCTAGTTCTAACCCTAAGGCTGGGTTCATATTGCGTGTTGATACATGACAAAATGAAGGAAAAAGGGATCCAGCTTCAATAAAATCTTCATCTTTATTGATTCATAAAAACATGAATAATGGCATGCTCCTGGACAAGCTCAGGACAAGGCTACGCGTTTCGATCACAGGGATCTTTATCACAGCTGACATATTCAGACAAAGGCACATATTTAAGACAAAGGAAGACCAATCACGATCAGAAAAAATGTCATGTGATTTTTGACAAGTCCTTTAACAATTTGCACATAACGAATAAAGAAAAAAAAAAAACCAAAAAAAAAAAAACAATATTTGCACAAATAAAATCAATGTAAAGAAATAAAATTAATAATGGAACATCAATTCGTTTCTTTTGTTGAGACCAAATGGATGTCTGGTATGTAGATTAAAGATCCAGAAAGCTTCACGTGTGAGGAGTCGCTGACGTGCATCTCCACCTCGGGCAGACAGGTTAACACTTTCAATACCTGTGACTTGGAAGGAAGAAACATTGCGAGCATGCTGAAAAATAAAATGTTTAGCAGCAGCAGAAATATTGCGATTCGAAGAAACATTCTTTATATCCTGCAAATGTTCAGCGATCCTGATTTTTAGTTTCCTAGTAGTGCAGCCTATATAAGATAAATTGCAAGTAGTGCACATAATTTTATATACCACATAGCATGAATTACAATTGATATATTTGTTAATGGTATAAATCGCAGTGCTGTCATTATTTTCAAAGGTTTTCGTTACACAAACATATTTGCAAAGTGCACATCTATTGTGGCCACATTTATAAAAACCTTTATGTTCTAACCACGATGTTTTATGAGAAGAGAAATTATTACTGAACATGCTTGGAGAAACTTTGTTACCAATAGATGGCGCTTTCCTTGAAACAACATTAATACCTGATGAAAGAATGTCAGCAAAGAGGGATCTTCATATAAAATAGGCAGCGATCTCAAAATGATTTTTTTGATGTCCCCAAATTGAGGACTATATTGAGCACAAAAATATGGTTTCACTGCAAGATCATTTTTTTGTTGTCGCCCTCCACTAATGAGATCCTCTCTGTTTTTATTACTTACAATTGTTCGTGCTCTTTTTAATGACCATTTAGGATAATTTCTGTTTTTTAATTTTGTATCCACACAATTAAATTCCGTTTCCAAAGCTGTAGGATCGCTGCAGTTTCTCAAAATTCTGATATATTCACCCAAAGGAATCGATTTAATAGTATGTTTGGGGTGACTGCTTGCTGCATGCAAGATAGAATTACCAGCACAAGGTTTGCTGAACGTTTTAGTAATAATAACAGAGTCATGTACCCCATATAAATCAAGATCCAAAAAAGAAATTTTGTTATGATGAAATTTATGAGTAAAATGTATGTTGAATGAATTAGAATTGATATAATCAATAAATCCGGATATGGCAGGTACATCACCACTCCAAATGATGAGTAAATCATCAATATATCTACCATACCAAGCAATCGAGTCAATAAATGGATTAGTAGCTGAAAAAATAAAAAAATATTCCCAATATGACATAACAAGATTAGCTAGGGATGGCGCAAATTTCGCACCCATCGCCACGCCAGATTTTTGTAAAAAAAATTTTATTGTCAAATGAGAAAAAATTGTGGGTTAATAAAAATTGAATAACTTGTAAAATATAATTAATGAGATCCTGGGAATAATTACTGAATTTCGTTAAGACAAACTGCAGCGCTGTCATGGCAACATTGTAAGGTATACAGGTATATAAAGAAGTCACATCACAACATAACCAAGTATTTTCTTTAGACCAGATTTTCTTGGAAAACATTCTCAGCACTTCTTTAGAATCTTTAATATAACCAGGAGTGATTTGTACTAGTGGTTGAAGTAGTGAGTCAACCCATTCACCCAGATGTTCATTTAAAGATCCAATCCCTGAGACAATAGGTCTCATGGGGGGGATTTTCATATCCTTGTGAATTTTTGGGAGACCATGCATGATAGGGATAATAGGATGAGACACTGTGAGATAATCAGTTTGTTTTTTGGTTAAATGCCAAGGCTGAAAACCCTCATTGATAATTTGGATAATCTCACTTTTAAATTTATCAGTGGGATTTGTATGGAGTTTTTCATATACATCACTGTCAGACAAGAGAGACATAATTTGAGAATGATAATCCTCTTTATTCAGGATAACTACCATGCCACCCTTGTCCGACATTTTAATTATTATATCTGACATACTTTTGATCTCATCTAATGCAGTTTTCTGGGCTTTTGTTAAATTGGAATGATTTCTGCTGCTGCCCATTTTAACCCTATCATGAAGGATTTTTAAATCCCTCTCTATCACCTCCTGGTATTTAGTCATGCAATCAGGCCTGGATTGAATGGGATAAAAAGAGGGATTTTTTGTTTTAAACACAGGTGCATGAATAATATCAGATTCATTATCATAGGAATGAGTAGACAAACTAAACAAAGTGTTGAGAGATACCTGTTCTCTGAAAGACAAGTCAGTAAATTCATTATTATATGTCAGCGACTCCTGCAAAGGGGTCTCATCAGAATGATTTAAAAAATGCTTTTTGATGGTAAGGTCTCGCATAAACTTGTTGACGTCCAAAATAGTAGAAAAAAGATTGAAATTCTGATCGGGCACAAAATTCAGACCTAAGGACAAAACATCTAATTGCGTTTTGGTAAAGTCTCGTGCAGATAAATTCAAGACATTATCATGGTTTATTATTTGCGATAATTCTTCCTGCGGCGTGTAATCATGACATGATCTTTGTCGGTGTTTTCTGCCACCCCGCCTTTTACGTTTTTTGAATGACGAAAAAACTTTGTGGTGTGAACACTGTCATTAGAGGAAACACTCAGATTATTGTCAGATGAGTCCAACTCAGAGGATGTAAAACAGACATGTGGTTTAGATACCGGTTCATTGAGAGCATGGTTGCGTTTTAAAATAGATTTAGGAGTTCTATGACCCCGCTCCCAATGGCCCCAGTCATAGACTTTCTTGGTTGAATAGTCTCTTAGATCACGAGAAAATTTTCGTTTTTTCCGATCCATGATATCCTTTTCTAGGCTAGAGACATTATCTTGCATTTTAGCCACAAGTGAGTCATACTGAGTCAACGATTTAAATTCAGTGAGCGCAGTATCTGCATCATTCATCTGTTTCTGAATATCCTCCAATTTATTACTCTCATATTTAACTATGAGTTGCATTAGTTTGGAAGAACAATTACTGAGTATCTGATTCCACTCTTCAATGAAAATGTCAGAAAAAATTGTAGTGGGGATTTTTTTAATACGAAGCCCCCTTGGAATCATATCCTTAGCTAGATAATTTTGGAGGGTAGTATGATCCCACCACAACTTTGTTTCTTGAAGCAAAAGTTTTTCCATTTTGTTGATATTTCCATTCAGATCAGGCATGTCTGGAATTTCGTTAATATCACCAGAAAACACTTGTGCCGCTTTGACAGATCTGTCTTGAACAAAAATAGATGCCATAATAAAGCTGGTGCCTGAGCTTAATGACTGAATCCACTTTCAAAATACTTGAAAATATTTTGCTCAATTTCATGCTCAATCAAAAAGCATTTTTTAAATCATTCTGATGAGACCCCTTTGCAGGAGTCGCTGACATATAATAATGAATTTACTGACTTGTCTTTCAGAGAACAGGTATCTCTCAACACTTTGTTTAGTTTGTCTACTCATTCCTATGATAATGAATCTGATATTATTCATGCACCTGTGTTTAAAACAAAAAATCCCTCTTTTTATCCCATTCAATCCAGGCCTGATTGCATGACTAAATACCAGGAGGTGATAGAGAGGGATTTAAAAATCCTGCATGATAGGGTTAAAATGGGCAGCAGCAGAAATCATTCCAATTTAACAAAAGCCCAGAAAACTGCATTAGATGAGATCAAAAGTATGTCAGATATAATAATTAAAATGTCGGACAAGGGTGGCATGGTAGTTATCCTGAATAAAGAGGATTATCATTCTCAAATTAGTCTCTCTTGTCTGACAGTGATGTATATGAAAAACTTCATACAAATCCCACTGATAAATTTAAAAGTGAGATTATCCAAATTATCAATGAGGGTTTCAGCCTTGGCATTTTAACCAAAAAACAAACTGATTATCTCACAGTGTCTCATCCTATTATCCCTATCATGCATGGTCTCCCAAAAATTCACAAGGATATGAAAATCCCCCCCATGAGACCTATTGTCTCAGGGATTGGATCTTTAAATGAACATCTGGGTGAATGGGTTGACTCACTACTTCAACCACTAGTACAAATCACTCCTGGTTATATTAAAGATTCTAAAGAAGTGCTGAGAATGTTTTCCAAGAAAATCTGGTCTAAAGAAAATACTTGGTTATGTTGTGATGTGACTTCTTTATATACCTGTATACCTTACAATGTTGCCATGACAGCGCTGCAGTTTGTCTTAACGAAATTCAGTAATTATTCCCAGGATCTCATTAATTATATTTTACAAGTTATTCAATTTTTATTAACCCACAATTTTTTCTCATTTGACAATAAATTTTTTTTACAAAAATCTGGCGTGGCGATGGGTGCGAAATTTGCGCCATCCCTAGCTAATCTTGTTATGTCATATTGGGAATATTTTTTATTTTTTTCAGCTACTAATCCATTTATTGACTCGATTGCTTGGTATGGTAGATATATTGATGATTTACTCATCATTTGGAGTGGTGATGTACCTGCCATATCCGGATTTATTGATTATATCAATTCTAATTCATTCAACATACATTTTACTCATAAATTTCATCATAACAAAATTTCTTTTTTGGATCTTGATTTATATGGGGTACATGACTCTGTTATTATTACTAAAACGTTCAGCAAACCTTGTGCTGGTAATTCTATCTTGCATGCAGCAAGCAGTCACCCCAAACATACTATTAAATCGATTCCTTTGGGTGAATATACCAGAATTTTGAGAAACTGCAGCGATCCTACAGCTTTGGAAACGGAATTTAATTGTGTGGATACAAAATTAAAAAACAGAAATTATCCTAAATGGTCATTAAAAAGAGCACGAACAATTGTAAGTAATAAAAACAGAGAGGATCTCATTAGTGGAGGGCGACAACAAAAAAATGATCTTGCAGTGAAACCATATTTTTGTGCTCAATATAGTCCTCAATTTGGGGACATCAAAAAAATCATTTTGAGATCGCTGCCTATTTTATATGAAGATCCCTCTCTTGCTGACATTCTTTCATCAGGTATTAATGTTGTTTCAAGGAAAGCGCCATCTATTGGTAACAAAGTTTCTCCAAGCATGTTCAGTAATAATTTCTCTTCTCATAAAACATCGTGGTTAGAACATAAAGGTTTTTATAAATGTGGCCACAATAGATGTGCACTTTGCAAATATGTTTGTGTAACGAAAACCTTTGAAAATAATGATAGCACTGCGATTTATACCATTAACAAATATATCAATTGTAATTCATGCTATGTGGTATATAAAATTATGTGCACTGCTTGCAATTTATCTTATATAGGCTGCACTACTAGGAAACTAAAAATCAGGATCGCTGAACATTTGCAGGATATAAAGAATGTTTCTTCGAATCGCAATATTTCTGCTGCTGCTAAACATTTTATTTTTCAGCATGCTCGCAATGTTTCTTCCTTCCAAGTCACAGGTATTGAAAGTGTTAACCTGTCTGCCCGAGGTGGAGATGCACGTCAGCGACTCCTCACACGTGAAGCTTTCTGGATCTTTAATCTACATACCAGACATCCATTTGGTCTCAACAAAAGAAACGAATTGATGTTCCATTATTAATTTTATTTCTTTGCATTGATTTTATTTGTGCAAATATTGTTTTTTTTTTTTTTTTTTTCTTTATTCGTTATGTGCAAATTGTTAAAGGACTTGTCAAAAATCACATGACATTTTTTCTGATCGTGATTGGTCTTCCTTTGTCTTAAATATGTGCCTTTGTCTGAATATGTCAGCTGTGATAAAGATCCCTGTGATCGAAACGCGTAGCCTTGTCCTGAGCTTGTCCAGGAGCATGCCATTATTCATGTTTTTATGAATCAATAAAGATGAAGATTTTATTGAAGCTGGATCCCTTTTTCCTTCATTTTGTCATGTATCTTCACGTTTGATCAAGCGGAGGATCCGTGCTTCTACAAACCGGTGAGCTGGTTAGCGTTCTTATATTCATATTGCGTGTTACCAGCCCGTTCAACACGTAGCGTTGACGGGCTGGTAACGGTATAGCATAACGCGATTGCGTTATGCTATACCCGCTAGTGCAGAGGAATCAGCGATGATTCATCTGTGCTAGCGGTGATGGAGCCCAGACGCTGCAGCCTGCGTCCAAGGCTCCGTCACTGAATGACGACATGTCGCGAACGCATGCCGCTTCATGGCATGCGTTGCGATGCGCACACAAATGGGGTGAATGGCAGCGTTAACGGACTGCGTTACACCGCATTATACCGCGGTTAAACGCAGTCCATCTAACGGACTGCCATAATGCAATATGAACCCAGCCTGACCCTAAGGCCCCGTGCACACGTTGCGGATTCACTTGCGGATTTTTCTAAAATCCGCAGGTAAAACGACCTGCCTTTTACCTGCGTATTTAGCGCGGATTTGCTGCGGTTTTACGCCTATAATGGAATAGGTGTAAAATCGCTGCGGAATCCGCACAAAGAATTGACATGCTGCGGATTTAAAACCGCAGCAAATCTGCGCTGAAAAATCTGCAGCATGTGCACAGCGGTTTTTTTTTTACCATTTATTTGCATTGTACTGTACATGGTTTCTGGATCTGCTGTGAATCCGCAGCGCCAAATCCGCTGCGGATCCGCAGCGAAATCAGCTGCGGATCAGCAGCGAAATCAGCTGCGGATCAGCAGCAGAGTATTCAGAAGTCTGCCTTCACATAGAGTGACTGCTTTTATCAGAAGACCGGAGGACCCTTTTTAGGTTAAATTCACATGTTCAGGATTTGCTGTGGATTTGTGGTGCAGATTCAGCAGCAATGTACAATATGAGGCGACTTTCACATGTTCAGTATTTTACATCAGTATTTGTAATGAATAACACCAAAGGAGATAGTATAAATTGCAAAAAGTAAAATAATTTTATTACAATATTTCATTAAAATACAATAACATTAACATTACCAAAATTGACTAGAGATGCTGCTAATCCAAACGGGGCAAAAGACATGTGGCCCATGCGCACTAATGTGCACTCAGTAAAGACTCATTTAACCCCTTCCCGACCCATGACGCCACGTAGGCGTCATGAAAGTCAGTGCCAATCCGACCCATGACGCCTATGTGGCGTCATGAAAGGATCGCGTCCCTGCGGGCCGGGTGACCGGGGTCACTGAAAGGTCACCCGACCCGCCGGCACAGGACCCTTTGTGCTTCACCACAGGGGGGTTGGCTTAACACCCCCGTGGCCACGATCGCTCTGATTGGCTGTTAAAAGTGAAACAGCCAATCAGAGCAATCTGTAATATTTCACCAATATAATTGGTGAAATATTACAATCCAGCCATGGCCGATGCTGCAATAGCATCTGCCATGGCTGGACACCGAGCCCTGACCAACTGTCACAGTGATCAAAATAAAAAAAAGTAAGTGAACCCCCCCTGTCATAGGTAGGGACAAATAATAAAGAATTTTTTTTTTTCCTATTAGGCCCTGTGCACACGTTGCTGATTTCGCTGCTGATCCGCAGCTGATTTCGCTGCTGATCCGCTGCTGATTTCGCTGCTGATCCGCAGCGAAATCAGCAGCGAAATCAGCAGCGAAATCAGCTGCGGATCAGCAGCGAAATCAGCTGCGGATCAGCAGCAGAGTATTCAGAAGTCTGCCTTCACATAGAGTGACTGCTTTTATCAGAAGACCGGAGGACCCTTTTTAGGTTAAATTCACATGTTCAGGATTTGCTGTGGATTTGTGGTGCAGATTCAGCAGCAATGTACAATATGAGGCGACTTTCACATGTTCAGTATTTTACATCAGTATTTGTAATGAATAACACCAAAGGAGATAGTATAAATTGCAAAAAGTAAAATAATTTTATTACAATATTTCATTAAAATACAATAACATTAACATTACCAAAATTGACTAGAGATGCTGCTAATCCAAACGGGGCAAAAGACATGTGGCCCATGCGCACTAATGTGCACTCAGTAAAGACTCATTTAACCCCTTCCCGACCCATGACGCCACGTAGGCGTCATGAAAGTCAGTGCCAATCCGACCCATGACGCCTATGTGGCGTCATGAAAGGATCGCGTCCCTGCGGGCCGGGTGACCGGGGTCACTGAAAGGTCACCCGACCCGCCGGCACAGGACCCTTTGTGCTTCACCACAGGGGGGTTGGCTTAACACCCCCGTGGCCACGATCGCTCTGATTGGCTGTTAAAAGTGAAACAGCCAATCAGAGCAATCTGTAATATTTCACCAATATAATTGGTGAAATATTACAATCCAGCCATGGCCGATGCTGCAATAGCATCTGCCATGGCTGGACACCGAGCCCTGACCCACTGTCACAGTGATCAAAATAAAAAAAAGTAAGTGAACCCCCCTGTCATAGGTAGGGACAAATAATAAAGAATTTTTTTTTTTTCCTATTAGGCCCTGTGCACACGTTGCGGATTTTGCTGCGGATCCGCAGCTGATTTCGCTGCTGATCCGCAGCGGATTTCGCTGCTGATCCGCAGCTGATTTCGCTGCTGATCCGCAGCTGATTTCGCTGCTGATCTGCTGCTGATTTCGCTGATTTCGCTGCTGATCTGCTGCTGATTTCGCTGATTTCGCTGCTGATCCACAGCGAAATCAGCAGCGAATCAGCAGCGAAATCAGAAGCGAAATCAGCTGCGGATTAGCAGCGAAATCCGCTGCGGATCAGCAGCGAAATCCGCTGCGGATCAGCAGCGAAATCAGCTGCGGATCCGCAGCAAAATCCGCAACGTGTGCACAGGGCCTAATAGGAAAAAAAAAAAATTCTTTATTATTTGTCCCTACCTATGACAGGGGGGGTTCACTTACTTTTTTTTATTTTGATCACTGTGACAGTGGGTCAGGGCTCGGTGTCCAGCCATGGCAGATGCTATTGCAGCATCGGCCATGGCTGGATTGTAATATTTCACCAATTATATTGGTGAAATATTACAGATTGCTCTGATTGGCTGTTTCACTTTTAACAGCCAATCAGAGCGATCGTGGCCACGGGGGTGTTAAGCCAACCCCCCTGTGGTGAAGCACAAAGGGTCCTGTGCCGGCGGGTCGGGTGACCTTTCAGTGACCCCGGTCACCCGGCCCGCAGGGACGCGATCCTTTCATGACGCCACATAGGCGTCATGGGTCGGATTGGCACTGACTTTCATGACGCCTACGTGGCGTCATGGGTCGGGAAGGGGTTAAATGAGTCTTTACTGAGTGCACATTAGTGCGCATGGGCCACATGTCTTTTGCCCCGTTTGGATTAGCAGCATCTCTAGTCAATTTTGGTAATGTTAATGTTATTGTATTTTAATGAAATATTGTAATAAAATTATTTTACTTTTTGCAATTTATACTATCTCCTTTGGTGTTATTCATTACAAATACTGATGTAAAATACTGAACATGTGAAAGTCGCCTCATATTGTACATTGCTGCTGAATCTGCACCACAAATCCACAGCAAATCCTGAACATGTGAATTTAACCTAAAAAAGGGTCCTCCGGTCTTCTGATAAAAGCAGTCACTCTATGTGAAGGCAGACTTCTGAATACTCTGCATGCTGTCAGGATTCACTACTATTGCTGGTGAAGTGGGTGGTCACATGACCACAAATATGTGTTTTGCATACACGCGGTCACGTGTTGGCTACACATGTTCGGTTGCTCTCAATTCACTTAAACTGAATGAAGTCTGGCACGTCTAGTCGAAATTGACTGGAAGTATGCAAAGTGCATACTTACAGTGATGTGAAAGCCCACTCTCAACGGCAATTTCGGTAAATCCTGATAGGGTGTGCATTTCAAAAAATGTGATATGCCAATAATTAAGCTTTCTTTTTATCCCATTGAGATGAATATAACTTACAACAAAAAATAACTCCTAAGAGAATGTGCACATGGTGTCCTCCTGAAGTGTTCCAATAGCAAAAACTCAGCGGGTAAGCTCTGGTCGATAAGACCCCATGTTAACATACCCAATAAACTGCACTTAAACCATGCATGACTACTGTTTTGGTTTTCTGGTCAAAACCTGTGTTTTCATACAGAAAAAGACGCATACAAATTCTCCTTCCATAACACCTCAGCAGTGCCACAGGCTGATCGCCTCCATGCCACACCGTATTGATGCAGTAATTGAAAAAGGAGCCCCGACCAAATATTGAGTGCATTTACTGAACACACATTTCCATAGGCCAACATTTCAGATTTTAAATTCATTTTCAAGCTGGTGTTATAAAGTATTCTAATTTACTGAGATAATGACTTTTGGGTTCTCATTGGATGTAAGTCATAATCATCAACATTAACAGAAATAAACACGTGAAATAGATCACTCTGTGTGTAATGACTCTATATAATATACAAGATTCACTTTTTGCATTGAAGAACTGAAATAAATTAACTTTTGTTTTTCATAGTTTATTTATTAATTCAGAACAGCATATAGTTACAACATTTCTAAATACAACCAGAGAGGTAGTTTTCATTATAGTGGTATAGACCATAGTGATACTGTCAAAAGGTTTCAAAAGCATCAAGATAATATGTTAACGTCAAATCATATATCAGAATACCGCTTTTTTTTTTTAAAGAAAAGTATGACATATTAACAAATTGTTCATTAACTTCTTGTAATCAAGTAATCAAGTTGGGCTTTGTAAAGCCTGACAAAGGAAAAGAAAAAACTTTTAGTAGAAAATTATAACAAAATAGAAAAGTCAAGAAGAGATCCTAAGGGGAGAGGAAGAGATGAGCAAGGTTTATGAATCCACCCAGATTCAGTTATGTACAAGTACAATATATGGTGTCTTCATCATGACAGAAGGATTGAAGAGTACCCCGGGGAATCTCTGAATAAAATCTATCCTTGCCAAGTATGGAAAAAGTTGTCTGAGCTTATGTTTTTATGAGCAAAGAGTCTTTCCATTCTACACAAAAAAAATCCATTTCAAGAGACCATTCTTGGATAGATGGAATGATTCTGGAATGCCAGGGTCTGGGCATGACTGTTCTAGCGGCAGATAAACAGTGTCTCAGCAATCCTCTTTTTGATAAGATTTAAAAGACCCTGGTATCATAGAATCTGAATAATACTAATGATACATTTTATTCACAGTGTAAAATCGAAAAAAAATGGATTCAGTAAGATGTGTGTTTTTTATTCATTCCAGCATCTAAACAAATTTCATAACAAAACATTAAGTTAAAATTTCTCTGTAAACACAATTAAATGTATAGTCATTTTCAAAGATCTTTCCTTGACTTCTACCAGGTACAATTTGAACTGAAAGACCTTTACAACTTGTTACTCTAGAGAATGCAGTGTATAAATGACCATGTGTGAATACAGGATCAGGTAGGAGAACGCCAATCTTAACAAATGTTTGTCCTTGTGATTTTGTAATTGTCATGGAATAAGCCAGATGAAGTGGGAATTGTTTTCTTGTTAACTTAACCCCTTAATGTCCACTGACGTGCAGAGTCCGTCATGGCAAGGTGCCAGTTCCGGCACCAGGACGGACTCTGCACGTCATGCCTTTGATCTACCACTGCGTGTAAACACGCAGTGGTAGATCAGTGCCGACAGCTGTCACAGACAGCTGACAGGCACGGCAAGCGGTGCGGGGACCTTTGCCGTCGGTCCCCGCACTCACAGCGCTGTGATTGGTCAGTCAATCTGACTGACCAAACACAGCAGCGATCGCGCAGGAGAAGCTGAAATTTCAGCTTCCCCAGCGCGATCAGTGCAGGAGCCGGCGCTGCAGTGGCCAGGCTTCCTGCACTGACAGCCAGGAGCGGAGCCCCCACCGCCCCTGGCTGTTAACCCCTGACTGCTGCGATCCAGCGCGATCGCAGAGCTCAGGGGGGGAGGCAGAGGGTCGGGAGCTCCCTCTGCCTCAGATCGGCACCCTGCACTGTATTTGCAGGGCCCGATCTCTGCCTTGATGACCCGGGGGTTGTCATGACAACCTCCGGGTCATTTAGCTACGGGAAGCTGCTGTGATCATGTCACAGCAGCTTCCACTATAGTTGCAATGCATTGCAATGCCAGAGCATTGCAATGCATTGTAACTGCAATAAAAAGTAAAAAAAGTGAAAGTCCCATAAAGGGACAAGTTGAAAAAAATCATTTTTTAAAAAAAATTGTAAAAAAAATATTAAAAAATAATTTAAAAAAAAATCCCCTAAAAATACACATTTTTATGTAATAAAAAAAATAAAAAACAAAAAAAATACACATGTTAGGTATCGCCATGTCCGTAAAAATCCCATCTATAAAAGAATAACCCTAGTTAACCCCTTCAGTGAAAGCCGTAAAAAAAAAACACAAAAAAGTAGTAAATTATACTTTTTCCAAGCGGTATCATCACACCGCTTGGAAAAAGTGCAATAACACGCGATCAAAAAGTCAGATATAAATAATCATGGTACCGCTGAAAACGTCATCTTGTCCCGCAAAAAACAAGCCGCTATACAGCATCATCAGCGAAAAAATAAAAAAGTTATAGCTCGCGGAATAAACTGATGCAAAAATAATTATTTTTTCTATAAAATTCTTTATTGTGTAAAAAACGCCAAAACATAAAAAAAATATATAAATGAGGTATCGCTGTAATCGTAGTGACCCGAAGAATAAAGCTGCTTTATCAATTTTACCACACGCGGAACGGGGGAAAAAAAATAAAAAAAAAAACAATTCCTGAATTGCTGGTTTTTGTTCATTCTGCTTCCACAAAAATCGGAATAGGAAGCGATCAAAAAACGTTATGTGCCCGAATATGGTACCAATAAATACGTCAGCTCGTCCCGCAAAAAATAAGCCCACAGATAACTCTGTCGGCCGAAATATGGAAAAATTATAGCTCTCAAAATACGGCGATGCAAAAAATTCTTACAAAAAATTATTCCAAAAAAAAGCATCTTTTAGTGTGTGACAGAAGCTAAACATGAAAAAAGGATGTAAATCTGGTATCGCTGTAATCGCACCGATCCGAGGAATAAAGTCACCTAATCACTAATATCGCACGAGGAACGGCGTAAAAAAGAAAACCAATTCTTCACCTTTGGTAGATTTGTTCATTGTGCCTCCCAAAGATCGCAGTAAGGCGATCACAGTGGTTCCCCCCCGCATATGGGGTATCAGCGTACTCAGGACAAAATGCACAATAGCTTTTGGGGTCCTATTTCTCCTGTTACCCTTATAAAAATAAAAATTTGGGGGCAAAAAGGTCATTTTTGTGGAAAAAAATATGATTTTTTTTTATTTTCACGGCTCTACGTTATAAACTTCTGTGAAGCCCTTGGGGGCTCAAAGTGCTGACCACACATCTAGATAAGTTCCTTGGGGGGTCTAGTTTGCAAAATGGGGTCATTTGTGGGGGGTTTCTACTGTTTAGGCACATCAGGGGCTCTCCAAGCGCGACATGACACCCGCAGACCATTCCATCAAAGTCTGCATTTAAAAACGGTGCTCCTTCCCTTCCGATCTCTGCCATGTGTCAAAATAGTGGTTCCCCCCCACATATGGGATATCAGCGTACTCAGGACAAATTGCACAATAGCTTTTGGGGTCCTATTTCTCCTGTTACCATTATAAAAATAAAAATTTGGGGCAAAAAGATTATTTTTGTGGAAAAAAATATGATTTTTTTATTTTCACGGCTCTACGTTATAAACTTCTGTGAAGCACTTGGGGGTTCAAAGTGTTTCACCACACATCTAGAAAAGTTCCTTGGGGGGTCTAGTTTCCAAAATGGAGTCACTTGTGGGGGGTTTCTACTGTTTAGGCACATCAGGGGCTATCCAAACGTGACATGACACCCACAGACCATTCCATCAAAGTCTGCATTTGAAAAAGGCGCTACTTCCCTTTCGAGCTCTGCCATGCGTCAAAATAGTGGTTTCCCCCCACATATCGGGTATCAGCGTACTCAGGACAAATTGCACAATAACTTTTGGGGTCCTGTTACCCTTTGGAAAATAACAATTGGGGGTGGAAAGATCATTTTTGTGGAAAAGATATGATTTTTTAATTTTACTGCTCTACGTTATAACCTTCTGTGAAGCCCTTGGGGGTTCAAAGCTCTCACCACACATCTAGATAAGTTCCTTGGGGGGTCTAGTTTCCAAAATGGGGTCACTTGTGGGGGGTTTCCACTGTTTAGGCACACAGGGACTCTCCAAATACGACATGGCATCCAATCTCAATTCCAGCCAAAAAAGTCAAATGGCGCTGCTTCCCTTCCGAGCTCTGCCATGCGCCCAAATAGTGGTTTACCCCCACCTATGGGGTATCAGCGTACTCAGGACTAATTGCACAATAAATTTTGGGGTCCTTTTATCCTTTGGAAAATAAAAATTGGGATGAAAAGATCATTTTTGTGGAAAAAATATGATTTTTTAATTTACGGCTCTACGTTATAACGTTCTGTGAAGCGCTTGGGGGTTAAAAGCTCTCACAACACATTTAGATAAGTTCCTTGGGGGGTCTAGTTTCCAAAATGGGGTCACTTGTGGGGGGTTTCCACTGTTTAGGCACACAGGGACTCTCCAAATGCGACATGGCGTCAAATCTCAATTCCAGCCAAAAAAGTCAAATGGCGCTGCTTCCCTTCCGAGCTCTGCCATGCGCCCAAATAGTGGTTTACCCCCACATATGGGGTATCAGCGTACTCAGGACTAATTGCCCAATAACTTTTGGGGTCCTTTTATCCTTTGGAAAATAATAATTGGGATGAAAAGATCATTTTTGTGGAAAAAATATGATTTTTTAATTTTACGGTTCTACGTTATAACCTTCTGTGAAGCCCTTGGGGTTAAAAGCTCTCACAACACATTTAGATGAGTTCCTTGAGGGGTCCAGTTTCCAAAATGGGGTCACTTGTTGGGGGTTTCCACTGTTTAGGCACACAGGGACTCTCCAAATGCGACATGGCGTCCAATCTCAATTCCAGCCAAAAAAGTCAAATGGCGCTGCTTCCATTCCGAGCTCTGCCATGCGCCCAAATAGTGGTTTACCCCCACACACGGGGTATCGATGTACTCAGGAGAAATTGTACAACAAATATTGTGGTTCATTTTCTCCTGATACCCTTGACAAAATTTAAAAAAATTGTGTCAAACGAAAAATTTTGGGAAAAAAAGTTAAATGTTCATTTTTTCCTTCCACATTGCTTCAATTCTTGTGAAGTACCTAAAGGGTTAATAAACTTCTTGAATGTGGCTTTGAACACGTTGAGGGTGCAGTTTTTAGAATGGTGTCACTTTTGGGTATTTTCTGTCATATTGACCCCTCAAATTCACTTCAAATGTGAGGTGGTCCCTAAAAAAATGGTTTTGTAAATTTTGTTGGAAAAATGAGAAATTGCTGGTCAACTTTTAACACTTATAACTTCGTAACAAAAAAAAATTTTGGTTCCAAAATTGTGCTGATGTAAAGTAGACATGTGGGAAATGTTATTTATTAACTAATTTTTGTGACATATCTCTCTGATTTAATGGCATAAAAATTAAAAGTTTGAAAATTGCAAAATTTTCAAAATTTTTGCCATATTTCCATTTTTTTCATAAAAAAAACGCAAGTTATATTGAAGAAATTTTACCACTATCATGAAGTACAATATGTCACGAGAAAACTATCTCAGAATCGCCAAGATCCGTAGAAGCGTTCCAGAGTTATAACCTCATAAAGAGACAGTGGTCAGAATTGTAAAAATTGGCCTGGTCTTTAACCTACAAAATGGCTTGGTTATTAAGGGGTTAAACGGGATATCGCAATTTTCGCTAGTGTCCAATGGTATTCTTGGAATGAGAACCTTTTGACCACGATGCTCCCCAGAAAAAATACTGCAGTCAATGAGATTTGTGCCAAGAGTTTCTACAATTAATCGAGTACCATTGCACAGTCCTTTCTTTGGATTTAGATTGCAGAGTAGCATGACACAGCAGCCTTTCTTAAGGTTCAGCATATGAGGAGGGAGGCCCATAGGAGTTAGGGAATGTACAAATTCGATGGGGTACTGAGATCTTTCTTCTTCTGTCTCACAGGATGAAATATTGTTGACACTGAAGTATGATTTAGTCTGACCTCTAAGCATGTTCAACACTTGTTCATTGTCAGCGTGTCACATTTTAGGGCATAGTACTGCTCTGGAAGCAAGATCAGCAGGAGTGTATGTGTGGTAAGTGTGGGTTGGATTATTGTGGTAAGTGTTGGGCGGATTATGTGTGGTAATGTGGTGGGGGGCGGGATTATGTGTGGTAATGTGTTGGGGGGCGGAATGTGTGGTAATTGTGGCAGGCGGATATTGCGGTAATGTGGGGGGTGGATTATGTGGGCAATGTGGTGTGGGGGGGGGATTATGTGGATGGTGGGCGGATTATGAGGGTATGTGGTGGGGCGGGATTATGTGTGGTAATGTGGTGGGGGAGAGATTATGTGTGTTAAAGTGGTGGGGGCGGGATTATGTGTGGCAATGTGGTGGGGGGCCAGTATTATGAGCGGTAATGTGGTGGGGGGCGGGATTATGTGTGGTAATGTGGTGGGGTGCGGGATTATGTGTGATAATGTGGTGGAGGGTGGGATTATGTGTGGTAATGTGGTGGGGGTGGGATTATGTGTGGTAATGTGGTGAGGTGGCGGGATTATGTATGGTAATGTGGTGTGGGGGCGGGATTATGTGTGATAATGTGGTGGGGGGGCGGATTATGTGTGGTAATGTGGTGGCAGGCGGGATTGTGTGGTAATGTGGTGGGGGGGCGGGATTGTGTGGTAATGTGGTGGGGGGCCGGGATTATGAGCGGTAATGTGTGGGGGGGCGGGATTATGAGCAGTAATGTGTTGTGGGGCAGGATTATGTGTGGTGATGTGGTGGGGGGCAGGATTATGTGTGGCAATGTGGTGGGACGGGATTGTGTGTGGTAATGTGGTGGGGGCGGGAATGTGTGGTAATGTGTTTGGGGGCGGCATTATGTGTGGTAATGTGGTGGGGGGCGGGATTATGTGTGGTAATGTGGTGGGGGGCGGGATTATGTGTGGTAATGTGGTGTGGGGGCAGGATTATGTGTGGTAATGTGGTGGGGGCGGGATTATGTGTGGTAATGTGGTGGGGGGCGGGATTATGTGCGGTAATGTGGTGGGGGGGCCGGGATTGTGCGTGGTGATGGGGCAGGATTGTGTGGTGATGTGGTGGGGGGGCCGGATTGTGTGTGGTAATGTGGTGGGGGGCTGGATTATGTGCGGTAATGTGGTGGGGGGCCGGATTATGTGGTAATGTGGTGTGGGGGCGGGATTATGTGTGGTAATGTGGTGAGGTGGCGGGATTATGTGTATTAATGTGGTGGGGGGGCGGGATTATGTGTGGTAATGTGGTAGGGGCCAGGATTGTGTGTGGTGATGTGGTGGGAGGATTGTGTGTGGTGATGTGGTGGGGGACAGAATTGTGTGTGATGTGGTGAGGGGGCGGGATTGTGCGTGGCAATGTGGTGCGGGCGGGATTGTGTGTGGTAATGTGGGGGCGGGATTATGTGTGGTAATGTGGGGGCGGAGCTACTGTGCAGGGGCGGGATTAGCGAGTAATCACGATGCCTCTTATATATAGATAACTCTGGAACACTTCAACGGATCTTGGCGATTCTGAGACAGTTTTCTCGCGACATATTGTACTTCACGTTAGTGGTAAAATATCTTCGATATAATTTGCGTTTATTTTAGAAAAAAATGCAAATATTGCAAAAATTTTGAAAATTTTCCAATTTTCATACTTTGAATTTTTATTCCCTTAAAACAGAGAAATATATCACACAATTTTTAAACCAAATTTTTTTTTTTGCTACGAAGTTATAAGGGTTAAAAGCTGACCAGCGATTTCTGATTTTTACAACAAATTGTACAAAACCATTTTTTTTTAGGGACCACCTCACATTTGAAGTCACTTTAAGGGGTCTATATGGTAGAAAATACCCAAAAGTGACACCATTCTAAAAACTGCACCCCTCAAGGTACTCAAAGCCACATTCAAGAAGTTTATTAACCCTTCAGGTGCTTCACAGGAGCTGAAGCAACTTGGAAGGAAAAAATGAACATTTAACTTTTTAGTCACAAAAATGATCTTTTACAAACAATTTTTTTATTTTAACAAGGGTAAAAGGAGAAAATGGACAGAAAAAGTTGTTGTTCAATTTCTCCTGAGTACGCCGATACCCCATATGTGGGGGAAAACCACTGTCTGGGCGCTCGGCAGGGCTTGGAAGGGAAGGAGCGCCGTTTGACTTTTTCAAATCAAAATTGGCGGGAATTGAGATTGGATGCCATGTCGCGTTTCGAGAGCCCCTAATGTGCCTAAACAGTGGAAACCCCCCACATGTGACACCATTTTGGAAACTAGACCCCCTAAGGAACTTATCTAGATCTGTTGTGAGCACTTTGAACCCCCAAGTGTTTCACTAAAATTTATAATGCCTGGGTGTGAAAAAAAAATAAATTTCCACAAAAATTATTTTTTAGTCCCCAATTTTTGATTTTTCCCAAGGAAATTGGACCCCAAAAGTTGTTGTCCAATTTGTCCTGAGTACGCTGATACTCCATATGTGGGGGAGAAATACTGTTTGGACGCACCGCAGGGCTCGGAAAGGAAGTAATGATGTTTTGGAATGCAGAGTTTGATGGGTGTCATGTTCAGTTTGCAGAGTCCCTGATGTGCCTAAACAGTGGAAACCCCCCACAAGTGACCCCATTTTGGAAACTAGACCCCCTAAGGAACTTATCTAGATCTGTGGCGAGCACTTTGAACCCCCAAGTGCTTCACACAAATTTATAATGCCCGGGCATGAAAATAAAAAATCCTATTTTTTTCCCACAAAAGTAATATTTAAGTCACCAATTTTTTTATTTTCCCAAGGGTAACATGAGAAATTGAACCATAAAAGTTGTTGTCCAATTTGTCCTGAGTTCGCTGATACCCCATATGTGGGGGGGGAACCACTGTTTGGGCGCACGGCAGAGCTTGGAAGGGAAGGAGCGCCATTTGACTTTTTCAAACCAAAATTTATCTGGAATCGAGATTGGACGCCATGTCGCATTTGGATAGCCCCTGATGTGCCTAAACAGTGGGAATCCCCCACAAGTGACCCCATTTTAGAAACTAGACCCCTAAGGAACTTATCTAGATCTGTGATGAGCACTTTGAATCCCCAAGTGCTTCACACAAGTTTATAACGTAGAGCCGTAAAATTAAAAAATCATATTTTTTCCGCAAAAATGATCTTTTCACCCCAATTTTTAATTTCCCAAGGGTAACAAGACCTCAAAAGGTATTGTGCAATTTGTCCCGAGTACGCTGATACCCAATATATGGGGGTAAACCACTGTTTGGGTGCATGGCAGAGCTCGGAAGGGAAGGAGAGCAGTTTGACTTTTTAAACGCAGAATTGGCTGTATGCCATGTCGCGTTTGGAGAGCCCCTGATGTGCCTAAATAGTGGAAACCCCCCACAAGTGACACCATTTTGGAAACTAGACCCATTAAGGAACTTATCTAGATCTGTTGGGAGCATGTTCAACCCCCAAATGTTTCACTAAAGTTTATAATGCCTGGGTGTGAAAATAAAAAAAAAATCCACAAAAAATTATTTTTTAGTCCCTAATTTTCCAATTTTTGATTTTCACAAGGAAATTAGACCCCAAAAATTGTTCTCCAATTTGTCCTGAGTACGCTGCTACCCCATATGTGGGGGGGGGGGAAATACTGCTTGGGCGCACGGCAGGGCTTGGAAAGGAAGTAATGACATTTTGGAATGCAGACTTTGATGGGTGTCATGTTCAGTTTGCAGAGTCCCTGATGTGCCTAAACGGTGGAAACCCCCCACAAGTGACCCCATTTTGGAAACTAGACCACCTAAGGAACTTATCTAGATCTGTGGTGAGCACTTTGAACCCAAAAGTGCTTCACACAAGTTTATAATGCCCGGGCATGAAAATAAAAAATCCAATTTTTTCCCACAAAAATGATCTTTTAGCCACCATTTTTTTATTTTCCCAAGGGTAAGGGGAAAAATTGGACCCCAAAAGT
The DNA here is from genome assembly GCA_033576555.1 of Oophaga sylvatica. Lineage (NCBI taxonomy): Eukaryota > Metazoa > Chordata > Amphibia > Anura > Dendrobatidae > Oophaga > Oophaga sylvatica. Next base: position 311,823,976 of record JARQOD010000006.1, read on the forward strand.
TGTTTTCCAATTTGTCCTGAGTACGCTGATACCCTATATGTGGGAGAAAACTACTGTATGGGCACATGTCGGGGCTCGGAAGTGAAGTAGTGACGTTTTGCATTGCAGACTTCGATGGAATGGTCTGCGGGTGTCATGTCGCGTTTGGAGAGCCCCTGATGTGCCTAAACAGTGGAAGCCCCCCAAGTGACTCGATTTTGGAAACTAGACCCCCAAAGGAACTTATTTAGATGTGTGGTGACAACTTTGAACCCAAAGTGCTTCACAGAAGTTTATAACGTAGAGCCATAAAAATAATAAATCATTTTTTTCTACAAAAACAATATTTTCACCCCCAATTTTGTATTTTCCCAAGGGTAACAGAAGAAATTGGACCCCAAGAGTTGTGCAATTTGTCCTGAGTATGCTGATACCACATATGTGGGGGTAAACTACTGTTTGGGCGCATGGCAGAGCTCAGAAGGGAAGAAGCACTGTGACTTTTTCAACGCCGAATTGGCTGGAATTGAGATCAGACGCCAAGTCACATTTGCAGAGCCCTGATGTGCCTAAACAGTGGAAACCCCCCAATTCTAACTCCAACCCTAACCTCAACACACCCCTAACCCTAGTCCCAACCCTTACACTAACTTTAGCCCCAACCCTAACTTTAGCCCCAATCCTAACCCTAATGGGAAAATGGAAATAAATAAATTTTTTTTAATTTTATTATTTTTCCCTAACTAAGGGGGTGAAAAAGGGGGGTTTGATTTACTATTTATAGCGGGTTTTTATGATTGGCAGCTGTCACACGCTAAAAGACGCTTTCTATTGCAAAAATAAGTTTTTGCATCATCACATTTTGAGAGCTATAATTTTTCTATATTTTGGTCCACAGAGTCATGTGAGATCTTATTTTTTGCGGGACGAGGTGACATTTTTATTGGTACCATTTTTGGGCACATGACATTTTGATCGCTTTTTATTACGATTTTTGGGAGGCAGAATCAACAAAAACCAGCAATTCATGAGTTTCTTTTGGGGAGGGGCATTTATACCGTTCCGCGTGTGGTAAAGTTGATAATGCGATTTTATTCTTCGGGTTAGTACGATTACGGCGATACCTCATTTCTATTATTTTTTTATGTTTTGGCACTTTTGTACAATTAAAACGATTATATATAAAAAATAATTATTTTTGCATCGCTTTATTCTGCGAGCTATAACTTTTTTATTTTTTCGTTGATGATGCTGTATGGCGGCTCGTTTTTTGCGGGACAAGATGACGTTTTCAGCGGTACCATGTTTGTTTATATCCGTCTTTTTGATCGCGTGTTATTCCACTTTTTGTTCGGCGGTATGATGATAAATCATTGTTTTTTAGACTTGTTTTTTTTTTTAAGGGGTTCACTAAAGGGGTTAACTAATGGGACAGTTTTATAGGGCGGGTTGTTACGGACGCGGCGATACTAAATATGTGTACTTTTATTGTTGTTTTTTTTACATTAAATAAGTTAATTTATTGGGGAATTTTTTTTTTTTTTTTTCATTATTATTTAGGAATTTTTTTTACATTTATTTTTTTTACATTTTTACTTTGTCCCAGGGTGGGACATCACTGTGTAGGGTCAGATCGCTGGTGTGACTGTGCACAGCACTCTGTCACACCAGCGATCGCTCTGTCATGGCTGCAGGCTTCTCAGTGCCTCCCTGCAGGGCCCGGCAGCCATCTTGGATCTGGGGTCCTGCAGTGAGGAGTCCCTCGGAACAGCGCGACACATTGCTCTGTTCTGAGGGTCTCAGGGGAGCGCGCAGGGAGCCTCCTCCCTGCGCGATGCTCCCTTGTGCCCCCGGTACACCGCGATCCTGTTTGATCGCGGTGTGCCAGGGGTTAATGTGCCGGAAGTGGTCTGTGACCGCTCCTGGCACATAGGGCCGGATGTCAGCTGTGATAATCATCGCCCTGGACGTACTATTCCGTCCCTGGAAATTAAGTACCACGTCATATGGACGGAATAGTACGTCCGATGGGATTAAGGGGTTAAATGAGGGCATTCCCACCAGATATGAAGCATAGTGCCTTCAGCATTTTCACATCACAAATATTAATTTTTACAAAGTCTACTGCTTCACTTTTTCTAATGGCAATTTGCATATACTCCAGAATGTTATAAAGAGTGATCAGCTTAACAGCAATTACTTGCAAAGTCAATATTTGGCTAGAAAATGAACTTTATCCCCCAAAACACATTTCAACATCATTGCAGCCCTGCCTTAAAAGGACCAGCTAACCTCCTTCAGTGATTGCTCCATTAACACAGGTGTGGGTGTTGATGAGGACATGGCTGGAGATCAATCTGTTATGATTAAGTAAGAATGACACCACTGGACACTTTAAAAGGAGGCTGGTGCTTGGCATCATTGTTTCTCTTCTGTTAACCATGGTTATCTCTAAAGAAACACGTGCAGTCATCATTGCAATGCACAAAAATGGCCTAACAGGGAAGAGTATCGCAGCTAGAAAGATTGCACCTCAGTCAACAATCTATCGCATAATCAAGAACTTCAAGGAGAGAGGTTCCATTGTTGCCAAAAAGGCTTCAGGGCGCCCAAGAAAGACCAGCAAGCGCCAGGACCGTCTCTTAAAAGTGTTTCAGCTGCGGGATCGGGCTATCAGCAGTGCAGAGCTTGCTCAGGAATGGCAGCAGGCAGGTGTGAGTGCATCTGCACGCACTGTGAGGCGGAGACTCTTGGAGCAAGGCCTGGTCTCAAGGAGGGCAGCAAAGAAGCCACTTCTCTCCAGAAAAAACATCATGGACAGACTGATATTCTGCAAAAGGTGGACTGCTGAGGACTGGAGTAAAGTTATTTTCTCTGATGAATCCCCTTTTCGATTGTTTGGGACATCAGGAAAACGCCTCATTCAGAGAAGACAAGGTGAGCGCTACCACCAGTCTTGTCTCATGCCAACTGTTAAGCATCCTGAAACCATTCATGTGTGGGGTTGCTTCTCAGCCAAGGGAATCGGCTCTCTCACAGTCTTGCCTAAAAACACAGCCATGAATAAAGAATGGTACCAGAATGTCATCCAAGAGCAACTTCTCACAATCCTCCAAGAGCAGTTTGGCGATCAACAATGCCTTTTCCAGCATGATGGAGCACCTTGCCATAAAGCAAAGGTGATAACTAAATGGCTCAGGGAACAAAACAGAGATTTTGGGTCCATGGCCTGGAAACTCCCCAGATCTTAATCCCATTGAGAACTTGTGGTCAATCATCAAGAGACGGGTGGACAAACAAAAACCTAAAAATTCTGACAAAATGAAAGCATTGATTGTGCAAGAATGGACTGCTATCAGTCAGGATTTGGTCCAGAAGTTGATTGAGAGCATGCCAGGGAGAATTGCAGAGGTCCTGAAGAAGAAGGGTCAACACTGCAAATATTGACTTGCTGCGTTAACTCATTCTGTCAATATAAGCTTTTGTTACTCATATGTTTGCAATTATTATATTTCTGTCTGTGGTAAAAACATCTGTCAAACACACAGAAAAACCAGAGGGCAGTAGATCATGTGAAAATATATTTGTGTCATTCTCAAAACTTTTGGCCATGACTGTGCAAGCCATTAACCCTCAGACACTTTCAGACTCCCTACACTCATCGCTGTCCTCAATCTCCTCTTTTTCTTGTCCTAATCTGGCTGTTCAGCACTACAATAACACTCTTAGAAGCACCCTTGACCAAGTAGTATCGCTCACCCTCAGAACTTCCAAACACAGTAAAACAGCCCTGGCTCACATTGCAAACTCGACTTCTTCAGCAATGCTCTAGGAGTGCTGAACGCCTCTGGAGAAAAACCCGCACACCAGAAGACTTCATCCACTTTAAATTCATGTTAAGTACTTATAATGCTGCCCTTCACCTCGCCAAACAGACCTACTTCACCACCCCGATCTCCTCACTAGCCAACAACCCCAAGAAACTTTTTGACACTTTTCACTCCCTCCTCAGGCCAAAAGCACAAGCCCCTATCACAGACATTTGTGCTGATGACCTGGCCTCCCACTTTATAGAAAAAATAGATACTATCCGTCAGGAAATCTGCTCTCAACCACCAAGTGCTGTGACTCCCATCCCACCCTGCATTTCCCCTGGCTCACTTTCCACATTTGATCCCATCACAGAAGAAGTCTCCAGACTCCTCTCTTCCGACTACATGCACTACCGACCCCATTCTCGCACATCTCCTCCAGTCTCTCTCTCCCGTTGTCACAACTCACCTAACTACAATCTTTAATCTCTCACTCTCCTCTGGCATTTTCCCATCTTCCTTCAAACACTCCATCATTACTCCACTACTAAAGAAATCCACTCTTGACCCTTCCTGCACAAACAACTACAGACCGGTCTCCAATCTCCCCTTCATCTCTAAACTTTTGGAGTGACTAGTCTACTCCCGCCTCACCCGTTACCTCTCCACTTACTCCCTTCTAGACCCTTCACAGTCCGGCTTCCGACCCCTACATTCGACTGAAACTGCACTCAAAGTGACCAATGACCTTCTGACAGCAAAACGTAACAGCGACCACTCTCTGCTCATTCTTCTAGACCTTTCTGCAGCTTTCGACACGGTTGACCACCGTCTCCTACTCTCTAGGCTCCAGTCACTAGGTATTAAGGACACTGTTCTCTCCTGGTTCTCCTCCTATCTTCTGATCGCTCCTTCAGTGTTTCGTTCTCTGGCTCCACGTCATCTCCTCTTCCTCTCACTATCAGTGTACCCCAGGGCTCAGTCCTTGGCCCCCTTCTCTCTCTACACGGCCCCAATTGGACAGACCATCAGCAGATTTGGTATCAGTACCATCTTTATGCTGATGACACACAACTATACACGTCATCCCCCGACCTTACCCCCGCTGTTCTACAGAACGCCACCGACTGTCTGTCCGCAGTCTCCAACATCATGTCCGCTCTCTATCTGAAACGTAACCTCTACAAAACTGAACTCCTTCTGCTCCCGCCGTCTACTAACCTCCCTAAATCTGACATTTCCCTCTCGCTGTCTGGGTGTTATGTTTGACACCAATCTCTCCTTCACCTTCCATATACAATCTCTTGACCGCTCTTGCCTCCTACACCTAAAGAACATCTCTAGAATCCGCCCTTTTCTCACCATGGAAACAAAACCCCTCACTGTAGCATTGATCCACTCCCGCCTGGACTACTGCAACGCTCTATTACTTGGCCTCCCCATTACTCGACTATCCCCTCTCCAGTCCATCCTTAATGCAGCAGCCAGGGTCATCCATCTGGCTTATCGGTACTCGGACGCCTCCGCTCTTCGCCAGTCCTTACACTGGCTGCCCATTCATTATAGGATCCAATTCAAAGTACTGGTTCTCACCCACAAAGCTCTCCACAGTGCAGCACCCAACTACATCTCCTCCCTCATTTCTATCTATCGGCCTAACCGACTGTTGCGCTCTGCAAATGACTTTCGACTAACCTCTGCACTAATCCGTACCTCCCACTCCCGACTCCAAGACTTCTCCAGCGCTGCGCCAATCCTCTGGAATGCTTTACCCCAAGAAATTAGGACTATCCACAATTTGCATGGTTTCAGGCGCTCCCTCAAAACACATTTGTTCAGAGCGGCCTATCACATTCACTAATCAAAGTCATTCTATGTGTGTGTGTATTTGTAGCCCATTCACTATCTCCATCCATCCCTCACTCCCTCAAAATGGCTGGACCATCATTGTAAATACACCATTGTATATACGCACCTGTACTTTGTATTCCCCCACCTCATTGTAGATTGTAAGCTCTCACGAGCAGGGGCGGCTTATTTTGCTTTAATTATTGTATACGTTGTTACTTATGACTTGTGTTTTGAAACTGTTAAACTGTAAAGCGCTGCGGAATATGTTGGCGCTATATAAATAAAGATTATTATTATTATGACAAGGCTTTTTTGCCACTGCTCTTTTAACCTGACGTAATTGCCTGTAGGAAAGAGTCCTCAATTTTCCCTTATCAGCACGCACACGTGTGTACTGTGAATCAGCTACATACTTCTTGATTGTGCGATGATCACGATGAAGTGTCTTGGCAATGTTGGTTGTAGTCATGCCTTGACCTAAACACTCCACAATTTGTTGCTTCTCAGCAGCCGACACATCCTTTTTCTTTCCCATTTTGGCAGAAAATGTAGGCTGCTTAATAATGTGGGACAGCCTTCTTAAGTAGTCTTGCCTTTCATTGGACACACCTGCCAAACTAATTAGCACAGGTGTCTGCAATTTCTTACAGTGATATAAAGAGCCCTGACACACATCACCATCAATGAGTTTAACTGACAAACAATTCTTACCTCATCACTCCTAAACAATTTTTGCATAATAATTTGGAACAGTGTATTGTAGTGCAGCAGTGTCCACACTGTGCAGTGATGAGGCAGTGACCCAAGCAAGTTCAAAACAAAACGTGTTTAAAGGGATTGTCCAGTGCATTAAATTAACCCCCCAATGTATCCCCCCGGGGCCCCTAATGAATTTTGTAAATACCTCATGTTGCCTATACTGCCTGTGAGCGGCGCTATCGCTGACCGCTCACAGGCAGCACGTGACCCCCGGCTGCAGCCGCCTCTTGCTTCCGCCGACGTCCCGTCAGGTGCTGGCAGCAGCTGGGGTCCCTCTTCCGCGCTGGCTGTCAGGCTGTGGGCGAGGTTATCCCCCCGCGTCACACCCTGCATCCACCGCCCATTCATTGAGAAAGCGCGAGGTGGATGCTGGGTGTGACGCAGGTGGTAACCCCGCCCACAATCCAGCAGCCACCGCGGGGACCCAGCGCTGAGTCATGCCTCACTTGTCACTGGGTCACGTGCTGCCTGTGAGCGAATCCCCACATGTATTCAGACTGTCTAGCAGTCGCAAATCATGCACCTGCGGCGACAGAAACTAAAGCCCGGGTCTCACATAGCGATACACCAGCGATCCCGACAACGATCAGGATCGCTGGTGTATCGCTACATGATCGCTGCCAAACAGGCAGCGATCAGCACAATGACACTGAAGGTAACATCGCTTAGTTACCCACAGTGTACGTTGGATACCAGCGCCCTGATGCAGGGAGCTGGTAACCAAGGTACACATCGGGTCTCCAGGCGCTGCGCGGTGCATCGCCCCTGCATCAGGGCGCTGGTATCGAAGGTACACAGCGGGTTTCCAGGCACAGCCCGCGCCTGGAAACCCGCTGTGTACCTTGGTTACCAGCGGATCACTGATCTCCCGCCTGTCACACGCAGCGATGCGTGTCTGCCAGCGGGAGACCAGCGATCAAAAAAATGTCCAGGACATTCAGCGACGATCAGCGATACCCAGCAGGGGGGCTGATCGTCGCTGAATGTAACACACAGCGATATCGCTGGGGACATCGCTGCTGCGTAACAAAACTAGTGACTCAGCAGCGATCTCGCTAGCGAGATCGCTGTGTGAGACGGGGGCTTTAAACTCTGAGCACGCCAAAATACTTGGAGGACACCCGAGCAATGAGTATATTCGCTCATCATTACTCAGCAATTTGTTTGGATTTATTGATTATGGATCCTGTATAGATTGGATAAATGTCAGTGCTTTAGGATGGGTGCTTCTAGTTAGATGGCCACCACATTTGTCAGCAAATTCATAGAAGAACTGCTGTAACCTTTCCCTTTGTTTTGAGTAACTTTAATCTAGAAGTCCCTTCAGGTCATCTTTATGCTTGTTCAAGTTAATCAGGCTATCAGCAGATGGATTTTTTATGGGATTGTTCAAGGGAATGTATTTGCTTCAAAAGATTTTCTATCATATGGGTTTTTGCTTTCTTAAGTCTAGTGTCTTCTTTGATTAGGACACCCCTAATTATGCATTTTAGAGCTTCCTAATGGATGGGGAGGGGGTATCATCTTCCGTGACGATGCAAAAACTCAGAGATGGCTTATTTTACAGCATTTTTTTGTTAATGTCCTCAAGAAAGTTTAGGTTTAAACGCCTATTCCATGGCCGTGGTACAGAGGTGGGTGGCTGGAAAGTAAAGAAGATGGGAGCATGGTCTGACCAGATTATAGTGCCCACAGAAGTGGAGGGACCCCAGCTAAGCAAATGATGACTAACAAAATGGAGTCGATTCTACAATATGAATTGTGAACTGATGAGTAGTGGGTGTAATCTCTATCTTTAGGATATAAGACACGCCACACACATCCACTGCCTGCAATTTGAAGAGATTGTTTTTGCTGGAGGATAATTGCATAGGGGGAATCATAGACTTAACTATTCAGCAAAGCCACTAAAAAAGACTCAAAGTCTCCAAAAATCCAATTGAAACAGCAAGCAAAAAGGCAGCAAAACTCCCCTGCCCAGGTCTTGGAACAAATGCACTACAGGTGCAGCCAGCCCATAAAGCAAGATGTTAGTGCATTTGTTCCAAGACCTGGGCAAAGCGTGGGGACCTTTGGCGTAGGTTACGAGCTTACGTATTTTGGCAAAAATATCAACCAATACCTCACAAAATTTTTGTGTTTTTGCACTGTATTTTTCAGGGTGCAGCCAAGCCCAAACATGTCTGGCCTCGCATGAGGGGTGTTCACACTGTTATGCATTGAGAGTGTGCTGGCCAGCCCGCCTAGTCGAATAATAAGGGCGTGACTAATAGGCTGTGAACCAGACACTATGCATTAACCTTGTGTGAACAGTACTGTTATGATTTGGTAACTGACAAGGACAGGAGCAAAACAGCAAGGCAGCCGAACACCTGAGAGGTTGGGAACTTATGGGTTGCAGATCCCTAAACTAACCACACAACTAGAAACAGCCGTGGAGCGTACCTACGGTGATCCTAGACGCCTCGGCACAGCTGGAGAGCTAGCTACACCTAAAGACAGAAACAAGAAAGCCAACAGCCCCGGAGTAGAGCCCCAAAGGAATAGGCAGCCCCCAAACATAGACAAGATGAAACACAAACGCAGACAGAAAATAGAGTGAGCAAACGCAGGGGCCAAACACTGACTAAATAGGACAGGAAAGAACAGAATACTATCTGCAACCCAGCAAAACCCTAGCAAAACTTCCAACACTTCTGATTACAAAAATGCTGAGATCACACGTGTGATGAACGGGCACACAGTCCGCCACACGGTAGCCCGGGGGTCACGGCTTGTGATCCCACCGCTGCCACTACATGTGATGGAACGTGCACGCACACGACGGCTGCTGCCGTCCGACCCAGTAAACTGCAGGGATTTATAATTATCCCACTTCCACTTAGGAACTTGCAGCTCTCTGGCGCCCCCCTTACCCTCAGGTCAGTCAGGGAACTGCACCTAGGATAATTGGTCGCCAGACGGGTCACTTGGATGTGTGCTGGCTATTGGGCACGCTGCAGTGAGGGAATTATAATTACTCCTGGCTGCAGCCAGGCAGTACCCTTATAAACCCCGCTCCGTCACTGCCAGCGTCACCCAATAGATTAACACTTTACACCCCTTCCTTTTAGCTGCCACCAGCTACGGCTTTTGATGAACAATTTATCAAGAGGGTCCGTAGCAACCCCAAAACAGTAGCGTAGTGCTTCAGGCACGTGCAAATTCGTTTATAGAGCAGGAGAATCAAACTAATAAATTTATAGGTTTATTCCTTAAAAAACAGGCAGTGCTTATATAATATAAAAAGATGTAACAAACAGAGACAATATCGTTATATACAGATGCAGTTATAAAATAAAATAGGATTACAGATGAAAATCACTCACATGGTAGTTACAGGCAAGACAAGCCAGGCTGGGGAAGGAGCCACACGTCATAGTTCATTGGTAGATCTCTTACTCAGGACTACCCAGCAGAAAGTGCCTAAGGAACTTCACTGCAAGACTTATGCATGTCAGCTTCTGACCTCACAAAAGGGGCTGGTTTTCTGGCCACCTCCCCTGGCTGCAAGCTATGGTTTGAGCTCTGCAATATCATAAGGTCCATAACTCGTCCTGTGAACCTAGCAGAATAACGGCAGACCTATCAATGATCTTACTCTAAAATGACGGTTCCAATGAGCCCACACTTGGGTGGGCTAGTACATGGGGCACCCGAGAATTCCATTTCTCGGGTTCTGTTGGAGTTACGGGTTTACCAGTACCACGGGAACGATGCCCGTCGGCGCATGGTTCAACACAGTAACTTTCGTGTTTCTAGCGAATGCTCCCACCGTGTTATTAACCAAAAAAGAATGAATTCTCCAAAATGGCTGCTATAGGAAGAAAGCACGTGTGCAGACAATGAAGGACCCCTGCGGTGAAGCGGCAAAACTTCCAGCACTGGTAGCTCAGGTTACACTGAGCTTGACTGCAGGTTGACAGGGGGGAAGGGAAGCGTGAGCTGCAGAGAGAAGGAGGGAGGGGTACTTTGCCCTGTGCTTGCAAACAGTGGGGGTTGTAGTTCTAGCAACAGCACAAGACATGAAGCTTGCAATATCATCACAACACGATCTCGCCACCCACTAAATCAGATCTCAGAGTGAACAAGGCAAACCCGCAGCCACTCAAAAAGCAGGGAAAGAGCAAATGAACAAATAACAGTGGCTACAGAAAACACAGAGAAGCACAGGCCCCAGGACGGGACCCGGCTAACCTCCACAAAGGTGCAGACAAAAATGGAAATAGCAAACACAATAGAGATAAGCAGAAAATATCTTATCTGAAAGTAGCAGACGCAGGCAAGACACCAGCAGACTTCAAAATGAACCAGGAAACAACAATTTATCACCGGCGAGGATCATGGGAAGGCAGCTCCCTTATATCAGTCAAGTCAGTGACTCCTGATTGCCAGGTATTGCTGCCAGCTGGAGGCCAAGTCATTCGATACAGCTTCAGTACCAACAGCAACCACCAAAGGGAGCCTCAGCTCAGAAATTGTCTCCAATACGTTCACGACAGGTACCCTATGTTGGCCTTTATTGTGAAATTGTATACTGGGCAGTCACCCCCTCCTTGAATAGGTATGAGGAGAGTGGCTGTTGATCTAGTATTTTGCACCTGTGTAGCTAACATCTTGCTTTATGGGCTGGCTGCACCCTGTAGTGCATTTGTTCCAATACCTGGGCGGGTGAGTTTTGCTGCCTTTTTGCTTGATGTTTCAATTGGAATCATAAACTTACCCACTGAGGAGTCCTACATCTTATCCATCGTCAGGTTGAGGTCTCCCCCCAAAATCAAAAGACCTTCCATAAAACCCTCCAGTCGCCGCAGGTGTCTCAGCCCGGTCCTCACCTGATCTTTGTTTGGAAGATAAAAGTTAGCTAGTTGTAGATCTGATTCAAAAAATAGATCTTCAATAACAAAAAACATCCATTATCATCAGTTTCAAGCCCTAGTAGGCTGAAGGGGAAATTTTTGTGAAAAGCAACGCTGACCCCTTTAAATTTAGCAATCGGATTCGAACTATGATACTCATTTTAGGCATCCCGTATAGAATTTGAGAACGTTTTTGCAGGACATTAAACCCTCGAACATTTAGAGAAGCTACTTTAATTGATGCCATGTCTGATATTACCAATTTCAACTTAGTCTAGGTGGATGGATAAAGAAGAAAGGACAGAGATAGAGAAGATATAGGTAAATAACAACGATAGAAGAGGTTGAAATAAGCCAATACAGAGAATATGCCAAATCCTCGATCCTAGGCCGAGGATGTAAAGAAGGGAAAAGGAAACCCTGCGGTAGCGGAGTCCTTCCCAAGTAAACTTGTATAAAACAAGTCGCCCTAATTGGGGAGTGTCTTTCAAGGTAACAGTAAATAACTACCGGGGATCTTGGCTCGAGCAAAATAAAGATTGTAAGAAGCATATAAAAATGCTAACAAAAAAATAAAGAACCCTATGTTCCAACTATCATAAGGATGATGCTCATTTAAAGATGCATAACACTAGGCAACCTGTAAGGAAAGGAAAATTCAGTAATTAACCCTATCAGAACATATCCCAGTGTTCATTCTAGACCGTTAGGTGTTTCTGAAAGTTGTGTAAGTCTATCATACTAACTACAGGTTTCTACCATAAATCTCACATTCACACAATGTAGATAGCATATTTGTGTCTAAACTATTAGTCTAAGGGCTCAGTAGAATCTTCTTCAACGGCAAGATAGATCGAATGACATCACCCTCGGATATCCACAGTCTGGATCACATTATATAAAGAAAGTTCCATGCTGGTTGCAGGCTTGTAATTGGAAGAGAAAACCACACGAGTAGGGGATATTTCTTTCTCTGAGAACTTCTAACAGCGTGCGCAGAGCCCTACGTTTTGCTAAGGTTGACCTAGATAAGTCCGCCATAAAATGTAAATGAGCCCCATCAAAATCCATAGGTCCTTTGGACCAAGCCTGTCTCATAATTTCTTCTTTGGTTTTGAAATAATGAACTCGGCAAATTACATCTTTGGGTATGCTTGAGTCATTGTTGCGGGGTCTTAAAGCTTGGTGTGCTGTCAATAAGTATTTCTTTGGTAGGTGGCCTTTCCAGGAGCGTGTTAAAGATGCTGCAAAGGGTGGAAATAAGATCGGCTGTGCCAGTTGCTTTACGTAAACCTCCTATGCGAATATTATTGGTGGTTTCGATTCTCGAGGTCCTCTATCACACCAAATAATGAGTCAATCTGTGTAGAATGGCGTTCTATTATTTGACTTTGCACCTTTTGTTCTGTGGCAGAGGAAGATTCCAACAGTCATTCAATCTGCGACTTGTGAGATTGATACATTCAGGCCTTGTATCTCAGACTTATATAGATTTTCCAAGCGGGTAATATAACCTTCCATATCTGTTTTGGTCAGAATATTCCCCATTCGAGAACCAAGATCTTTGATTTCTTCCATCTAAGCCAGATTCTGAGATGGTGTCACCGCAGGGGCATTAGCAGAGCTTGGTGAAGGTACAGAAGAGGTGTTGGAGTGGGTGTTTCTCCTTCCTGTGTCTTCTTGTATATTTTCTCTGAAGATATCCTCTTGTGAGGAAAGGGAGGCTGTGCGAGAGGGAGTATCAGATGATATTTTAGAATCTGGGACAGAGCCTGGCTTGTCTGTATCTTTGGATGCTGCCTGATCTGGAAGAAGCTGGGGTTAATGATGTGGAGGGCTTCCTGCCCATATCCCAGACACACTGGTCTTCCAGACCTTGGAGCCTAAAGGCCCCGTTACACTAAGCAAGATCGCTAGCGAGATCGCTGAAACGTCACAGATTTTGTGACGTAGCAGCGACCTAGCCAGCGATGTCGCTTAGAGTGACACTCAGCGACGATCAGCCCCCCTGCTGGGTGTCGCTGAATGTCCTGGACCATTTTTTGATCGCTGGTCTCCTGCTGGCCAGCACGCATCGCTGCGTGACAGGCGGGAAACCAGCGATCGGCCAGCCGGAGCTGGTAACCAAGGTAAACATCGGTTTTCCAGGCGCCGGGCGGTGCCTGGAAACCCGATGTGTACGTTAGATACCAGCGCGCTGGTGCAGGGAGCTGCTAACCAAGGTACACAGCGGGTTTCTAAGCTCCGAGCGGTGCCTGGAAACCCGATGTGTACCTTGGTTACCAGCTCCCTGCACCAGGGCGCTGGTATCTAAGGTACACTGCTGGTAACTAAGCGACGTGCGTCGCTTGTTACCCGCAGTGTCGCTGTCCTGATCGCTGCCTGTTTGGCAGCTCAGCAGCGATCATGTAGTGACTCACCAGCGATCCTGACAAGTGCATATCGTTGTCGGGATCACTGGTGAGTCGCTATGTGTAACGGGACCCTAACAGTGTCTTTAGGGCACAATGTTACTTTCACTTCACCCATCAGTGACACAGGAATCAGTTAACACTTCGCTATAAAGAACGCAGTGGATTTTACATATACACTTCCCTCAGTTCAGCCGGGAGGATTTATTGCCTCAATCAGCTCTATTTTGCCCCCCCTGCCTGCCATACACTTTTTTCAGTCCCAGAATCTATGCGGCAGCCAGAGAGCATTCTGTTAAGCACTGCCAGGAGAGGGGTGGAAGACTGCTGTCCAGCACTATTCACAGTGTCCCAAGACTTGATGTGGCCAGCCAGAGAGCAGAGCGTCCTATTAAGTGCTGACAGTGGGAGGGTAAACTTTCTTAGATTTTGTGTGGCCGTCCAGGGACAGCTCTGATAAGCATTGCCAGAAGACAGCACACCGGGAACTGAAGCACAGATACGCAGCTCCGTACCTGCTTTTCTCCACGCAGTAGGCAGGGCCGGGCCTCAGGTTTTTGCGGGCCCCGGGCGAAAGAGCCTCAGTGGGCCCCTTTAACACAGGCCATGATTCATGATGAACAGATACAGCGAGTATATATATATATATATATATATATATATATATATATAGTACAAGGCCAAAGATTTCACTTCTTACATTACATGAGTGATATCTATTGTAAATTCTACAGTAGCTCAGAAACCGGCGAATCCTCGCAGCGCACGGTGCAGACCAAACAGTATAGTCCTCCATACAGTATTATGGGCTCCACATAGTCCTCCATACAGTATTATTATGGGCATCACATAGTCCTCCAGTCTGGTCCCCATATAATGCTCCATACAGAATACTGGTCCCCATATCATGCTCCATACAGAATACTGGACCCCATATCATGCTCCATACAGAATACTGGTCCCCATATCATGCTCCATACAGAATACTGGTCCCCATATCATGCTCCATACAGAATACTGGTCCCCATATTATGCTCCATACAGAATACTGGTCCCCATATCATGCTCCATACAGAATACTGGTCCCCATATCATGCTCCATACAGAATACTGGTCCCCATATCATGCTCCATACAGAATACTGGTCCCCATATCATGCTCCATACAGAATACTGGTCCCCATATCATGCTCCATACAGAATACTGGTCCCCATATCATGCTCCATACAGAATACTGGTCTCCATATCATGCTCCATACAGAATACTGGTCCCCATATCATGCTCCATACATAATACTGGTCCCTATATCATGCTCCATACAGAATACTGGCCCCCATATAATGCTCCATACAGAATACTGGACCCCATATAATGCTCCATACAGAATACTGAACCCCATATAATGCTTCATACAGAATACTGGACCCCATATAATGCTCCATACAGAAAACTGGACCCCATATAATGCTCCATACAGAAAATTGGTCCTCATATAATGAACCAGTCAGGCTGTGCCCCCCATATAATGCCCCATGCAGGATGACAGGATGTCCTCCCTATACAATGCCCCACTGAGGATGTCACTCCCCCTTGCAGGATGTCTCCCCTCCCCATACAACGCCCCACGCCTCCATACAAAAAAAAACAAAAAACCTCACTGCTACCGCTGCTCTGCTCCGGACTCCAGCGTCACCGCCCGGCGTCTTCCCGCTCTGTCTGCACTGTGACTGCTCAGCAGAGGGTGCGGTGACGTCATCGCGCCCTCTGACCTGAGACGTCACATTCAGGAGACACAGGACCTGCAGCGGAGGCACGGGGAGAGGTAAGTATTGCTGGTTAACACATTCGCACGTATCAATATAGAGCTATACGTTTTTTTTTACTGTTTTTAGTTTTATTTTTTGAACCATCTTCACTGTTTTCTCATACTAGTGTGCACACTATTTGTGCCAGACAATTATATATACAGTATATATACCTGGAATTGCGCTTTTCTATCCGGCTATTACCCACCACACCATATTATTATCCTTCATCAGGAGTTAGATTTTTCCTTCACACTCACCTTGGACTCGGTTTTCCCTCGTCTGTCATTAGCCCTCACTGTAGTGATCGTGCCCTCATAGTGCTGCGCCATTACACTCCTACCCCACCTGCATGACGAGGCTGAAGTTGGTTTCTTATTCGTTCAGTTTCTTATTCGGAGCTGAAGTTGGTTTCTTATTCGTCAGTTTCTTATTCGGCAAATTTTTCTTTTCTGTTTTTTATAGGTTTAACAACAAAAAATAAGCATCAAAATAATAGAAAACAATGCAGCGAGGAGCCTGATGAGAAAACACTTAAAATCTGCGCCAAAAATTATAAAACTGGCACAAAAATGGGCATCAAAGTAGGCACCAGAGGGCACTAATTAAAGGGTTAAATGACTTTGGGCCACAGATATGACACTGCAGACATATAGAACAGGGCGCACCACATTAAAAACAAGTCTCGCCAGCCTGGCCCAAATGGGTTCTGGGCATCAGAATTGGCATCAAAGTGGGCACACAGCCAATTTTCACAGGTTTGAATAAGTAACAAATGTTTTTCAGGGGTTAAATGACTTTGAGCCACTGATCTCACACTAAGAATATACAGATAATGATGCCCCGCATCAAACCCAGGTCCCTCCTGCCTGGCCCAAAAGGGTTCTGGGCATCAGAATTGGCATCAAAGTGGGCACACAGCCAATTTTCACAGATTTGAATAAGTAACAGATGTTTTTCAGGGGTTAAATGACTTTGGGCCACTGATCTCACACTAAGAATATACAGATAATGATGCCCCGCATCAAACCCAGGTCCCTCCTGCCAGGCCCAAATGGGTTCTGGGCATCAGAATTGGCATCAAAGTGGGCAAACAGCCAATTTTCACAGATTTGAATAAGTAACAGATGTTTTTCAGGGGTTAAATGACTTTGGGCCACTGATCTCACACTAAGAATACACAGATAGTGATGCCCCGCATCAAACCCAGGTCCCTCCTGCCTGTCCCAAATGGGTTCTGGGCATCAGAATTGGCATCAAAGTGGGCAAACAGCCAATTTTCACAGATTTGAATAAGTAACAGATGTTTTTCAGGGGTTAAATGACTTTGGGCCACTGATCTCACACTAAGAATATACAGAAAGTGATGCCCCGCATCAAACCCAGGTCCCTCCTGCCTGGCCCAAATGGGTTCTGGGCATCAGAATTGGCATCAAAGTGGGCAAACAGCCAATTTTCACAGATTTGAATAAGTAACAGATGTTTTTAAGGGGTTTAAACGACCATGGGCCACTGATCTCACACTAAGAATATACAGATAATGATGCCCCGCATCAAACCCAGGTCCCTCCTGCCTGGCCCAAATGGGTTCTGGGCATCAGAATTGGCATCAAAGTGGGCAAACAGCCAATTTTCACAGATTTGAATAAGTAACAGATGTTTTTCAGGGGTTAAATGACTTTGGGCCACTGATCTCACACTAAGAATATACAGATAATGATACCCCGCATCAAACCCAGGTCCCTCCTGCCTGGCCCAAATGGGTTCTGGGCATCAGAATTGGCATCAAAGTGGGCAAACAGCCAATTTTCACAGATTTGAATAAGCAACATATGTTTTTCAGGGGTTAAATGACTTTGATCCACTGATCTCACACTAAGAATATACAGAAAGTGATGCCCCGCATCAAACCCAGGTCCCTCCTGCCTGGCCCAAATGGGTTCTGGGCATCAGAATTGGCATCAAAGTGGCCACATAGCCAATTTTCACAGATTTGAATAAGTAACAGATGTTTTTCAGGGGTTAAATGACTTTGGGCCACTGATCTCACACTAAGAATACACAGATAGTGACGCCCCGCATCAAACCCAGGTCCCTCCTGCCTGGCCCAAATGGGTTCTGGGCATCAGAATTGGCATCAAAGTGGGCAAATAGCCAATTTTCACAGATTTGAATAAGTAACAGATGTTTTTCAGGGGTTTAAATGACTTTGGGCCACTGATCTCACACTAAGAATATACAGAAAGTGATGCCCGCATCAAACCCAGGTCCCTCCTGCCTGGCCCAAATGGGTTCTGGGCATCAGAATTGGCATCAAAGTGGGCACACAGCCAATTTTCACAGATTTGAATAAGTAACAGATGTTTTTCAGGGGTTAAATGACTTTGAGCCACTGATCTCACACTAAGAATATACAGATAATGATGCCCCGCATCAAACCCAGGTCCCTCCTGCCAGGCCCAAATGGGTTCTGGGCATCAGAATTGGCATCAAAGTGGGCAAACAGCCAATTTTCACAGATTTGAATAAGTAACAGATGTTTTTCAGGGGTTAAATGACTTTGGGCCACTGATCTCACACTAAGAATACACAGATAGTGATGCCCCGCATCAAACCCAGGTCCCTCCTGCCTGTCCCAAATGGGTTCTGGGCATCAGAATTGGCATCAAAGTGGGCAAACAGCCAATTTTCACAGATTTGAATAAGTAACAGATGTTTTTCAGGGGTTAAATGACTTTGGGCCACTGATCTCACACTAAGAATATACAGAAAGTGATGCCCCGCATCAAACCCAGGTCCCTCCTGCCTGGCCCAAATGGGTTCTGGGCATCAGAATTGGCATCAAAGTGGCCACATAGCCAATTTTCACAGATTTGAATAAGTAACAGATGTTTTTAAGGGGTTAAACGACCATGGGCCACTGATCTCACACTAAGAATATACAGATAATGATGCCCCGCATCAAACCCAGGTCCCTCCTGCCTGGCCCAAATGGGTTCTGGGCATCAGAATTGGCATCAAAGTGGGCAAACAGCCAATTTTCACAGATTTGAATAAGTAACAGATGTTTTTCAGGGGTTAAATGACTTTGGGCCACTGATCTCACACTAAGAATATACAGATAATGATACCCCGCATCAAACCCAGGTCCCTCCTGCCTGGCCCAAATGGGTTCTGGGCATCAGAATTGGCATCAAAGTGGGCAAACAGCCAATTTTCACAGATTTGAATAAGTAACATATGTTTTTCAGGGGTTAAATGACTTTGATCCACTGATCTCACACTAAGAATATACAGAAAGTGATGCCCCGCATCAAACCCAGGTCCCTCCTGCCTGGCCCAAATGGGTTCTGGGCATCAGAATTGGCATCAAAGTGGCCACATAGCCAATTTTCACAGATTTGAATAAGTAACAGATGTTTTTCAGGGGTTAAATGACTTTGGGCCACTGATCTCACACTAAGAATACACAGATAGTGACGCCCCGCATCAAACCCAGGTCCCTCCTGCCTGTCCCAAATGGGTTCTGGGCATCAGAATTGGCATCAAAGTGGGCAAACAGCCAATTTTCACAGATTTGAATAAGTAACAGATGTTTTTCAGGGGTTTAAATGACTTTGGGCCACTGATCTCACACTAAGAATATACAGAAAGTGATGCCCCGCATCAAACCCAGGTCCCTCCTGCCTGGCCCAAATGGGTTCTGGGCATCAGAATTGGCATCAAAGTGGCCACATAGCCAATTTTCACAGATTTGAATAAGTAACAGATGTTTTTCAGGGGTTAAATGACTTTGGGCCACTGATCTCACACTAAGAATACACAGATAGTGATGCCCTGCATCAAACCCAGGTCCCTCCTGCCTGGCCCAAATGGGTTCTGGGCATCAGAATTGGCATCAAAGTGGGCACACAGCCAATTTTCACAGATTTGAATAAGTAACAGATGTTTTTCAGGGGTTAAATGACTTTGGGCCACTGATCTCACACTAAGAATACACAGATAGTGATGCCCTGCATCAAACCCAGGTCCCTCCTGCCTGGTCCAAATGGGTTTTGGGCATCAGAATTGGCATCAAAGTGGCCACATAGCCAATTTTCACAGATTTGAATAAGTAACAGATGTTTTTCAGGGGTTAAATGACTTTGGGTGTGATGACATCTACTACATTTAGCAGCCTGTGTAGAGCTGCGCTTCCCTTCCCCCTCCCATTGAGGCTCAGTGTAATCTGAAGCTACCAGTGCTGGAGTTTTCCCGCCTCACCGTAGGGGGTCTCCATTGTCTTCACATGTGCTGTCCCTCCGTGGCAGCCATTATGAGGATTCATTCTTTTTGCTTATAACACGGTGGGAAGTTGCGTCAGAAACACGAAAGCCACTGTTTTGAACCATGCGCCAACAGGCATCGTTCCGTGGTACTGGTGAACCCGTAACTCCAACAGAACCCGAGAAATGGAATTCTCGGATCCCCCATGAACTATTTCATCCAAGTTTGGGCTCATTTGAACAGTTATTTCAAAGTAAGATCATTGATAGGTCTACCATTATTCTGCTAGAGTTCCCCGCTGAGTTATGGACCTTATGATATTGCAGAGCTCAAACCATAGCTTTCAGCCTGGGGAGGTGGCCAGAAAAACCATCCCCTTTTGTGAGGTCAGCAGCCCACAGGTATAAGTCTTGTGGTGAGCCCCCCTTGTGCAGTCCATGCTGTGATGTCCTGACTAAGAGATCTGCAAATTAACTATGACGTGTGGCTCCTCCCCCAGCCAGCCTTGCCTGTAACTACCATGTGAGTTTTTCCACTTTTAATCCTATTTTATTTTCTAACTGCCTTGTACATAACTATATTGCCTCAGCTTGTTACATCTTTTTATATTGTATAAGCACTGCCTGTTTTTAAGGAATAAACCTATAAAATTATTAGTTTGATTCTCCTGTTCTATAAACGAATTTGCACGTGCCTGAAGTACTACGCTACTGTTTTGGGGTTGCTACGGACCCTCTTGATAAATTGTTCCTAAAGTAAACCGCAGCTGGTGGCAGCTAAAAGAAGGGGTGTAAAGTGTTGACCTATGGGGTGGCGTTGGCAGTGACGGAGCGGGTTTTATAAGGGTATTGCCTGGCTGCGGCCCGGAGTAATTATAATTCCCTCACTGCAGCGTGCCCAATAGCCAGCACACATCCAAGTGACCCGTCTGGCGACTAATTATCCTAGGTGCAGTTCCCTGACTGACCTGAGGGTAAGGGGGACACCAGAGAGCGGCAAGTTCCTAAGTGGACGTGGGATAATTATAAATCCCTGCAGTTTACTGGGTCAGACGGCAGCAGCCGTCGTGTGTGTACGCGTTTTCATCACATTTGCGGCACGAAGGGATCACAAGCCGTGATACCCCGGGCTACCGTGTGGCGGACCGTGTGCCGTTTCATCACATGTGGTGGCAGAGCGGTGGGATTATAGAGCATTAGTGATCTGGTTTGAGAAATCATTCCATTCACTAAAAAACTTGCACGGTTCTTCAGGGACCCTGCAACTAAAGTTTTGGAGAAAAGACTCAGTGTTTATTAGTCCTGAGACAATTGTGTGTACTTGCGGTTACCCCTCCCTTCTCTTTGTTTTTCTATCCTATCTTTTATTTGGCAAACATGGCTACAAGAGGAGCAAGTTGGTTCGAAAAGCAGAACAGGGACACTCTTGTGGGAATCTGCGTGTACCACGGCCTTGACCACAAGAACCAAACCAAAGCCCAACTGGTCCAGGCCCTGAAGGAACTGGAAGAGCATCAGAGTGTGGCGGGCACAGGAGCCGGCCCAAGCCAAGGTGGTGCTGCAGCAGAGGCCCAAACCCTGCATGCTTACACCCAGGGCGGGTTGGACCCTTACCTGCAGGCGGCCCTGGAGGGACTCCCCACCGACAACCGGGAGGAGCGCCTGAAGCTGATCCAGCAATACCAGCAGGAGGCCCGAGCTGAGCGCCAAGCCGAGCGGGAAGCTCAGAGAGCCCATGAACTGGAGCTGCTCAGACAAGGGGCAATACCCTCCACAGCCCAGAGCGGTACACCCAGCAGCTCTCAGAGTCCGAAGCCCCGGCCGGAGCACTTTCCCATGCTGGAAAAGGACGGAGACTTGGACACTTTTCTGCGGGCCTTTGAGAAAGTCTGCAGACAGTACCGGCTGCCTGACAACCAATGGGCCAGATACTTGACCCCCGGGCTAAAGGGCAAAGCTCTGGAGGCGTTTGCTTCCCTCACGTCAGATCAAGATGATGACTATGAGGCCATCAAGCAGGCCCTGATCGCCAAGTACCAGCTAACCTCTGAGGTATACCGAAAGAAGTTCCGGAACCTCCAACGTGGCCCACACGACAGTTATAGCGATGTGGTGCAAGGACTCAGGAACCACTTTGACCAGTGGATCCATGAACTGTCAGTTGACACCTTTGAGGGGCTGAGAGACCTGATGATCAAAGACCAGTTCCTGCATCTGTGCCCAGCTGAGGTCCGACAGTTCATCCTGGACCGAGAACCAGAGGACGCGGTCCTAACAGCACGGATCGCCAACAGCTATGAGGCCAACCGGAAACCCGAGGTGCGGAAGACCGTCGCCGCCCGCTGGGGAGGGGGTAAGCCTGCAACCAAGCCCAGTGCCCCTGCCAGTCGTCCCTCTGGAGGCACTATCCCCTTTGCCAGCGCCAGGCCTACATCAGACCCCCGCCAGTGTTTCTCCTGTAAACGGACAGGACACATCAGCGCCACCTGTCCGGAGAGACAGAAGAACCCCCCAGCCAAGGCCTCCGGGCCCAATGCCTCTGTTCTTTTGGTGGGTGGTGTGGTGGGGAGGGTTGATGACAACGTGCAGCCCGTCCGCGTGGGGGACCGTCTTGCTACTGGCCTCAAGGACACCGGGGCTGAACGAACCTCAACCGACCCGAACTGGCGGCACCTGAAGAGTTGATTCCGGGGAAAACCTTAACTGTCACAGGGATTGGGGGCGTCACTACCCCTTGCCGATAGCCCGAGTTTTCATTGACTGGGGTGCTGGGAGCGGGGTGAAGGAAGTGGGGGTGTCCGAAAACCTGCCCACTGATGTTTTATTGGGGACTGATCTGGGGAGGATGGTCGCGTACTATGTCCCTGACACCCCTTCCCAATCTGATAATAAGGTTAACGTTAACCATGATGTTGATGTTGATGATGAGGGGAAACTGATTGTGTTACCTGCCAATGCTTTGCGAAGTGATTATGCAACTGATAACCTTTCTTTCCCTAGGAATGATGCTGATAGTGATGTATCTGTGCCATCTGAACCTGTTAACCCTTTCTCTGAAGTGGTAGATGTGTCCACAGGTAGAGGAGCGTTCAGCCACGTCGCTCTGCGGAGTGAGACGGCTGAGGAACCCCTAGCAGGAGCAAGCGACAGTGCTCAAGGAAATGGGGAGGTGCATGGGAACCGTGAGGAAGGTGACGCCATGACACTGACCAGTGCCACCGAGGAAGGTAACTGGCCCATAAGTAGCACTGCTCCTGAAGTGTTGGGGGTGGATGGGGATGAGCTGACGCAGGTTGGTCTATAGAAATCCCCGGGGAGACTGCATATGTAGCTGCTGTCACCCGCAGTCAGAGTGCCCGGATCGAAGGTAGCGCCCTGCCATCTGGACCCTCCTCCGCTACAGGAGAGACTGAACCAGAGGTGGACCCAGAGCCGGTCCCAGAGGGTCCCAGTGAGGAAGGAACCCTGACGTCACTTCTGGCTGCCTCCAGCCAGGAGTTCCAGGCCGCTCTGCACTCAGATGCGAGCCTGGAGAACTTGAGGCACCTCGCCGAGACGCCCACCTCCGTGACTGATAAGGAGAGGGTGTTCTGGGAACGAGGAAGGTTGTACCGGGAGACAGTACCCGGAGACTCCCAAAAGGAGTGGTTGAGGGAAAAACAGCTGGTCGTCCCGCACCAGTTCCGAGGTGAGTTGTTGAGGATTGCCCATGAGATTCCACTCACTGGACACTTGGGGGGTCAGCAAAACTAAGGCACGGCTGTCTCAACACTTCTATTGGCCCAAGATGGGGACAGATGTGACTAACTACTGCCACTCCTGTATCACCTGTCAAACAGGGGGGAAGGCGGGGCCTGCCCTTAAGGCTCCCCTGATCCCATTGCCAGTGATAGAGGAGCCTTTCCAGAGGATCGCGGTGGACATTGTGGGCCCGCTGGCCGTCCCCAGCCGCTCTGGAAAGCAATACATCCTTACTGTGGTAGACTACGCTACCCGGTACCCAGAGGCAGTAGCTCTGTCCTCAACTAAGGCAGATAAGGTGGCGGATGCACTGGTGACCATCTTTTCATGGGTAGGATTTCCCAGGGAGATGCTTACCGATCGAGGGACCCAATTTATGTCTCGCCTAATGAAGGCTCTCTGCAGCAAAATGCAGGTGATGCGTATGGTATCGAGTGCGTATCACCCACAGACCAATGGTTTGTGTGAACGCTTTAACGGTACCCTCAAACAGATGCTCCGCATGCTGGTTGAGACCCAGGGACGCGATTGCGAGCGGTACCTCCCACACCTGCTGTTTGCCTACAGAGAAGTCCTGCAGGCCTCGACGAGGTTCTCCCCCTTTGAGCTCCTGTATGGCAGGCGAGTCCGGGGACCCCTTGGGTTGATAAGAGAATCCTGGGAAGATGAGCCAAACCCCACAGAAGTGTCCATCGTGGATTATGTCATGCGCTTCCGCGACAAGATGCAGACCTTGACGCAGTTGGTGCATGACAACATGACGCAGGCTCAGGCTGACCAGAAGCACTGGTACGACCAGAACGCCCGGGAGCGGACCTACCAGGTGGGTCAAAAGGTGTGGGTGCTGGTCCCCGTACCAAAGGATAAGCTTCAGGCAGCCTGGGAAGGCCCGTACGTCGTGCACCAACGGCTCAACCCAGTCACCTACGTGGTCACGCTTGACCACACTCGGGGTAGGCGCAAGGCCTTTCACGTCAACATGATGAAGGCCCATCACGAACGTGAAGCCTGCGTCCTACCGGTCTGCAACCTGCCCGAGGACGGGGAGGAGGATCCCCTCCTGGACATGCTGGCCCAAGTCAAGGCCAATGGGTCCATTGAGGACATGGAGGTAAATGCCTCGCTAACCGCCTCCCAGCGGTTGCAGTTGCTGACCACTCTGGAATCCTTTCGGGCTGTGTTCACTAACCAACCCGGAAGGAACAAGTTGGCAGTCCACGAGGTGGACACCGGGAATCACGCCCCGTTACGGCGGACACCTTATCGGATCTCTGAGGAGGTGCAGCAGATTATGCGCCAGGAGATCCAGGAGATGTTGCAGCTGGGGGTGATCCGACCGTCCAAAAGCGCGTGGGCCTCACCTGTAGTTCTCGTGCCAAAAAAGGATCGGACCACCCGGTTCTGCGTGGACTACAGGGGGCTCAACGCCATCACTACCTCCGATGCGCACCCAATGCCACGCATCGAGGATCTGCTGGAGCGGTTGGCGAATGCCAAGTACATATCCATCATGGATTTAAGCCGGAGATACTGGCAGATTCCCCTTAGCCCTGAGGCGCAGGAGAAATCTGCCTTTATCACCCCTTTTGGACTGTACGAGTCCACGGTCATGCCTTTCGGCATGAAGAATGCCCCTGCCACTTTTCAGCGGATGGTCAACCACCTGCTTCAGGGACTGGAGGAGTACGCTGTGGCGTACCTGGACGACATTGCCGTCTTCAGTTCCACCTGGGAGGAACACCTTCAGCATCTCCAGGAGGTGCTCAAGCGTATTCGCCAGGCAGGTCTGACCATCAAGCTGGGAAAATGCCAGATGGGCATGAGGGAGGTCCACTACCTGGGGCACCGGGTAGGTGGGGGTTCCATGAGGCCGGAGCCCGAGAAAGTGGACGCGATTGTGTCCTGGCCCACCCCCAGGACTGTGATGAACGGGCACACAGTCCGCCACACGGTAGCCCGGGGGTCACGGCTTGTGATCCCACCGGTGCCACCAATATGTGATGAACGGGCACACAGTCCGCCACACGGTAGCCCGGGGGTCACGGCTTGTGATCCCACCGCTGCCACCACATGTGATGGAACGTGCACACACACGGCGGCTGCTGCCGTCCGACCCAGTAAACTGCAGGGATTTATAACTATCCCACTTCCACTTAGGAACTTGCAGCTCTCTGGCGCCCCCCTTACCCTCAGGTCAGTCAGGGAACTGCACCTAGGATAATTAGTCGCCAGACGGGTCACTTGGATGTGTGCTGGCTATTGGGCACGCTGCAGTGAGGGAATTATAATTACTCCTGGCTGCAGCCAGGCAGTACCCTTATAAACCCCGCTCCGTCACTGCCAGCGTCACCCAATAGATTAACACTTTACACCCCTTCCTTTTAGCTGCCACCAGCTACGGCTTTTGATGAACAATTTATCAAGAGGGTCCGTAGCAACCCCAAAACAGTAGCGTAGTGCTTCAGGCACGTGCAAATTCGTTTATAGAGCAGGAGAAACAAACTAATAAATTTATAGGTTTATTCCTTAAAAAACAGGCAGTGCTTATATAATATAAAAAGATGTAACAAACTGAGACAATATCGTTATATACAGATGCAGTTATAAAATAAAATAGGATTACAGATGAAAATCACTCACATGGTAGTTACAGGCAAGACAAGCCAGGCTGGGGGAAGGAGCCACACGTCATAATTCATTGGCAGATCTCTTACTCAGGACATCCCAGCAGAAAGTGCCTAAGGAACTTCACTGCAAGACTTATGCATGTCAGCTTCTGACCTCATAAAAAGGGCTGGTTTTCTGGCCACCTCCCCTGGCTGCAAGCTATGGTTTGAGCTCTGCAATATCATAAGGTCCATAACTCGTCCTGTGAACCTAGCAGAATAACGGCAGACCTATCAATGATCTTACTCTAAAATGACGGTTCCAATGAGCCCACACTTGGGTGGGCTAGTTCATGGGGCACCCGAGAATTCCATTTCTCGGGTTCTGTTGGAGTTACGGGTTTACCAGTACCACGAGAACGATGCCCGTCGGCGCATGGTTCAACACAGTAACTTTCGTGTTTCTAGCGAATGCTCCCACCGTGTTATTCCAAAAAAGAATGAATTCTCCAAAATGGCTGCTATAGGACTTTTGCAGGGTTTGCGAAGACAAAGGAAAATTCCTGAGGTGGGAGGGATGAGAGATCGAGTGCGCTGCAGAGAGAAGGAGGGAGGGGTACTTTGCCCTGTGCTTGCAAACAGTGGGGTTGTAGTTCTAGCAACAGCACAAGACATGGAGCTACAGTATCATCACACCTCCCCCCCTTAGAGGGCGCTACGGAGGCATGACCTCTCGGTAATCCGCCATGCGCACCTCAGCGGGTTCGCCACGTCGGGACAACCCATCAGCATTCCCATGATCACTGCCTTTCTTGTGTTGTACGGCAAAATTATACTGCTGCAGGGCAAGGCTCCAGCGTAGCAACCTACCATTGGTTCCGGACACTGTGTGCAGCCAGCTCAGAGGGTTGTGGTCGGTGACCACCTTGAAGGTGCGCCCGTACAGGTAGGGCTGCAAACGTTGCAGTGCCCAGACCATGGCCAGGCACTCCTTCTCGATGGTGGAGTATGCCACTTCCCTTGGCAGAAGTTTCCGGCTCAGGTACAACACGGGGTGCTCCTGGTCCCCCGAATCAACCTGGCTGAGTACAGCACCGAGGCCAAATTCGCTGGCGTCAGTCTGTACCAGGAAGGGCCGACTGCTGTCGACGGCTCTCAACACCGGAGCGCTGCACAGGGCTGTTTTCAAAGCTCGGAATGCCGCCTCACAGCCATCTGTCCAGCTGACTGTTTGGGGTAGACCGCCCTTGGTGAGGTCCGTCAAGGGTTTTGCAATGGCGCTATAGTTCGGTACGAAGCGCCTATAGTACCCTGCAGTGCCCAGGAAGGACTTCACCTGCTTTTTGGTCCTGGGGGTGGGCCAGGACACGATCGCGTCCACTTTCTCGGGCTCTGGACTCATGGAACCCCCACCTACCCGGTGCCCCAGGTAGTGGACCTCCCTCATGCCCATCTGGCATTTTCCGGGCTTGATGGTCAGACCTGCCTGGTGAATACGCTTGAGCACCTCCTGAAGATGCTGAAGGTGTTCCTCCCAGGTGGAACTGAAGACGGCAATGTCGTCCAGGTACGCCACAGCGTACTCCTCCAGTCCCTGAAGCAGGTGGTTGACCATCTGCTGAAAAGTGGCAGGGGCATTCTTCATGCCGAAAGGCATGACCGTGGACTCGTACAGTCCAAAAGGGGTGATAAAGGCAGATTTCTCCTGCGCCGCAGGGCTCAGGGGAATCTGCCAGTATCCCCGGCTCAAATCCATGATGGATATGTACTTGGCATTCGCCAACCGCTCCAGCAGATCCTCGATGCGTGGCATTGGGTGCGCATCAGAGGTAGTGATGGCGTTGAGCCCCCTGTAGTCCACGCAGAACCGGGTGGTCCGATCCTTTTTGGGCACGAGAACTACAGGTGAGGCCCACACGCTTTTGGACGGCCGGATCACCCTCAGCTGCAACATCTCATGGATCTCCTGGCGCATAATCTGCTGCACCTCCTCAGAGATCCGATAAGGTGTCCGCCGTAATGGGGCATGATCCCCGGTGTCCACCTCGTGGACTGCCAACTCGGTCCTTCCGGGTCGGTTCGTGAACTCGGCCCGGAAGGGTTCCAGAGTGGTCAGCAACTGCAACCGCTGGGAGACGGTTAGCGAGGCATTTACCTCCAGGTCCTCAATGGACCCATTGGCATTAGCTTGGGCCAGCATGTCTAGGAGGGGATCCTCTTCCCCGTCCTCGGGCAGATTGCAGACCGTAGGACGAAGGCTTCACGTTCGTGATGGGCCTTCATCATGTTGACGTGAAAGGCCTTGCGCCTACCCCGAGTGTGGTCAAGCGTGCCACGTAGGTGGCTGGGTTGAGCTGTTGGTGCACGACGTACGGGCCTTCCCAGGCTGCCTGAAGCTTATCCTTTGGTACGGGGACCAGCACCCACACCTTTTGACCCACCTGGTAGGTCCGCTCCCGGGCGTTCTGGTCGTACCAGTGCTTCTGGTCAGCCTGAGCCTGCGTCATGTTGTCATGCACCAACTGCGTCAAGGTCTGCATCTTGTCGCAGAAGCGCATGACATAATCCACGATGGACACTTCCGTGGGGTTTGGCTCATCTTCCCAGGATTCTCTTATCAACCCAAGGGGTCCCCGGACTCGCCTACCATACAGGAGCCCGAAGGGGGAGAACCCCGTCGAGGCCTGCGGGACTTCTCTGTAGGCAAATAGCAGGTGTGGGAGGTACCGCTCCCAATCGCTCCCTGGGTCTCAACCAGCATGCGGAGCATCTGTTTGAGGGTACCGTTAAAGCGCTCACACAAACCATTGGTCTGTGGGTGATACGCACTCGATACCATACGCGTCACCTGCATTTTGCTGCAGAGAGCCTTCATTAGGCGAGACATAAATTGGGTCCCTTGATCGGTAAGCATCTCCCTGGGAAATCCTACCCGTGAAAAGATGGTCACCAGTGCATCTGCCACCTTATCTGCCCTAGTTGAGGACAGAGCTACCGCCTCCGGGTACCGGGTAGCGTAGTCTACCACAGTCAGAATGTATTGCTTTCCAGAGCTGCTGGGGACGGCCAGCGGGCCCACAATGTCCACCGCGATCCTCTGGAAAGGCTCCTCTATCACTGGCAACGGGATCAGGGGAGCCTTAAGAGCAGGCCCCGCCTTCCCCACTCTTTGACAGGTGATACAGGAGCGGCAGTAGTTAGTCACATCTGTCCCCATCTTGGGCCAATAGAAGTGTTGAGACAGCCGTGCCTTAGTTTTGCTGATCCCCAAGTGTCCAGCGAGTGGAATCTCATGGGCAATCCTCAACAACTCACCTCGGAACTGGTGCGGGACGACCAGCTGTTTTTCCCTCAACCACTCCTTTTGGGAGTCTCTGGGTACTGTCTCCCGGTACAACCTTCCTCGTTCCCAGAACACCCTCTCCTTATCAGTCACGGAGGTGGGCGTCTCGGCGAGGTGCCTCAAGTTCTCCAGGCTCGCATCTGAGTGCAGAGCAGCCTGGAACTCCTGGCTGGAGGCAGCCAGAAGTGACGTCAGGGTTCCTTCCTCACTGGGACCCTCTGGGACCGGCTCTGGGTCCACCTCTGGTTCAGTCTCTCCTGTAGCGGAGGAGGGTCCAGATGGCAGGGCGCTACCTGCGATCCGGGCACTCTGACTGCGGGTGACAGCAGCTACATATGCAGTCTCCCCGGGGATTTCTACAGACCCATCAGCCTGCGCTGCTATGGGCTCTACCTCCCCATCCACCCCCAACACTTCAGGAGCAGTGCTACTTATGGGCCAGTTACCTTCCTCGGTGGCACTGGTCAGTGTCATGGCTTCACCTTCCTTACGGTTCCCATGCACCTCCCCATTTCCTTGAGCACTGTCGCTTGCTCTTGCTAGGGGTTCCTCAGCCGTCTCACTCCGCAGAGCGACGTGGCTGAACGCTCCTGTACCTGTGGACACATCTACCACTTCAGAGAAAGGGTTAACAGATTCAGATGGCACAGATACATCACTATCAACATCATTCCTAGGGAAAGAAAGGTTATCGGTTGCATAATCACTTCGCAAAGCATTGGCAGGTAACACATTCAGTTTCCCATCATCATCAACATCATCATCATGGTTAACGTTAACCTTATCATCAGATTGGGAAGGGGTGTCAGGGACATAGTACGCCACCATCCTCCCCAGATCAGTCCCCATAAAACATCAGTGGGCAGGTTTTCGGACACCCCCACTTCCTTCACCCCGCTCCCGGCACCCCAGTCAATGAAAACTCGGGCTATCGGCAAGGGGTAGTGGACGCCCCCAATTCCGTGACAGTTAAGGTTTTCCCCGGAATCAACTCTTCAGGGGCCGCCAGTTCGGGTCGGATGAGGGTTCGTTCAGCCCCGGTGTCCTTGAGGCCTGTAGCAAGACGGGCCCCCACGCGGACGGGCTGCACGTTGTCATCAACCCTCCCCACCACACCACCCACCAAAAGAACAGAGGCGTTGGGCCCGGAGGCCTTGGCTGGGGGGTTCTTCTGCCTCTCCGGACAGGTGGCGCTGATGTGACCAGTCCTTTTACAGGAGAAACACTGGCAGGGGTCTGATGTAGGCCTGGCGCTGGCAAAGGGGATAGTGCCCCAGAGGGACGACTGGCAGGGGCACTGGGGTTGGTTGCAGGCTTACCCCCTCCCCAGCGGGTGGCGACGGGCTTCCGCACCTCGGTTTCCGGTTGGCCTCATAGCTGTCGGCGATCCGGGCTGTTGTGACCGCGTCCTCTGGTTCTCGGTCCAGGATGAACTGTCGGACCTCAGCTGGGCACAGATGCAGGAACTGGTCTTTGATCATCAGGTCTTTCAGCTCCTCATAGGTGTCAACTGACAGTCCATGGATCCACTGGTCAAAGTGGTTCCGGAGTCCTTGCACCACATCGCTATAACTGTCGTGTGGGCCACGTTGGAGGTTCCGGAACTTCTTTCGGTATACCTCAGGGGTTAGCTGGTACTTGGCAATCAGGGCCTGCTTGATGGCCTCATAGTCACTGTCTTGATCTGGCGCGAGGGAAGCGAACGCCTCCAAAGCTTTGCCCTTCAGCCCGGGGGTCAAGTACCTGGCCCATTGGTCGGCAGGCAGCCGGTACTGTCTGCAGACTCTTCTCAAAGGCCCGCAGAAAAGTGTCCAAGTCTCCTTCCTTTTCCAGCACGGGAAAGTGCTCCGGCCGGGGCTTGGGACTCTGAGAGCTGCTGGGTGTACTGCTCTGGGCTGTGGAGGGCGTTGCCCCTTGTCTGAGCAGCTCCAGTTCATGGGCTCTCTGAGCTTCCCGCTCGGCTCTCTCAGCCTCCCGCTCGGCCCTCTCAGCCTCCCGCTCGGCCTCTCGCTGGGCTTGGCGCTCGGCTCTCTCAGCCTCTCGCTGTTTGGCCTCTCGCTGGTTGGCTCTCTCTTGAGCTTGCTGGATCAGCCTCAGGCGTTCTTCCCGGTTGTCAGCGGTGAGTCCCTCCAGGGCCGCCTGCAGGTAAGGGTCCACCTCTCTCTGGGTGTAAGCAGTCAGGGGTTGGGCCTCTGCTCCTGCGGCACCACCTTGGCTTGGGCCGGCTCCTGCGCCCGCCACGCTCCGATGCTCGCCCAGCTCCTTCAGGGCCTGGACCAGTTGGCCTTTGGTTCGGTTTGTGTGGACAAGGCCGTGGTACTTGCAGATTCCCACAAGAGTGTCCTTGCTCTGCTTTTCGAACCAACTTGCTCCTATGGTAGCCATGTTTGCCAAATAAAAGATAGGATAGAAAAACAAAGAGAAGGGAGGGGTAACCGCAAGTACACACAATTGTCTCAGGACTAATAAACACTGAGTCTGTTCTCCAAAACTTTAGCTGCAGGGTCGCTGAAGAACCGTGCAAGTTTTTTAGTGAATGGAATGATTGCTCAAACCGGATCACTAATGCTCTATAATCCCACCGCTCTGCCACCAATATGTGATGAACGGGCACACAGTCCGCCACACGGTAGCCCGGGGGTCACGGCTTGTGATCCCACCGCTGCCACCAATATGTGATGAACGGGCACACAGTCCGCCACACGGTAGCCCGGGGGTCACGGCTTGTGATCCCACCGCTGCCACCACATGTGATGGAACGTGCACACACACGACGGCTGCTGCCGTCCGACCCAGTAAACTGCAGGGATTTATAACTATCCCACTTCCACTTAGGAACTTGCAGCTCTCTGGCGCCCCCTTACCCTCAGGTCAGTCAGGGAACTGCACCTAGGATAATTAGTCGCCAGACGGGTCACTTGGATGTGTGCTGGCTATTGGGCACCCTGCAGTGAGGGAATTATAATTACTCCTGGCTGCAGCCAGGCAGTACCCTTATAAACCCCGCTCCGTCACTGCCAGCGTCACCCAATAGATTAACACTTTACACCCCTTCCTTTTAGCTGCCACCAGCTACGGCTTTTGATGAACAATTTATCAAGAGGGTCCATAGCAACCCCAAAACAGTAGCGTAGTGCTTCAGGCACGTGCAAATTCGTTTATAGAGCAGGAGAAACAAACTAATAAATTTATAGGTTTATTCCTTAAAAAACAGGCAGTGCTTATATAATATAAAAAGATGTAACAAACTGAGACAATATCGTTATATACAGATGCAGTTATAAAATAGGATTACAGATGAAAATCACTCACATGGTAGTTACAGGCAAGACAAGCCAGGCTGGGGGAAGGAGCCACACGTCATAATTCATTGGCAGATCTCTTACTCAGGACATCCCAGCAGAAAGTGCCTAAGGAACTTCACTGCAAGACTTATGCATGTCAGCTTCTGACCTCACAAAAAGGGCTGGTTTTCTGGCCAACTCCCCTGGCTGCAAGCTATGGTTTGAGCTCTGCAATATCATAAGGTCCATAACTCGTCCTGTGAACCTAGCAGAATAACGGCAGACCTATCAATGATCTTACTCTAAAATGACGGTTCCAATGAGCCTACACTTGGGTGGGCTAGTTCATGGGGCACCCGAGAATTCCATTTCTCGGGTTCTGTTGGAGTTACGGGTTTACCAGTACCACGGGAACGATGCCCGTCGGCGCATGGTTCAACACAGTAACTTTCGTGTTTCTAGCGAATGCTCCCACCGTGTTATTCCAAAAAAGAATGAATTCTCCAAAATGGCTGCTATAGGACTTTTGCAGGGTTTGCGAAGACAAAGGAAAATTCCTGAGGTGGAGGGATGAGAGATCGAGTGCGCTGCAGAGAGGAGGGAGGGGTACTTTGCCCTGTGCTTGCAAACAGTGGGGGTTGTAGTTCTAGCAACAGCACAAGACATGGAGCTACAGTATCATCACAAGGACCAAAAAGCAGGTGAAGTCCTTCCAGGGCACTGCAGGGTACTATAGGCATTTCGTACCGAACTATAGCGCCATTGCAAAACCCTTGACGGACCTCACCAAGGGCGGTCTACCCCAAACAGTCAGCTGGACAGATGGCTGTGAGGCGGCATTCCGAGCGTTGAAAACAGCCCTGTGCAGCTCTCCAGTGTTGAAAGCCGTCGACAGCAGTCGGCCATTCCTGGTACAGACTGACGCCAGCAAATTTGGCCTCGGTGCTGTACTCAGCCAGGTTGATTCGGGGAACCAGGAGCACCCCGTGTTGTACCTGAGCCGGAAACTTCTGCCAAGGGAAGTGGCATACTCCACCATCGAGAAGGAGTGCCTGGCCATGGTCTGGGCACTGCAACGTTTGCAGCCCTACCTGTACGGGCGCACCTTCAAGGTGGTCACCGACCACAACCCTCTGAGCTGGCTGCACACAGTGTCCAGAACCAATGGTAGGTTGCTACGCTGGAGCCTTGCCCTACAGCAGTATGATTTTGCCGTACAACACAAGAAAGGCAGCGATCATGGGAATGCTGACGGGTTATCACGACGTGGCGAACCCGCTGAGGTGCGCATGTCGGATTACCGACAGGTCATGCCTCCGTAGCGCCCTCTAAGGGGGGGAGGTGTGATGATACTGGAAGCTCCAGGTCTTGTGCTGTGCAGAACTACAGTCCTCATCTTTTTTTTTTACTGCTGACAGCCCACAGAGCAAAGTTCCCCCCTCCCTCTCTCACGCTTCTCATCAACCCCCCAGCCTGCACACAAGTAGTGTAACCTGAGTTGCCAGTGCTGGAGTTTTCCCGCCTCACCGCAGGGGGTCCCTATTGTCTTCACATGTGCTGTCCCTCCATGGCAGCCATTATGAGGATTCATTCTTTTGCTTATAACACGGTGGGAATTTGCGTCAGAAACACGAAAGTTACTGTTGTGAAACATACGCCGACAGGCATTGTTCCTGTGGTACTGGTGAACCCGTAACTCCAACAGAACCCAAGAAACCGATTTCTGCTTAGCCGATCCACCCAGGCACTCTGCGTTTAGACTTAAATGCACGCCAACATCTTGCGGAGTACAATGGTATGCTGTGCATCGCTGTAAGAGACTCCATCTCTAAGTTATGAAGGTTAGGAGTTTTCTGAACTAAGATTACCACTTAGAGCAAGAGGAGGACCCTGGTAACTCCACCCCGTTTATGACGTCACAGCCACAGGTCTATAAGGTAGGGGCCAGGTATTCTGCCTCAGATCTGCCCTGGACACCAGATGTAGCACAGCTCTGTAATGCATTGTGATGTGTCTCCCATCCCCCGACCGCATGGCTTGCCTACTATGATCTAAGAACTGTGAGTTGATCTTCCTTATGTTAACCCCTTTTATTTTCTGTAACCATATTGTACATATTTCGATTGTCTCCCTTTTTTTTAAATCTTGTTTTAAAACTTTATAAACACTGTCAAACCTTTTTGGAGTAAAGATATAAAATTTACTAGTTTGTTTCTCCTGCTCTATAAACGAATTTGCACGTGCCTGAAGTACTACGCTACTGTTTAGGGGTTGCGACGGACCCTCTTGATAAATTGTTCATTAAGTAAATCGTAGCTGGTGGCAGCTAAAAGAAGGGGTGTAAAGTGTTGACCTATGGGGTGGCGTTGGCAGTGATGGAGCGGGTTTTATAAGTGTATTGCCTGGCTGCGGCCCGGAGTAATTATAATTCCCTCACTGCAGCGTGCCCAATAGCCAGCACAAATCCAAGTGACCCGTCTGGCGACTAATTATCCTAGGTGCAGTTCCCTGACTGACCTGAGGGTAAGGGGGGCGCCAGAGAGCTGCAAGTTCCTAAGTGGAAGTGGGATAAATATAAATCCCTGCAGTTTACTGGGTCCGACGGCAGCAGCCAACGTGTGTGTGCGCGTTTTCGTCACATTTGCGGCACGGAGGGATCACAAGCCGTGATACCCCGGGCTACCGTGTGGCGGACCGTGTGCACGTTTCTTCACAGAAGGGGTGTAAAGTGTTGACCTATGGGGTGGCGTTGGCAGTGACGGAGCGGGTCTTATAAGAGTATTGCCTGGCTGCGGCCCGGAGTAATAATAATTCCCTCACTGCAGCGTGCCCAATAGCCAGCACACATCCAAGTGACCCGTCTGGCGACTAATTATCCTAGGTGCAGTTCCCTGACTGACCTGAGGGTAAGGGGGGGGGCCAGAGAGCTGCAAGTTACTAAGTGGAAGTGGGATAAATATAAATCCCTGCAGTTTACTGGGTCGGACGGCAGCAGCCGTCGTGTGTGTGCGCGTTTTCGTCACATTTGCAGCACGGAGGGATCACAAGCCGTGATACCCCGGGCTACCGTGTGGCGGACCGTGTGCCGTTTCATCACACGGGGCATAATTATCTGTATATTCTTAGTGTGAGATCAGTGGCCCAAAGTCATTTAACCCCTGAAAAACATCTGTTACTTATTCAAATCTGTGAAAACTGTCCGTTTGCCCACTTTGATGCCAATTCTGATGCCCAGAACCCATTTGGGCCAGGCTGGAGGTACCTGGGTTTGATGCGGGGCATCATTATCTGTATATTCTTAGTGTGAGATCAGTGGCCAAAAGTCATTTAACCCCTGAAAAACATCTGTTACTTATTCAAATCTGTGAAAATTGCTGTTTGCCCACTTTGATGCCAATTCTGATGCCCAGAACCCATTTGGGCCAGGCAGGAGGGACCTGGGTTTGATGCGGGCATCACTATCTGTGTATTCTTAGTGTGAGATCAGTGGCCCAAAGTCATTTAACCCCTTAAAAACATCTGTTACTTATTCAAATCTGTGAAAATTGTCGTTTGCCCACTTTGATGCCAATTCTGATGCCCAGACCCCCTTTGGGCCAGGCAGGAGGGACCTGGGTTTGATGCAGGGCATCATTATCTGTATATTCTTAGTGTGATATCAGTGGCCCAAAGTCATTTAACCCCTGAAAAACATCTGTTACTTATTCAAATCTGTGAAAATTGGCGTTTGCCCACTTTGATGCCAATTCTGATGCCCAGAACCCATTTGGGCCAGGCAGGAGGGACCTGGGTTTGATGCAGGGCATCACTATCTGTATATTCTTAGTGTGTGATCAGTGGCCCAAAGTCATTTAACCCGTTAAAAACATCTGTTACTTATTCAAATCTGTGAAAATTGGCTGTTTGCCCACTTTGATGCCAATTCTGATGCCCAGAACCCATTTGGGCCAGGCAGGAGGGACCTGGGTTTGATG